>VZRZ01002150.1:0-172442 GCA_013398175.1 Climacteris rufus | reverse complement strand
CAGGGGAAGTCTTTTCCAGGATTTAAGATCAAATGAGGTGTATTTCTGGGGATCAAAACTTGTTAAAGCAGAAAGAGTGAAATTCTCAGAATTCAGGGTCCCAACACACCCCACCCCTGCCTTCCCTATATCAACCCCCTGTGAGCACCCCTGACTTTCAGGGAAAAAGCCTGGCCTCTGGTTCCCTTCACAGGGATGGCTGAATAAATCTTACCTGTGGAATTCACCACACAAGGCTCCCTCGTCTCTCTCCGTCCCTGGGCTTGCCCAGGTGGTCTCTTTGAGTTGATCTCACAAAGAGCTGAATCACTACGAGCTGAAATCACTTGTAGCCAAAGCAGCTGCACTCTTTGAGCCCACCCGTTGCTCTGGAGAAGTTGAAAAGGCCCCTGGAAAGGCTCTTCCCTTGCGGGAAGCTTTCTCTAGGAAGGTCGCAACCCCGGTTAGCCCTTGGGCATCCCCACCCAGAAGTGACACAGAATTATTCACCCTGGGATGAAAAAAATAGGAATAATCCATCTGGAGATGAAGGAAGCTGTTTTCCTCAAAAATAAAATGGGGCTCTACAGAGCTTATCCAATGTTGAGATGGTCAGTCTTATTCAATAAGGTGTTTTGGCAAATTATTTGACACCATATCCTTCTTTCAAACTTACAGATTGTAACTACAGATAGTAGAATAGCATTATAAGAATGGAGGGCTGGAAACTGACTCAGCCTGGTGAGATATTTTGAAGTATTCCACCCTTAACGTGTTTCAGCTCTTCTTCAAGAACTCTCATGCCACCATCTCCTTAAAGCAACCTCTTCTGGACTTCCACAATTTTAACCATGAGAAAGATTTTATTATATCCACCTTCCTGCCATCTTTCTTTCCAATTAAGTTGCTTTTTTTTTCTTTTCTTTTTGCCACTATGTGGAATAATTGATCACGTGTATCGTTACAAAATTCTTTAACATCTCAGAAAATTCTCCAGTCCCTCCTTTGTCTTTCAAAAAAACAGCAGCAGTTCTATTATTTTAAATATTTTTTAATATAACCATTTTTTTGGTCTTTGCTTGGGCTTCATAAATCTCTCATAATTATCTTTTTTTTTTTTTCCTCTGGATGATATACAGTTTGTTTACATCTTTTCTGAGGTTCAGTATAGAACACTGGACACAGTTCTCCAGATAACTTCACTAGCATGGAGTGGAGTTCAGTAACTACCTTCCCTGTCTGACATAATCTCTTCCTTATAATAACAGTTCTGGAATTAGATTATGTTCCTGACAACAGCATTGTTTCTTAGCCTATTTTATACATCTCTAGCATTATAATCCTCTGCCTTTATCAGAAGTGCTGTTGTCTATTATTTCCACATTTTCCATGTTTGTGTTTGATACTTCCCTCTGGAGAGCAGTACTTTGTGTTCAGGCTCATTTCATACAGTTGATATCAGAGCACTTCTTCAAACCATGAGCTCAAATGAAGGATTCTGGAGACATTGTTTGGGTCTGTTTTCCTTATAACAAATTGGGCAAAGTTTACATACATTTCTGTGTTTTCCTGTGTCTTCTTGGCAAGGTCAAGATTCAATCATAACCCTGTTTGCTTAGTCCCCTTACACTTTTCACCCAGACAGCCATGTTTTCATTCTCTCAAATTTTCCCTATTTTTTTTTTAATTCTTATTCTCTTTTAGTTGGAAGAAACTGGAAAATTATTAATATTTTTATTTCCTTGGTAGTAAAAATGTCATTCTTGACAACATGAAAGTATTACAAAAGGCACCTGCACTAAAGAAAGAAAACAAAACTTGCACCAAAAATTGAAAGTTTGAGAAATCTGGGCTCAAGCCAAATGATCAAAAGATCACTTAACTAAAATAAGAGACTTTGTGGCATAATTGATGTCACAGGACCACTTAATGTAATGTAGATGTTATCTTGTGATCAAGGAAGATGTCAAGGAGCATATGCTACCTCTCTAGGTCACTATCAGAACTAGCTGATCTGTTGGAAAGTGTCTTTCAGAGGGGAAAAGACCACAGATGTAACAGCGGAGCTTTTCACACAGAGCTAAGCCAGGACAAACTGGCAGATAATTTCTTTTGAAAATGTATGTTTTGATTATTCTTTAGACAATTGTTTTGAAATTAAATAGCACAAAAAGCCATTAGGAGTTTCTAACCTGACAGAAGTTTTTGCAATACCAAGGGGAAGGGCATCTGGGGGGAGGGAAAGCAAAAGTGAAACGAAGAAAGGAGAATAGACAAATAAAAACAATGGTATTTAAGAAGACAGATTTCAAAACATTGAAGAAATTTCAAGATACAGTCTCCTCTTCCACCTAAATCAATGTGGACACCTGTTAGAGACTGAGTTCCTTGAACCAGCTATTACAACTATTAGTACAGAAGCAATTCCACCACAGACAAAAGAAAAGAAGTACAGCCAAAAGACTGATGTGATTAAACCACAGGAGCTTTACAGATTTCAAAAACAAGGAGGGGTATATAGATGCTGTGAGAAGCTCACCTTTGACAAGACAAAAATCAAAATTTTAGCATCACAAGAAGAGAGAAAAAAAATTAGGTTCAAACTAGAAAGAAACTGGCAAAGAATATGAAGAATGGAAATCTGTATATTCCCCATGTTTGTGTTTGAAAATTTTCAGCACCTCCAGTTTTCCAGACCACAGTCTTAATCTCCCTTGCTGAATTTTCATGCTTTTTCTTATCCTGTCATCCCAAAATGAAGAACAGGGTTTTGCATCCGTTTGTCACACATCTAAAAACATTCAGCATGCTCTCCTTTGATCTTCTCTTTCAATCCTTAATTACACTATCACTTCGCATTTTCTCCATGGGATGACAATTTCATTCAGTAAAGGAGTTGTTATTCAGCATTTTGTTTTAAACTTTTTGTTCAGCTTGTCATTCAGATTTTTCTTCTCCTTTTCTTAATTAAAAATATATGCAAAGGCTTTGCCCAGATCACAAAATTGTTTATTTCCTTCTGGATTTTTCCTTAAAGATGTACTGCATTTGAACACGTTAGAAGTATTAATTAGTTTCTCTCCACAATACGGTTGTTGTGAGAGAGCTCCCAGTTTTCCAAAACATCACTCTACTTCCTTAATCATCAATCCTTGTTTATGTAATTAAAGTGTATAAAAAAACAAAAGTTGTAGGAATAACCATATCCCTGGTATTCTTTATCCTGATTTTGTAACTTTTGCAGTAGTCAGACCATCTCAGCAGAGGTGTGGGGAGAACAACAGAAAAGGTTTTGCCATCCTCACTTCTGACATTTGACATAAGAAATGTCCTTAGAAAAAGAGCCTCCAAGAGAAATCCCAGTAATTTCAGACTGGATCATACTCTGTCCTAAGCAGCCACTTGACACAAAATACTGAAAATCTCTGGATGGTATGAAAAAATTCTTACGTTCAGAAAAATTTTCACCTGCACTGGAATCTGCTCACTAAATACCTTACCAAATGACAAGACTTAGCATAATGCAAGAAGTTCATAGTCTTTTTGGAAATGCTAATACAATAATAATAAACCTAATATTACTAGTTTATGTGTATGTATAATGAAAGATGTTTAAAATATATGTATATATAAAATATAGTAATAATAATGCTAATTCACAAATGGTGCATAAATTACAAAAAATATTATTATAACTCAAGAAAACAGATTATAGCTTGAATTTTCATTTAAACTTAAGACACCCTGAGAAATCTCTCTGATATTAAAAACAGAAATAAATCCTCAAGCCCCCCATATAGTTATCTTTGTATTGTATCTAGAACAGGTAAGATTAAGTGTTGTCCTGGTGTCAAATATTTCTTGATGTAAAATTCCCATGCTGTTCATATACCACTGTGCCAAGCACAGTTGGATTTGTAATAGGAACCGTGTCTCACTGGAAACAGATTCCTGACTTTCAAGTCAGAAATGGAATTTGCTCATAGCTATGGAAGGACATGTGTCTTCCTACCGGCAAATTTTATCAGTCGTCCAGATTCACAAAACCTGCTTATCACACATGGTTTCCTGCCCATTCATCTGGGGAGCTGGGCAGTTCCTCTGCCAGCTTGTCTCTCTCACACTGTCCTAAATGGAAAAAGCCAAAACGTAATGGATTCAGCAAACCCTTCCTAACCTGTTCAGCACAGCAGAGGAGCAGCCCATACAGGACTGGACAATGCCATACAGGACAGTCTGCAGTCCCCTCTTCTGGCTGGTTATCCCACTTGCAGGTGGATGGTGTGGCTGGAGCCCAGGCCCTGTCACCTGCCCAGGAGCCACAACACGTAACAGGTCAAGAAAAGGGAATTGTCAAAGGCCTGTCCAAAGGTCAAGAAATCAGGGTTTGTCTGTAGTAAGTAAAGGTAATGTGCAAAGGGTGAACAGGCAGGTGCAAGTGTTTCTAGGCAGGTCAGGACTTACAGACAAAACAAAGTGAGTTTTGAAGCTGGAAGAGGAGCAAGGCTTTGCTCGTCAAGTCAGTTTGTCTCTAGTGACAGAGTTCAACTGTCCTGAACTGACCGAGTGTCTGTGAGCTGCTATGGCATAAAACTGTAGGAAGCTGTGCTTACATGGATTTGTCCAATGGCCAGAGTAGAGAAGCACCAGAACTGTTCATAATTTTAAATAAAATGTTTTTCTTCATTCTAAAGAATTAAACCAAAAGAGAGAGTGGGAAAATTGAATATTTTTGCTGCAGGTCGGGTAAGGAAAAGAAACAAAATCAGATATTATCAGATTACCTTGGGTGAAGTAAATTAACTGCATCCTTCTTTCCAGCTTAATCATACCTACCAAAAGATTTGAAAAATGTCATTTTATTATTTTTGCTAATTATTCAGTCCTCCCCATGATTCTAGTATAAGCCAGCACTAACTGAAAATAGCAGAAATACAAGATACATGATTTTTAAATTGTGTGTTTAAACCACCCAGAACAATGAATATGGGAAGCTTTGCAGGTTTTCTTAGACTGATTCTATTTCAATCCTTCTCGGCACACTGCTGAAAAATAAAATCTCCTGTCATAACAAAATGAGCATGTAGACCTACCAACTTCATTTAGATTCTTTTTACAAATGCCAGGGGAAAATTAGACACATTATCTGGTTTTCACCAGCATTGTTCTACATCAGGAGTTTACAACTGTAAATCCTTAAACATTTTTCAGAGAAATGTGGAGACCCTTGTAGAGCAAATTCAAGCCTATTCTAGCTTGGATTTTGAGACATTTTCAGATGCTCTTAGACAAAAGCCAAATGACCATCACATTTTAAGCTGCAAGTCAGTGCTCAAATCAAAATAAAAATATGTCACCTTTCCATTTCTCTATTAAAAAAATTGTTCAGGAAAATTACAACTGCCAAAACAGCAGTGACTTTTGTCTCCATGTGATCCAATCTGTTCACTGCTCTCTGATGCTTTTGCATGACCAAAAGCTTGAGACCTTCACAAGGCATACTACAGATTTATATCAGTGAGGAGACACATGCAGGCATAAACATGCAACATTACTCCTGCCCACCACAGTACAGTAGAACCACAGAGTTTACCCAGCAGAGCTGGGAAGGAATCATTAGCATTGCCCTTAAGTCCTGTGCTGTTTCAACTTTATGAATCAGAAACCGATTGATATTTCTATAATGCAACCTGTATAAGGCATCATTGTTTCATATTACACCCAATCCTATTACCAGTTCCTATATTTAAATGTGTATTCCCCCTCCACTCATTCATCTTTTCTCCAGATAAATTATTGTTTTGTCAGTGGTCTCTAATTTTCTGCATGTTTTTCTTCTCACAGAAAACTTACTATGCCTCTCTCTGTTCATATATGGGTCCTTATATATTCCTCTCCAAAATCAAGGGAGTTTATTTCACAGAAACACAGAAAAGATTCTGAAAAGCTGCCTGATCTTCTCCATCTCCAAGCCTTGGAATCTCATCCAGTTCAGACCATTTCATCCTTTTCAGTCACTTCTGGCATGTATCCTCCAGTCCCTCCTTGATTCAGTGAAATACTACCTTCCCTCAAGTATGGTATATCCTTACCATCCCTTGGGCCAGCAATTCTCTGCATGGTCATCCCCACCATGAACCCAACCCTGCTCTGTGTCACCCCTCAGCAGTCAGACACAGCTGAACCTGCACCACCTGTGCTGTTCTTCAGTTGCTTTCTGCCCCTTGTATCTTTGTACTGAGGAACACTGACATCATCTTCCACATCCAGATGTACTCCCTTCACCTCCTACAGGATCCACCCACACATATTATGAAGCTCCAAAGTTATTTATAAATACAACTATTTATAAATTTATAAATACAGAGTAAAAAAAGTACACTGCACTTTTTCTGAAATATGTAATTTGCAAGGAGAAACACAATAAGTGCATTGTTTAAATATGAATTCTGATTTTCTTCTCATCAGAACAGTAGGCAACACTGTAGGAGATAATGTAGCAATACTTTTGCAGCCATGTAGGAAATCACAATGACAGACCATACAGGATGGGCAGATGGTTTCATTTTTAAATCAAACCAGTTTCAGTTGTTGATACTCACCTTCACATTTCCACATACTCACAACTCTAAAATATGTGAACTCAAGTCATTTGTCCAGCATCCGGGTAATAATGTATATGCAGGTGCTGTGCCTAGCAGTCCTTACAATGACAACAAGGAACTCCAGCTGTCAAATCCTTCTCACTTCTCCTGTGTTTATTTTGTGCTGGTGACCATGGACTGGATTTAGATATACCTTTTTATACCTGTTAGGAACTGACAGTTTCTTAAGACATCCTCCATTAAGATTTATTCCGTGCCTTTTGTCTCCCACTCCTGGTGGGAAGCTGAAGGTAGATGTGTGCTGAGATCTTGCTGACCGTCAGCACACACCATTCTCACAGCCCTTCTGATTTTCCTTCAGTGCTTCCACAGCCAGACATTCCCAGGTTTAACATTTCTATAATGATTACACTCTATGACATCATCTACACAACAAAGCTTTTGGTGCTGCAGGTGGCATGACATATTTGGAAGAAGGCTGGAAGTTCAATAATGGCTATTTCTTCAGAAGAGGATGCCTAGAATGATTATTGGGCATGTAAAGCAGTTTAAACCTGTACCCAAAGACTGCATTATTTGGAATTCTGTCCTGTGAGTTGGATATGCCTATTGCACCAGTGCAAATAGCCCACTATGAGTAGTGGGAGATCACAGGAACACAGAGTTTTTTCACTTGCCACTCTCAAGTTTCTATTATATCTCTCACAGTCAGTGTAAAATTCCATCAAGGGAAATGCATTACTTTTAAATAAACTGATTGTTAAGAAGTTTCCAGCAATAATAATTTTTACTTTAGTGCTGAATAAGACAGAAACATTCCTAAAAAACATTCTCAAGCAGTTCTTTCCACGGAAGATCATGAACATCAGCAACAACAACAGCAAAAAACCTAGTGATAGAAAACATCTCTATGTACAGGTTTCCCATATGCTGATAACATTCAACCTAACACACAGCAATTGTGGACAGAATAGGAAATAATATTATGTATTAACCACACAAAATCTGGAAATAAATGTTAACAGACAATAGATCACTGATATATTTGTTGCTTGCTCTAGAGCCCTTGCATTTCCACACTCTCAAAACTCAGTGTCTCAGAGTATCAAGCCACCTGATGCTGCCTAAACACGACCATGGACTGCCTTCCCCTCAGCACTTCCTGCCTTGACCCCGAACAGTCACTTCCCAGTACCAGCAATAATACTGCTATAAATTTGAAGTATACTTTTCTGAGCATTTCTTCTCCCATACTACTCATCTCAGACCCTACTTCTCAGAAGAAATGGCCACAGAAAATAACTTGCCCATTAAGCAGCTCACAGAACTGATCATGCTGCACGTCCAGCACTTTAAAAAAACAATTAATTCCCTGTCATAGAGTAGTTAAAGATCAGGCTTCTTATAATGCCAAGCTACCATGGCTGCATACAGCATCAACACAGCGTCAAAATTATTTTTAAAAGAATTGAGAGTCTAGATACTTCTCTACATGTCTTTTCAGGTGGATATATATATTAAAACAATACATGGGTCATATTTAATTACTTATTCTATCCTATTCTATTCTGTCCTGCTCTGTTCTATTCCTTTAACTTTATCTTGTATGTAAGATTTTAAGATATGTTCTTCCCTCCAGCTACACAAAAATTTCTTTTTTTCTTTTGCTTTGTTATTTCAGTTTGTCCAGTATTCAAGGCTGTTTGACTGCAGCTTGGTCACCGCCACGAGAACAATTATATTGACAGAGAAGTACCTCTGACAAAAAAGTATTAATGTCTCTGAAAGTATAGCACTAAGTGCATTGGTATATACCTCAGGCTTCTTTGGAGGTAATAAAAATAACAGTAATGACAGAGAGATGTGTGATGCTCCCATGACGAGAGCTCTGGGCACTAAGAGCGACTCGTTTGTTCAGCTGCTTTTCCGACCTCCCTGCTTAGTCATTCCAAAGCAGTAACCCAGCAGTAAGCTGCCATGGCAATACACAATATTTTCTGGAAGTGAAAGACAGTGCTACATCCCTGGAAAAAAAAAAAGGCTTAATCTAAACATGTCAGCAGCTCCATGCATGGCCAGAGTGCTGCTTGCATTCAACCCTCAACATGAAGAGGGTTCACCTCAAGAGCAGAGAATGAGAATGGTTCTTAGCATCAAATTTTAGAAAGCCATTGTCACTTTAGGGCTAGAAAGTGGTCTGGTTTCATACTTTTATAAACAAACAAAAAAAGAGAATTCTGAAGAAACTTTATTTTTAAAAAAGTGTAAAAAACACATGGTGGGATCCCTAGAGATTCCTATCTGAAGGAGGCATTTTGTTAATATAATGCTTCGTGTATAAACTGAATCGACCCACCACAAATTTGCACAATTTCACTAAAATTTTTCATCTGTAATACAGAGATGATAATATATAACAGAAAAATATATCTAATTGATGCAATATTTATATCATGAATATCTTTTTTACAGTAAAGTTTTTAATTTGCATGGCTTTTAACATAATAGCATAACTACATTACTTCCAAAAATGACATTTCATAGATGCATGTACATATTTTTAAATATTTGTATATATTTTTTATATCTGTATACACTTGCACTTAAGTGTGATGCAATTGAGTTTTGTGCAGTGGAAAACATTTTACCCAAAAGGATTTGTGTCAGCTAATCTCATATATTTAATGGCAGCAGATTTCTGTTGAAGAATTTATGTGTCCAGATTACAGATAACCTATTCCATTGAAGTGACTACGATTAAGGACTTGCACAGTGTCAGAGCATTGGCAGCCAACAAAATGTTTCAGTTCAGCTATGCAAAGTCAAAAGCCTGTGCACACTAGAAGAAACAGTCCTTTAATCCTCTTTTGAATAAATAACTTACATTATTGTAAGTTAATCATTAAGTTAAGCTAATCATACACCACCCTGCAAAAGGAAACCATCTGTAATGCTCACTTTATAAACACTGTGCACATGGAGTTTACATCTGCTTGGTTAGTTCATGTTTTTTCAGACATTTCATAACACTGCAGCCTCTAGAAATGAAGACTTTTTTGTTTCTGTGTAAAGCAGAACTGCAGAGTAAGATTACATCTGCCAGAAACAGTGTGTGTTTGCCTGCATGGAATGCACTGACAAAGAAAACCCATCCTGACAGTGTCACAAATCTGTACAGGTGTGAGGGGGTGCTGCTTTTCACACAGCACTCTGATTTATCTCACTGCTGTGAAAGAAAGTCACAAACAGCAAGGCAGTTTCAGGGTGACCACTCTTCTGCAAACACAGATGACCAATCCAGCAATCACACCAAGCCAGCTGGGAAGGACATAAGTGAAATTTCTGCATGTGGCCATTCCACTCCCATGGATGACATAGGGCTTGATTCCACCCTCCCTGCTCACATCCCACTTCCTCACAAACAGTGACAAAAAGCCTGAGGGGAAGAAGATTTTACTCTTTGTGGACATAGCTGAACACTTCATCTTTATATGCTGTATATAAAATTATCATGAAGCCTGAGTAGTTGTGTTTTGTGTGTACAAACAATAACAGATATTTGTATGGATCTGAAGATGAGTCTTTTTAAAGAAAGGTGTTACAATGAAGAGACTCCTACTTAAGACACTGAATATTTTAATAATGTAATTTTTAGGGAGGTAGACATTATAGAGTTGACAATACTATGTGGGCCATCCAGAAAAAGGGTTTCAGGGATGAAAAATTGTCTTATATTATTCAGTGAGGGAATAAAATGACAGCATCAAAAGTTACCCTTTTTGCTGTGCATTTCTGGATGAGCTTTGTCAGAACACATGATCAGAAAGATATAACAATTTAGCATTGCAAAGAAAAGAAATGCAGTGGATCTGCTCATATTAGATTGTTTGCAACGCAATGACAGCAACTGTAGGAAGGAAATATCAGGAGCACTTAAGACACACTTTAAATAGATGTGACTGGAGGATTTTTCCTTTTACCTCTGAATACAGTGGGCATTAAAGGTGCTCAGCACCCTGTGGGAGCAAATCCTTTCCTTCCTCTGCTTGCCATGCATCTCTGCCTTGTAGATATTCTCTGCTGCCTCTATGGCATCTCCCTGCTACCTCTTATTCCTGAAACATGCTCTATTTAGGTATGTACTCCAGTGCATCTCACAGACAGTTCTGCTCACACCTTAGCTGTTGGTTTTCTTGTCAACACATGTATACATCACATTTTCTGTTGGTTTTGTCTGAGCACAGCAGTGCTCCCAGTTCAAGTGCTTACAGGCACCTTTTTCTGCAACCCCTCTCAGCTGCTGGAGCAAAAACACAGCTGTACTTGTGGAAAAGGAGTTTGGAAGCACAGTGTTCCAAATGCTCGCTGCTGGCTGTACTTTTTACACCAAAGACCAAGCAGTGGGCACATATCCAATGCAGGATGATTGCCCTGCTCTCTGCCAGTCTTCATCAGCAAGTTTGCATGAGATGAGTAACTATCCCACATTGCATGATTGGCAGGCCTACTTTTACCCTAGCTTTTGGGTTGTGTGTCAAGACACATATACTGCTACTTTTGGGGTCTGAATAAAAAATATGGAAAGAAATCCAGATTTCCATGGCTTAATCTAGCACATTTTTGTCAACCTATACATTACCAGAAAAATGTCAGTCATTAAAATGTGCAATGATAAAAAGTTCACAGTGCCAAGAATCATGCAAGCAGAGACCATTTACCCTAGAACTTCCACCTTGCATAAGGACAGGAAAGTCTCTTAAAACAAATTGCAGCAGGATTATTTTATGTCTTGAGTGGGACCATCTACATGTCCTCTAAACCAGCAGGGCAAAAACAATCCCTGTGGCACTGGAAACAGTGGAGTGTGTGCTGGAGGGAGTGCAGGGTTGGCAGTCGGCAGCAGGGAAGTCCTGAGCTGTAACTAATCCGACACAAGCAACTGATTTATTATGTGCCCTTAGGCAAATCCCTTCACTCCTCTGCTTTCATTTACCCGTCTGTAAAGTGAGAACAACACCATACATTTTGCAGGGATGCTGTGACCACAGGCTGCAGTTTTGTCAGCGACCCCCAGCCATTCTTTCCGAGGAAACTGTAGCCCACCCATGCAGAAAGCAAAGCCAGTTCATTCCCTGCTGCAGGCTCAGCAGAACAAAACCAGAACTGTGTGAAGGAAATTACCAAATTAGAAGGTAGAAAGCAGAGCCTGGAAAACAGAGACTGAAAAGACATTGCATTCAAAGAGGCACCAGCTCTTTTAGGATTTACTGAGCCTCTGGTGGATCATGAATTTTTCTATCTCTGTCTAAAAGTTTTGGCAAAGTCCATAAGGTGAATATTTTACCCGAGGTAGAACATAAAAGCCATTTGATGGGACTGCGATTCTGACAAAAATCAAAATGAAACATTTTATGCAGACATTTGAGCCAATATTATCAAATCCATAAACAATATCCATTTTCTGTGTGTCACGTTTCCCTTCTGACTGGTTCTCACTATAAGCAAGCAGCCTTCCTTTTTTACAGAGTACTGCAAAATGCAATAGGTATTATCAAGGAAAGAAAAACACAACTGAGGTGGTTTATCAGTGCTTGTCATGTTTTAATGGAGTCTCAAACACAGTAAACACCAAAATGTGCCAATGGCAGCAGCTGAAGCAAGATGTACTTAAGCCTTCTTCATGCTAAAGCACCCACTTGAGCAGATGAAAGGTGTACATGATCATTGCTTGGAGCATGTAGCTGCTAAGAAGGTGCTCCTACACCTGCAATATTGGTCAATAATTAGACATGTCTGTCCCACTCTCCATCCCTACGGGTCAGGACACCTGTGATACGTCTTCTAACTCTGTCATACTCTGTCAAGCCAATTTTCTCATTAGTTTTGTAAAACATCTTTCCACATCAGAAAATAATTCTGAAGGAGCAGCATCGGTGTGTTACACTCTTTTGTTGTTACAAGGCAGCTATTACTGTCATGGACCTAAGAGCAAAGTGCACAGCCTGAGCATTGCCATCTACTTTAGCCATTTCCCTGTATTTATATTGGTCTTAGAAAACTAAAAACTAACAGGCATCTTATTTTTCTTCTAGTTGTTGGAGGGAATGATAAAATCATTGGGGTGAATTATTTTAAACAGCTAGTCTGCAATTTGTAAGCCTCAACACTTAATCAAAGGAGGCAGGAAGATTTTCAGAAAAATGTTTTGCATGTAACTGTGCAATTATTTGCATGTAACTGTACAGAAACCACTCTTTGATCCAACTCACTTTCCTGTTTTTTGGACACTTCTTCACAGGCTACTTGGATCCCTTTCAATGTCTTACAAATAATTTTCTGCACTTCTACTTTTTCTGTACACTTCTGCACTTACCTGACAGATACTGTCATGACTCTACTGATTCCTACACAATTATGATAATGACACCTATTAATCTGCCTATACCCCTACAGCTCCTGTTCCTGCCTTCAGTATCATTCATCCCATCTATTTACAGATTCATCACCTGTTTTTTTCCCATAGCTGAATCATCAGTCCAAACACAGTAACACTTCAGGTTTCTTTGAACTCTCCTTCTGACATCTACTCTGGACCTGTTGTATGAATTCTGAGAGGAGATCTGTTGTGAGTTTCCCATGGTAGATTTATAGAAAACCCTCTGTTTCTTCTTTCAACCAGCATTGATTCATTGGGAAAACAAGGTGGAGGACATGCTACTCACGTCTGGCTAGGTCATTTACACAAAATAAGTCTTTTCAGGAATCCTACCATACTAAAATTACTTTATTGAAGCAGAAAACAGCATTACAAGTGTCCCAAATCACACAAACATCATACTGGCATTGCAGCTGCCTAAAAACATTAGCAGACAATTACCATGCAAAGCAGGGAAATACCATCTGACAGCATGAAGGTTTAACCAAAGACAAAATATCCACATTACAACAGATCACCCTGCATCACACGCTGTGATGTTTGTGTACACAGACCCTGTCTAGGTTAAATAGTCCTTCAGCTATAATTTTGTCTGCAGTGGAAACTCCGTGTTAGATTGTGACAGGAATAAGAGAGAAAGTGCGAGGGAGGGAGATAGCTATTTTAATTCTGTTTTACTTGATGCATTAAGTGTAGTTTTTATTACATTGGTTCTATAATTTATAGTAATTGTATGCAGTGCCTTCAAGATCCATTTACAGGTTGTTTGGCCTGAGATCATTCCCTTTCAGTTGCACTGCAAATCCTCCTTAGAATCCTCAAACCTGACTCTCTCAGCCCACACAGAGGGCTAATGATAAGCCAGCAGGTCACTAGGACATCGGGAGGACCCAGAGGGATTTGGGAGTATCACAGAGGAGGATAAGAATGAATCATCAGAGGCCTTTTTGCATAAACACTGGAAACCCAGCAGGCTCAAACCACAGGAAGAACTCCTCATCTGCAGCTGGGGTCTGAGGCAAGCCACTGCTTTAGGCTCTCCTAAAAGGTTAAGCAATTTATTTTTCATGTCCATGAAAGTACATGGGCCTTGGGAATAGTCTCCATCTCCCTCATCACTTTAGTTCAGCCTTGCTACACATTAAAGTCCATAATACACAGCTAAAACCATTGCCAGGCTAGCTCACAGCTCTCTGCCTGCTTTTCCAACTTCAAAACATCCATCTTTGAAAAATGTGCAGAAGGTGTTTGACACATATTAAAAAAAAAACAGATGAAGGGGTAAAGGGGTGGCTGTGCAGAGACTTCTCATTATAGTTTCTACTACAAAAAGCCTAGAAAACAAGGAAGATTAAGTTGTTGAGCAATTGTTTCAAAACTATGATGCAAAAGGAGATGAAGAAACTAGTATGTTAATTGAAACTGCAGATAGTAGCAGCTATTGTCAGTGCATTTATCACAATCTCTAGTACAGCAACAACTGATGCCTTTGTTTTGTCACAAGGACACAGTCAATAGCAAATTGCTGCTGTGCCAGCATGAATACTGTGGGACAGATGCAGTGGTTCAGGAGCCTGCTGATCCTTCCTAGCTTCCAGAAGAAAGAGATTCACTGCTACTGTGTATTTACGCCAAATTATGACACCCATGTTGGCCAGTGGGAAAGCCACTCCCCATTCTTCTTCCCTTGTCCATTTCCTCCCAAATTATGGAAGCAAGCAAAATACTTTCCCATTTATCCCAGCCTGACCAACACAATTTCCTAAACAAAAGGCAGGTAGCCCGTAGGCACAAGACCCAGATCTCTCCAATGGCTGAGGTGTCTAATGCTGTTCTGAAAGAAGAGCCATGCAACTCAGGTATGATGCTGATGAAATATTACCATAATTCCTCCTGAAAGTGAGTCAGTTTATCACCATGTTGTTGGCTTTTATTCCATAAATTCCAGATACAAAGTGAAAAATATCATGATGCTAAATATTTTGCAGTAATACATTAATATACTTACTGATTTAATACTGTTTATAAAAACTTGTTAGGAGAAAACTTGTATTTTTCCACTGTTGTGATATTCCTAGCAGTTGATAGAAATGCAAAATTAAATGACAGATCTTCCTTTAATTTCACAGCCTGTGATTCTTTCATAAAACTTTTAAAGATCGATTATGTCCCATCACTGCAGAAGTCAGGCTGAACTAAGTGATTTATGCATAAATAGCCTTATACAGTCAACTACTGTAGAATGAGCAACTCATCTGTTCAACATACACAAAAAGTACTGTTATTGTTACACATATTTTACCATTATATTAATCTTTCTCATGCTTCATATTTCCTGTCATGCAGGCTTCTTCTTGTACATGTATCTCTGTGTGACTTTCATAAAACATGTGTAGTTGAACAAAATAGAAGTTGGAATCCAAGAACAATTGTTTACGGATAGGCCTGTACAATATCCCAAACACAAATGAAAACAGCACATTTATGCTCTTCAAAGTCACCCTCAAAAATTTGTTTTCATTTCCTGTGGAAAACAGAAGGTGAGATTGAATTCCAGCAGAATGGCTGGGTGTGGACTTTTGATGAACTGACATTGCAATAGCTTGTTGGGCCTTTCAGGTTAAACTGAAGGCTTGCCTGAAAACTGAAGGCACTCTTCTTTGGCTGGACCAGGGCTAGCAATACTCAGGCAAGACTTTGAAAACTCATTCTCCAGTTCAGAGAGGTTGCCAATATATGATAATATCGTTTGTGTGCTCTGGTGAGAGATTAAGAAAATTGTGTCTGCCCTATTTTTAGCCCTGCAGTCCACAGTAGTCAGTAATTTTATCACCAAGTACAGCTCAGTGCTGGTGTAACACAGCAGGCAGTACCCACCGCTAATGGAGAGTGGGCCAGGAGCAGGCAGCCCTTCTGGGTCTGACGTTTGCCTCCTGCTGCAGGAAAGTGCCGAGCTCCCAGGTGCAAAGATAAGGGCAGGAGAAGAGCTGAGGGGCAGCATAGGCAGTGGGTGGCACGGCAGAGCTCTGTGCCAGTACAACAGAACACCATTTGTTGTCTACTCAGAGGAGCCACAAACTATCAGAGCAAGGTATTGGTATCCACTGGAACTTTTATGAGTCTGAGAAATGGTCTACTGAGTCAGTATCCAATCTGACAGCTTCAGAAGTATTTTTGGGCTAGCTTATAAAATATACCTGCATAATTGTGAAAATGCAGACACATTAATAGTTTCATTTCACATTTTTAACTGAAGAATTAGAATCATATTCATGGTGGATCCTCAATCAGGCAGAAATGCTATTTGATTTTGCATTTGAAGAGTCCTGTAAGTCTAAACTCAAAACAGCACACGATGCAAATATTAAAGTAACAAAGAAATCTTGTGACATAGAAGAAACAGGCCATATCTATTTGGGTAATATCTAACAGAGCGAAGAATCAACATTTGGAAATCCTTTGTGCAGTCCTAGGTCTTTGATCATCCAATGGAGTGAATGAGTCAAGGTCATCTTTAAAATCCACCTGATAAGGATTAAAGCACCCTGATGCAATACAAAGCTTATTGCACATCTAAATTTATTGTATACAAGGAGCAATTACAGCACTGTCATACCAAACAAAATCTCCCTAGAAAATCAGGAAAAAATAGATTTTTCTGCCAGCTTTAGGATGAGCGTCTAGAAAATATGTTTCTCTATGGGCCTGATGTATTGTTATTTATCCAACGGTAGTATGGCTGAGCCCCTGAGCACTGTGGCCCCTCTAGACTCTCCAGGCTGCTTTGTGCCACGTCAGTGGATGTGGGACCACTCTGTGCTCTGTCTGACTCAGCTGCCTTCTCTTTCATAACTGTGCTCTGGCTAGGAAGAACAGAATGTGACTATCTCTGTGTGTTTCAAGAGGTTATGACCAAAACTAAAACAGAAACAACCATACAGGCTTAAGAGCTGTCACTAGTTCTTAGAAGCATAATGAGGGACCAGGTAACGCTGGCTCTGGGTGCCTGCTCAAGGCCACTCAGTGTTGCCCTGACTTTTGCAGTTCTGGATGTTATCATTCTTTTGGGACTAGTTTCTCAGATATTCTCTGTAAACATAGTCATGTTATTGTAATGGTATCTTTTTTATTTACATTCCTTTCTCCTGGGCACAGAAGTTTGATGGACATTTCCTTTGACCAATGTGATTGAGGGAAGGCCTTTGTTTCCTCCAATACACAGTGAATTATAAGACACATATATAATAAAGATGGGCAGGGAAGCCCAGAATTTGTTCCTTGCAGAACTTGTTCCTTCACTCTCCAGAGGTTTCTGTCTCCTTCTTTCGTGTCATTACTGCGACACTCAGCATTAGTCTGGGAGTGACCCTGGTTTCCTGGGGGCTGCTGCTCGCAGCTTCCCCAAACGCAGGGCGTCCTCCAGCAGCTCTGTTAGTGCTGGCTCCTCTGTGAGAGAGAGCCCCAGGCCGATGTTGTGGGCACAGGCGAGAATAAAGGCCAGAGAGAAGGGCCCTGGTGTGATTTCTAGCTCTTTTATTTCCTGGGGAGAGGCAGCAGGGAAGGCAGGAGAGGGTTGAGGGTCCGGGAGAGGCAGTGTGAGGATTGGGAAGAGCTGGAGGCTTCAGGGAGCAGAGACAATAGGCAGGGGGACAGCAGGGGATTTATCGGGATACAAGCAGGGGAGAGTAACCAATTGGGGTACAGGGATTTACATGGAACCACTGGGGATCTGAACAGCAACGAAGTTTCTAGAACTTAACCTTACAGAGAACATTAAGTAATACCATAATTAACCAATAAACTGAAACATGGTAATGAAGTTGCAAGGGATGCTGGGGGTGAGCCAGAAAGCTCACCCTGACCAGGAGTGTGACTCAGACAGTGGCAACCTCAGGCTGAATCCACCAGTCTTGAGCCTGTGGGGCTGTGGTTTTTGCCACATACGCCACCACACCAGGAAATGAATTAATCAGAAAACTCTCATCATAAGAACACAGCCTTTTATCAGAAGCCTTCCTCTACTATGTCCTGAGCACAAGGTACTTACAGAATTTCATGTTTTTTTGATCATCCCATACTTAACTTCAGCTAATGGATGGTACCAATTATTCAACCGGTTGGTCAATGAAAGATTTTAAATCATGCTGAAACAAAAATGACTCTCAAACCCATACTTTTCCAATTTTATGCATGTGCTAGAGGATCACAGCTTACCGTTCAAACTCAGAAAATATTTTGAAAAACAAAGCAGAGTAGTCTGACTCCACAATACTCTACAACCTGCAACCTTTTACATACATAGAAAATATAATGTAGCTAAACAAAAGCGGTATTTTTCATCCACTTCCCAGTGACATCAATGAGGTACCTATCTAGGCAGATAATTTAGGAACACATGCAACTTTCAACACACAGCCAATGTAAAGCTACTTCCACCTTCCCAGCAGGGTAGCAAGAGCTCCTGCTTTAGTAGATTTGGCCTTAAATAATGACTTGCCACAGAAGATAAAGGAAAATACAGTCTTATCCATTAGATAAGCACCAAGAGGTTTTCCACTCCTCATCAGACACAGTGGAGTTGAGTGGCCTGTGCTATCCTCTAAGAAGACACAAAGAAACACAAGTCTCGAGGGAGACATGGCAGGTGAGGGTATTAACCCCCTTTTTTTCTGAAAGGGATGAGATAGGACCATGTGTGAGATGGCCAGTAACCTCCCTACGGTAAAGAAAGGCTGAGTCTTCAGGATTATTGTATTACTTGTGTTACTATATACTAATGACACAGGCAGCTTTTTTTATCCCCATTTCTCTGCTATGCTGATCTTCTTCCTGACTTGTTTCTTGCACAATTTTTTGTTGCTGCAGTTTTGCCTGTCTTTGTGAAGCAGAAGAGCACCAATATCTCCTGTGGCTTAGAAAGAACTGTAAAAACCCTGACTTGAAAGGATCTCTGGGTCTGCTGCCTGGATGCTTCAGGCAGCAAAGGATTCAGTGCTATTCAATTATGGTCTTCTGCGGCTGAAGGGAGAAGCAAGGGAATGCCACTCTCACTGGCTGGTAGTGTGGCTGATGAAACATCTTTTTACAGATTTTAAACATCAGGTCTCTCTTCTATAGTAGCAGTCTTGCATAAACAGCACAAGCTGTGCCTTAGCTTTCAACCTTCTGATTGCTGAGAACAACTTAGCCTGAAGTCTGGGGAGGTTACCCTGAAAGTGTATACAACCCTGCACCACAGAATTATGTTATACATACATACAATCATGCCATCATGCATTAGATAAGATAAGCATGCTTACGTGATGTATCCCAATACACATACCTCTAAAGTCCAGTGGAATCCTCCATTAGAACAATCCAACATGTGATAGTATAGAATAGAAATAATTTTTGTATTATTTATAGTTTTTTTTAAATTATACATGTGTAGACTTTACAAAATGATCCAGTTATGCACACCAATGAGTCCATATGCATGTACCTAAAAGATCACATATGTATATATGTTGTACATATAACATTACACACAGTGTAGATATAGATGATATAGATAGAGATAGAGATAGATGATATAGATATAGATATATACACCTTCTCTGTAATAACAGTGTTATTATATGAAAAGGGAACATAACAGCTTGTTTTCAGTGAAATTACAGCTAAGGTCCTTAAGCACATCTCTCCACCGCCCACACGAAGAACATTGGTGTGGAGATAAGGGAAATAAGACTATGGTATGATCTCACACTTGCATGCAAGACAAGTTTGCAAAGCTACGAAGAAGTCAAGGTTATACTTTTTCCTCCAGCTGCCAGTGACTGCTGAGCTCAGATACTGTGACCCAGGACACATTTCCTATCATAGAGACAAGTCACCACCAAGTCGTCAGCGTCTTCTGCCTTGCACCTCAGCATAATCTTCCATCAAAATGAAGATCTGGCAGTGTTTTGAAGGTAGCAATGAAAATATTTCAAAACTAGCAATACTGTGCAAGTGATTCTACTTCCCTCCTTCTTTGCAAACTTACATACCACACAGTCATACACAAAGCAAATAATCTACCCCTATATTTGTCAATGTATTTCTGTAATGCATGTGTACATATATGCCCAACACAGAGTGTTGTACAGGAGTTCAGGACAAATGGGTTTAAAAGCATAAATACATATGCACTCCTACTTTTACAGATCATCCAGGACTCTGCTACTTATAAGCAGAACAAGGGCAGAGGAACGGAGAAAACTGCATAAAGCTCTGTTACCTATTTTATTTCTTTATAACATTTATAGGGATTTTTCAAAGCTAATTCTCAATTGTTACTTGCCATTATGCAAACATGTTTAACATCTGCTGCATCAGGTAAATGTGCAGCCATTTACCTTTCTGTAGAGATGGTGCTGATTATATAAAGGAGCAGGTGTATTTCTTGGGTAATGCAGCTGCAACAGAAATCTTTTGTCCCAGGGGAAACCAGCCATGATGTATGAAATGTGCTGAGGATAAAGGATGCAGTGCTTACTAGGAAAGTCTCAACCAGTGCCCTTGCAAAGTGTGAAAACTCTGTAAATCAGAAGCAACACCAACTGGTAAACCTGAATGTGCTGTAATGAAATTATTACACCTACAATTGCAGAGTCTATGCTTTTAATGGGGAGGCCAACAGCAATTTTCGTTTTCAGCAAGAGAGACTAACTAAACTCTTTTTTCTCTATGTCTCACACAAATACACAAACTTTGTATAGAACAGCCCTTTATATGTTCTTCTTTCCTTTGGGAATAGATGTCCTAACTCCACAAGTGCATGCAGCAGGTCAGGACCCAACTGTGCAACTTCATTACTGTAATGAATGAATGTACTGAATTTGTTGTAGTTGCTCTTCTCCATGTTTAACCTCAAATGGCAGCCCACACCCAACACTCTCTGCCTTGATGCTCTCAGCTGATCGGCATTCAGGTCCCAGGTCACATTCACAGCTGTCACTGCACCTTTCTTCATTTCAGCTTAGTTTAGCTTTCCTTTCATCCAGCCAAAATATAGCACCTCCAAGCCATTTCACACATAGGCAGCCTGTCTTGGGATGGAGTTACCTCAGAGTATTTACTACATAGTTTAGTAGCTTGATGGGCCCTACTCTGGCTGCAGGCAGATCTAGTCAAAGTATGTTAATGAGCAAGCAGTCAGACCTATGAAATATTGTCCCTGTAATTATGCACTGAAAATTTTCATCTTACTGAACCACTTTTGAGCCCATCTAAATTGCTTCCCATCAGCCCAGCAGGGTTGCTTCAGAGGTAGTGACTGGTACAGTACAAAGAGAGTGAACCTCACTAATGAAACTCTCCCTGAGAGTAGTATGCAAATGAGATTTGTTTCATCCTTTATATTCAGCAACTCTAAATGCTGTATGGCTGCCTCACTCATTAGAGCAAAAGCATTATGCTGGATAAATACACTGCCCTCTATCCCTGTTGCTTCATTCCTCAGCAAAATTCACACTCTGGAAGAACTGAGCAGTCAATATTATTCACTGAGCAATGCAGCACAGAGGAACAAGGATCTTGAAGAGAATATAGAGTTATGCTGCAGCCTTCTCACTTCTGAAAGCCAAAATGCTTTCCAGATGTTGTGCTTGTAAACTCTGCTCACAATCTGGAAATTCATGAAAGGATTTTAGTTCAGTATTGTACAGAAAGGGCAATGAAATACTGCCCTGCTGGCACAGTTCAGTGTTAGGTGCTGCTCTGACTTAATAAACTGTGAGAGACCACAGGCTCCTGCCTGATGGAGAACTTCCTTGGTGGGTTTTTAGCAGCTCTTTGATCCGAGGCTTCACAGTGTGATGCACAAATTGACTGAAAGACACAATTATGTTACTGAAGTTTGAGTGTTGTTTGGTTGGTACTGAATTGTACTAGCTCCCCTTGTCTCCTGTGTCTCTCAATTTGATCTTTCTTGATCTTCCTCCCTGACACTTCTAATCACACAGCACGCTTTTGTAAAGGCCAGGAGCATGAAGGGGGATGCAGGACACAGGGTTGATTTCAGCCTTTTGCAGAAACAGTGGCCTACCACAGTATTTATGTCCTTTGCCAGTGGTGCTTTCCCGAAGTTTTCGTCCATTCTTCCATCACATTTGTACAAGCACATTCAGAGATGAGAATTCAGAAAAAAAATATATATGAGCACAGACCTTGCAGGAGGTGAGTTTGTCATTATTCTCTTTAATGGCATTGATTTCCTTTTCATTTTCACTGCTGAAGAGAAAGGAAGAACTGTAAATAACAGAATAATGCTACTGTCACTCTGACATACTGTAATGAACAGCACAGTACGCCTTGAATGAAAAACATAGGAAAGCAGTTCTGCAAAACTACCATTTCCAGGGTCATAGATGATATATTGATGGAATTTTAATTTTTTTTCTGGCTTATTGTGTAATGGAATCATAGAAATGTAAAACCAGAAGGTGCTCAGGGGGTCACGTAGGACAGCCCTCAGTGAGATATTTAACGTCCTCCTCTGAAGACAGGGGAGTTTGGCATCTCTTACATATCTCCTGGTGTCCAAGGGCTGAGGCTTTGGTGCAGAAAGCCCAGTTTATCAAAGCACAGCATGAGCTGCACCTGCCCAGCATGTTCTTTCTGCTCCTACAGCAGCCCTGGACCTATGTGGTCAGGGCATGCTGAGGAAGACTTTGGTACAGAGCAGACCACCACTGCACCAGAATAAGTCACTCTAGTCCCCTAATGGATGAGGTTTGGGGCAAGCCAGAGGCAGACACCAGCCAGAGGCTGAAAACTTCTCATCTACCCTATCCCTTCTTGTACCACACACGGTCCCCCGTCTCCAGATCCCCACACATCCAATTTGCTTGCATGAGCTCAACCCAAGACACTCTATAACTATGCATGCTGCATTTACCCTAGAGAGAGAGCTTTTCCTAATATCGAAACTAAATATTCTCCTAATGTAAATTAGACTAATTTATTCTGGTCTCTCAGCAGAAATTAAACCATGGCATAAATTACCAGTTCCAGAGAGATCCTGTTTTGTGCTGCTGTCATACTTCAAGATAAAGCCTGACTCTAAGCAATTTGAGACATTTTTGAATTAGGACTGTCACAACATAATCCAGCAAGAAGGTAAGGACAGAAAGTTTTGCCATTTCTTGATGAGAATTCTGCTTGGAAGCACCTCTTTTTAGGGTGATGCTGAGATACAGGAGAGTAACTTGTAGCAATCTTACACAGCAGGGTTAGAGACAACATGACAAGATGACTTAGAAAACTTGATCTGGTAATGAACTGTGCTAAGAAAAAATAAGTCTGTTTTAATTGAAATATTTCCCAAAACAACTGTTTGGAGATGTCTGAATTAATCAGTGTGTCAGACACAATAGGAATGAAGCTATTTCCACTTAGTCAATCAAATCCCATCAAAAACTATCTTTATGAAAAAAAGCTCTAATGCTATGGGAGAAAGGGAGCTGGGGAGGAGCAAGGGAATAACCACCGGGTTAAGCTGATTGATAGTGTTTAAAAAACAAAACCTGAGAGGCATTTCTTTGCATTGCAATAGAAGCCCAGAAGATGTAGTTATTTCTTCTAGCTTTCAGCAGACTACCAGTCATAGTGATTTTGCCCCTCTCCCATTTAGCAATCAAATGCTCACATTTTACTTGATCCTGAACACAGTTCTTTAATCCTTCTTATAGAGAAGACTTCACTGAAACAGATTATTGTACAGCCAGGTCTTTGCTATTTCCCTTGTGGAATTTATCTCTCCATAGATTTTGGAACGAAAATAATCAGAGCATCAGCTTTTTTCCATCTGCACAGAAACAGGAAAGGTTATGAGTTTCACTGCTCAAGACAGCCTTATAGTCTAGTATTTTAAATGAGGCCATTTGAAAGAGAACTAAACCTCAGAAAATGCCATAAACTTCCTTGACGGGTATGCATTCTTCTGAAAGTTGAACTTACTTGCAAGTCTGAATTTACAGTTAACTTTAGTATAGACTTGCAACGGAGGGAGGGAGTAAATGCTGTGGTGCCATGCTGAGACAGACCTTTATGTGAAAGAAAAAAATACATATGTGAAATTCTGAAGTACTTGAAAGCAATGAATCTGAGCATTCATGTCCATAGAGGAAATTTATGTGACACAAAGATTTATCTGCCCTTATGAGGTCAAGCCTTTTATACCAGTGGTTTAACTGTAGGAGTTTAGTTTTTGTACTCACAGGAGTTTTATGACACTGGTTTTCTGAATATCTCTTTGCCTATCAAGTGTTCACAGACAGGAATAAAGATCAATGTATTTTTAACTTACTTACATGGTACATTTGTTACAGATTATGCCATTTTGAATACAAACAAGTCTCAGAGCAGGACTGTGAAACAGACTTTCAGCCAGATGAGTTCTGCCTACAGGAAAGATGCACAAGAAAACTTAAATGAAGAATTGTTGCATGTCAGGCAATAAAAAGACAGAAGGAAAGTCACAAGGAGAAACGAGTTGACTGCACACCAAGAAATGCAAGCTGGGTCTACTCGAAGACCGGCTAAGAAGAACCCAAAAAGCTGATATACCAGACAATCACTGTCTCTTCTATATCACTTGCCCTCTGCTTGTGCCAGCTCTACAAGTAGCTGGGGATTTTTATACATTTATGTTAGTCATCAAAGATAGGAAAGGGCAGAAAAGAGGAAAGAAACCACTGAACAGCGGGGAAGTTGTTCAGGGTAGTAAGGCAAGCAAGAAGTGGTGTGAGCCACAGGGATAGGACCCTGGTGCTCTGGGCCATGCTTAGTGTGCAGAACACAAACTAGAAGAGCTCCAAAAACCTGATCATCACACAGAAGTGCAAGGGAAGGCAGATATTGTCTGAAGTCACAGCAGCAATATAAGGAGCTGAGACAGGCTAGCTGGTCCTGGAGCAGAAGTCCATCAAGGGCCAAGATGGTCATACAGCAAACGGGCTCTAACTCTGACAGGTCAAGTCTGTAACAGGGATTTGTCTGGATGCTTGTAGAGGAGTAAAAGCTCATGCTGACCCCGGTTTTATCAACTTGAAATACTGTCTGCTTCACCAGGTAAAGTGGACCCCACAGAGTTTCCAGGTCCAGTGGTAACACACCTACATAAGGAGGTACCAAGGAAACATCACCAACTTTCCCATGCACTACAATTCAAACTTGGGTACATCACTCTGAATCCCTCTCCCAAACCAGCTGAATTTACAAAATACGTAACTCACACTTGCAGTTCATGTCTATTGGTTTTTTAATCTTTAATGCTTCTCTTAGTGAGTGTCTAGGTATCAAGACTGCCGTCCTGCAGATGAGGAACCTTGTACTTGAAAGGTGGTGCAATGTGTTTCAGCAGCAGAAGACAAACAGTCCATCTCTCCCTCACAGAAGAGTCAATACAGCAGCACAATATTAGCAGGTAGCTTCAGTGATATGAAATTTAACTGATGTAAAAATGTAACCAAATAGCTTGTACCTATGTGCCAAAATCAAACTGCCTCTCACTCCTGTGTGCTCAGAGGCATCACAGGCTCCTGGACAAGAGGAGTACATCAGCACCACCTTCTGGCAGCCAATAACTTCAGAGATTTAAGACACAAAACAGAAGGTGAGATAAAAAATCTCATCTCTGTGTGGGAAAGACAGAAAATCATGTTGTCCATGCATTAATGATAATATTTCCAATTCCTATAATGGTCTTTTGGTACCAGGATATATACCTGCTATTTGAGAGTGATGGCCTAGTAAATGCCTTGAATGAATACAGGGCACCATGGTTGGGAGAAGGATAAGACATAAACACACCAAGTCACATATCTTCGACACATGAGCACTAGGGTTAAGTAAGCCCAAAAGCTCTTCTCACATCAAATGTTGTCATGTGAAAACTAAAGCACTCTGAACCTTTAGTGGTATGGCCTGAAAGAGGATTTGAAAAGTGTATAAGCAGTCTTTGCAGTGTCTGAGTACATTTGTGCTTTACTTGCTCCTCACAGCAGCAGCAGCCAAAACTGTACTCTCCTTACAAAAGCCAGAAAGGCAATGTCAACCTTTGTCTTGAGCAGAGGAAAAGCAATTCAAAGACAAGTGCTGGCGGCTTTCTTCAGAAGGTGTTGGATCCTGTACTTGAACATGATGGCCTCGCAGAGGGCAACATGTTGATTATCAGCACTATAAAAGGATGAAGACAGCTCTCTAGCTCTTTCTTTGCACATTTGACAGTGCAAAATGATGATGTAGGAGGGAAATCACTGAGCATAAAGTGCTCCCTGATTCTGAAAAACCACATGGAGAAAAAAAAGAAAGAAATGCTTGCAATACTAAATGAAATTATATTATTCTTATGCCAGTTCTTCAAGATGTGAGATTACTCAAGCAGAACTGCTGGTAATCTCGAGAGCCAACTGGCAAATGGAAACCTGTATATGTCTACAGGAAAGATTAAGGTCCTAAAACAAATGGGAAGTAAACCTTTTCATTTTTAACTAAAACTGAAAAAAAAAAAGTATTTGGGAGAAATCCTGACTTTCATGTCTCAAAAGAAAGCTGCAAACTTCAGCATTTCATGAAAACTGAACAGCAAACTCTCAGGATTTACACAGAGGGCTTCTAATTTGGAGGTTAGACAATTAATTTTCTCACTCCCAAACTTCAGTGAAAGGTTCTCAGGAGCCCTCTTCTTTTCTTGGTTTATATAGCTCCCTTCATTTTCTTCTGGCCCAATATAATGTTTAATTTACACCAATAGAACAGCTATTTGCAGGTATTTGCAAGGTCTAGCACTTTTTTTTCCTGACACAGAAACAAGGCCTTTATTTTAATAGTGGATTGATCTACCTGTAATTTTTAAAGGTTTTTAAGGATAAATTCTGATCATTCACTAAAAAATAAAAAGTGTCACAGGTGAATTTGACTTCTTTGGGGGTACAGAATGGCACTCCAAGAATGGACTTGGTCCCTCTACTCCAGCTTTTGAAGAGTCATCTGGGCAAATCTTACTGCAGAGCTGCTATAGGCTATCATGTTATGTTCTATTAAACCTGGCAAGAGAAATGTTCAAAGCTAAATCTCACAAATCCACCTCCAAAAGTCAGGCTGTTCAAAGAATCATTCAATATTTAAATTTTCTTGGAATCAGGAGAAGGAAATATTAGTAAGTGAGATGAGTCACAATTTCTGTGTCTCACCTACCACTTCCCAAGCATCCTAAATACAAGGTATACAATCTTTATCCAAAATTAACTGAATGAGTCTGTTTTACTAGCCAAAAAGAACCAGAGAGGGTGGCTACACAGCACATGTACCTGATAAAAAGCCAGCTCAACCTCTGCTGAAGTACAATACTTTTTGTAGCTACAATGAAAACTTGATATCTCAAAGCAGTATTGAGTTGATTTCTTGACTGGACATCCAGCCCCTCTTCCAAGTTTCAGAACTTTCTCCATTATTGATACTGAACTTTAAAATTAAGGGGGAGGGAATGGATCATTCCCAGACTTGTATATGGCTTCATATACAAGGTCAGGTGGACACTTGTTTTTGGTCATAGTGAAGACCCTAAGGTAGAAAACACTTGTATTTACCATCTGTACACAACTTCCTCCCAAATTGTTCCATGTTTTCAAAAGCTTGTTTTCAACAGTCTTGTTTTGGTCTGTGCACCAAGTTCTTATGCAAACCAGAGGGTTTGTGGGGCAGTGATGAGACAACCTTCTTCACTAACATGCTCAATGCAATCATCCAAAGACATCAGATACCTCATTGCAGCAGCTGCTTCTTTGCTGTGTGTGTCTGCAAACATAGGACAATGTATATGTAATACACAATGTATATGTAATGTTTGAAGAAGGAATAAACATTCATATTCCCAAGCTAAGGGGTAATTCTTCAAGTCTGTTATAAAAAGCAGTATGCAAGAACTACTATTATTCATCAGTCCTATAAAGAATAATTACTACTGTTAAAAGGCCTAGGCAGACAGAAATGAATTCAGAAGGAACTCTGTGAACAAAAGCACAGATCCCAAAAGTTGTGCTTACACCACTTTGGTAAGTTATAAATAAATAATTTCTTAATGACAAAGAGACAGCTATAAACATAATGGTTATTTCCTCTTAAATGAGGTCTAAAGATCAACTGAGAAGTTTGGCTTAATAAAACATGCTCAACTTTTGCAATCAAATAAAATAATTCAAGTTAAAAACTTTTAATTAAAAGTGCTTTATAAATTGCATTCATTATGTATGGTTGCAGTGATACATTTCTTTGCTCTCTGGAGCAATCTGTTTTCCTTAGTTTCTTTTTTTTTCACTTAATAAATTATCCTCATTTACACAAAATGTTAATGCCAAACTCTTTATTAATAGGATAAATATGGACTTCAGTAACAACAAATTATGTGGTGTCACTATTAAATGATCTGCCCCTTCCCAGCCTAAGTACAATGTTCAACAAAAAGCCAGCAAATAGTTTGGCAGCTGCTCTGTGCAGCAGAGCACAAGAAATATTTAAAGCACATATTTCAGGAATTACTCCTTTGGGATGGTCTAGAAAACTCTGAGTTTTCCTGTGCCTTATTTTGAAACAGGGCAGTGAATTTCTTTCCGTTGCTGCATTGGCTTTCTTCCCACTGTGCTGCAGCAGATTAGGATGCAAAGAAAACCTAGTGGCAGGGCAGACTGGTTCTGTTTCTTAGCTATCATGAACAACTTGACATTTAAACAAATTTAGGACATAAGCCCCCAAATATATTGTGTTTTCTCACAGATTTTGGCTTCTATGTCAGATTCCCACCCTTACAGAGACCACAGGGACAGAGACAGCTCAATGGAAATAGACAAATACTGCTTCCATGGTAGAATTACAAGTTGCAAGACATATCAAGAGATAGCAGTGTGTCATGCTTTTCTTATAAAACCTTACTGAATGTTTGTTTGTTTTGTTTTGTTTTTTTGCAAGAACAAAATCTCAGGACATGGTCTTCAGCAGTCTCAAACACTCCCAGGTCTGGCACTCCGGCAGCCTAGAGAAGACTACTACCTGATGCAAAACCAGGGACAATAAGGACACAGTTGAAGGATTACCTTAGGACAAGTAACAGCTAAAGATCCAAGAAGCTGGTAAGAAGAGAAGCTGGTAAGGAGAAGCTGGTAAGCCTGAAATTAGATAAGAAAGAGGACTGACTTCAGAGGACTGAGAGAAAGACCATGATAGATGTAGCAAAGAAGGATCTCTAGCCACCAAAGGAGTTTTCTCTTCAAGATGCAGAGCATAATTCCAGTTTCCCAAACCTGATATCAGCCACAGGCTATAAAGCACCTTGGAAAGGGCACTTTTCATTCTCCTTTACTGCTGGTAAACAGGTGATGACAATCTGATACTGCTATCAGTTATTCTGCTGCTGAAGTGACAAAGCTCTGTGGGATAGAAGGCTCCAGCTCTGTCAACAGACAATTTTGTATAAGAAAATTTCTGTTATTTCAGTCTTACTTCAAAAAACCCAAGACTACACAGACATTTCTTCTGAAGAACCACCCAGGTTGCAAAGTCAAGGATTTAAAAGTTAACAAATGGTAAAATTAAGGATTTATAGACAGCATCACTTTATGCAAATTCAACATGAATTAATAGTTAATAACTACAAGGTCAGAAGAAGCCAAGGTGCAAACATCAACACTTAGTTTGATAAATCCATTATTGACAACGTTAAATATTTGCCAGACTCCATATGCTTCTCTTAAGCGTGTTTTTTAATACTTTCACTGGCAGTAGTTGGGTGCTCAGCAGCTTTGAGCACTTAACTTAAATGTATTCAGTCAGGTACTAAAAGACGAGACCTTTCCAGACAATGACCATGTGAGAAAAGTCAATGGGCAACCAATGGCCAGGAGTTTTGTGGAGATTCTTGCCCTCCAGGGCAGTAGCATTCCCTCACCTAAGAATTTGTCTCTTTCCTTATTTGCAGTTCTCTCTACTTCCTTTTTGGTATCTCCTATTTCTAGGCGATTTCGCGTCTCCGTTACACTTAGGATGTTGGCCGTGCTTGTGGATAATGAAGGTGTGAGAGGGAAGAGCTGTTCATGAGGAAGCACTCCTGGTGGCTTGAGGCCCTCTGCTGCCAGCCTTCAGGGTGTTGTCATCACACTGGCATGGCTTTTTTGCTCTACAGAGACAGTGGATGGTTTATAGCCGTTTCAGAGGTGTTTACTATCTTCATCCTCACAGGGAAAAAGCAGGTTGGAAAGTGATCAAATTGTAGCCTGAGAACAGAGACAGACAGGGCTGTAAAGAACTGCACAAAATCTCATGCTTAGTTTGCTTGAGGAGTACAGCACTCCATCTCTTGGCAGGACTGTCTTTTTCTTTCTGTCTCTGGCCAGACCTCACTGAAAAAAAACCTCACAATTTGTCCCTCTTTACAGAAATTGATTTTAATACAACATTGTGGTGGGTTGTTCTGGCTAGATGCTAGGTACCCAGCAAGCCACTCTGTCACTCCCCTCCCCAGCTGGGCAGGGAAGAGAAAGAACAATGAAACACTCATGGGTGGAGATAAAGACAGGGAGAGGCCACCCATCAGTTATCAGTCACTAGGTATGGCAAACAAACTTCCTTGAGAGAAAAACTAAATGTAATCACAAAGTTAATGGGTACTATCACTATGTGTTTGTTCATACTTTTTGATGGCATTTTTTACATGATGCTTAGCATGGAATGGAAGATATATAAATATGTATTTTGTTTGGCAGCCTGACCTAGATAAACAGTATATCACTTTCATGGATACAGGATTTACAAATGTCTCTGGAGACTGGAAACTTGCTGGCTTTTTGTGTTCATATCACTTTAGTCTCTTATATGTTAAATAATTCAATCATCTATTTTCTGATTGCAAGGAGTTAGGCTTGACTCACGTTTTTTTCAGCAACATGAGCCTGCAGAGCAAAGACATAGTAGCAGCAGGCTCCTGTGTGGTAAATCACTTCTGTGACAGCATTTTTTTCTTGCTGTGAGCATGTGCTACGCTAGTGCCTACTTATATTTTATTGAATAAGTCAAAGTGTGAATTTCAAAAATAAAAGCAAAAATGTTTTTTTTAATGGGGAAAATAGTAATTTTCAAATACATATACTTATTTTTGAGGACGAGTGAATTAACAGTATGTCTAACCTTTACTAAGGAAGAATATCTGTGTTATTCAAATATTTTTTTTATTTTCCTCTAATAAATTAGAGGATGGAAGGGCAGGTATCTCTTCTTTGCACAAGAGCTTGATGCAACACAAAAAATATCAAATCACTAAACATGGATTCATTAACTGTTTTCCCAGGAGCAGCAATGTGCAGTACTTGTACTTGTACTATGTTTTATATTTCATGTACATTATCTCCTTGCACTATGTTTTATATTTCATGTACATTAACTCCCATCAAACAAAGTATTTCTCATAAACACATAGGAGGTCATTCTAGTTCCACCTTAAATAGAAGACTGACTTGAAAGTATTTGGAAGAAGAACACTGGTGATACCCTGTCAGCACTAACCTCCATTTCAAGAAATCTCTGATTAGCCTTCCAAATCCATATGAGCTACTCTAGAGTAAATCTGCAGAAAATACCTCTGGAAGAATACCTGAGATATCCCTCAGCTTGTGCTAAATGGCAGGCTGTCTGACCTTTGCAGGGCAGAAATTGCTGTACAGAATTGTATCCAGCAGGCAGATTTTTCCTGAGTACAACCAATTCCTTAGCAAGGACAGCAGTGAGGCCACCACGCTGGACACGATGGTGGCAGCCGTGGTGCCTGTGTCCCCTTCCTGCTGCTCTTGTTCCACCCTGAGCACTGTGCCATCACTGCTGGCCAGCTGTCCTGTTTCTCAAGAGCCTTCTCATCTCTCCACACCCTAATGGAGTTTCATACTCCAAACCAGCATCAGGAACTCTGTTCATTGGGGTTAAGACCAAAGAAGCAATGAACATGTGTAGCCTAATACTTCATAGCATTACAAACTAATAAAAACTCCTAATGCAGCACCAACATTTCTACACAGCCTTAAATGCTGACATAACTAAGCTTTACTTGTTTCAAGCTATGACTATTCTGATTATATAGCATACAAAAGCACAATAGAAAATGTTGGGTTTTGCATTTTTATTTTGCGTGGTAGCATTTTTTTGCTAGGATGTGTATGTTTAAGATTTAGACTACAATATATGTTACAGTGTACAATGGGCACGTTCAGCTTGCAGTTTGGCAAAAGCCCTGCTTGGAGACATATCCAAGGTTTTCTGCTTTTGACAGGTTTATGCTCATGTCATCAGCACGTTTATCTTCTCTTAGAGTTTTAGCATTCCGAATGTTTATGCTACGGTGTCTTCAAATCGAAATAATGAGACTCCAGCAGGCACCATCTCATATATGTCATTGTTGGTAACTGACAGAGACTGCTCACATGCAGACCCTCATGGCTGCAGCCCAGGCTAAGAGCTTAAACTCTATATTGAACTATAACTAAATTTAGAAACATTATGGTCCTTCATTAATAATAGCTCAGCACTTGGGCATAGCAGTGCCTTTTATAGGAGATCCTTGAATGTGCAGTGAAAGCACTAAACAAGTCACAAAACACACTTAGGTAGTTCTGAATTATTATTATCCCTTCATTTAAAAACAGAGCTTCCAGAGGTTTTTTAATATTTTTTTTTTCAATATCTTCATCTAAAGGAAAAGGAATTCAAAAAGAAACCCAGGTCTGCTTGGTTTAGTTAGTAGGCTTTGTGAAATATTCTGCTCCTACTCATAAATTTTAAGGCCAGGTGGAATGACTACGATCATCCAGTCTGGCCTCATGGACAGTACAAGATTGCGCTTTCTGGCCAGAGTATGGAAATCTTCTGGTTCTTGAGAGCAGTATTATATCCATATTCTTAATATACACATTATACACTCTATAAACATATGCCATACACAGTCTAAGTGAATTGGTCCTGATAGAATGAAATCAGAGTTTCTGTCTCTCAGAAATTCATTTCACAGTTGTCCTTCCTCAGCTGAGTACAAGTTACTGCCAGCACCCCTGCCACAGCAGGCTGGTTTATGGACTGGACTCTATTCATGCACCTCCGTGGTTAAACACTGCCGAGGTTTGTTGCAATTAGCGCAGCATTCGGCTTGGTGTCTTATTGCCCAGAGTGAATTACATCCTTACTGTGAGCAGAATATTGAATGTTCAACAATAAAAGATGATGGATGTCTGCAAGGAATATTTTTTGACAATTACCCTGTGCCACGTGCTCCCCATTAGCATAGCAATGAACTACTCTCTTCTGAAATAATGTGAAGGGAAATCTGCCACAGCAGTTTCCTATCTCCTTTTATATTTAACTAGTTTCAAACATGCAAGATGTGAGAACAAAACAAAGCAGGCAAGAAAAAGCCATTATGACAACGCATGAATACACATATAAATTCACTGGAGAACAATAGAATGAGGAAAAAAGTTGAAGATAAGCAGCGAAGGTACAGGATGCACATATACCACAGCAGACTGAAACTGCTCTTTTTACTTAATGTTTTGCTTAATGCTATAGAGAAATAATTCCATTCATACCCTCCTCAAGAGAGATATGTCATGTAAATCACCATGCACTGCATTTTTCATGTTCGAAAGTGTTTTCTATTAGGATAGGATTTTTCCTATTAGACCTTTTCCTGGGAGCCTTTTCGTCTATGGATGAAACAGTGGCTGATGACATATCAGTGAAAAAACCCACTTTGGACAGCAGACTGTGCTTCTAAATGTATCTCTTTTTCATGAGAACCCGGTGGTTTTTAAAAGTAGCAGTGTAACAATAATATTTCAGGTATAGGGAGAATGTCCTTGTCAACCTGTTTGCAAATAAAATCCAGGAAATGAAAATAGAAGATATGAAGAAATGATGGGGGAAATGCTTCCTTCTCACAGCATCTTGCCAACAAATAGAAATGCTTGAGGAAGATTATTTTACTCACTTGTAGAGACATAACTGGAATGTATCTTGGCAACATTATTTTGTTCTGTAGAACAAAACAGAGTAGCAGTTGTTTATGTGTCCTATCAGAGACTCATACATGGAGAACAGAAAAAAATGCATGTATCAACTACCAGTCTGCCTTCCAATAAACCCTGAACATGAAAAGCAACACAACAAAGCACATGTTAAATCAATACTTTCAATGTCCAGCAGAAAGGAAAGATGTTAAATATTTTGTTGTTGAACCATCTACAAGAATGATAACAAAGAAAGGAACAGGACAGGGAAAAGTTGGCACCAAATTTAAAGGACGTAGAAACTAGGGACTTAGAATCATTTTTTTAAAAAAGAAACTCTGTCAGGCTCATGATGCATCTGCAGTACCCCAAAAGCCTGAGTTTGAGGCATATAGGTCCATGCAAGGAAGCTTACTCTTACACAAATATAGCTGTTCCCACAGCAAAATCTTCCTGCTGTTACTGAATCCTTCCTGCCCACTATGTGCAAAAGTTTTTTTGGCTGGAAATACTCTTAGTACCCCTTCTCACGCAGTGGTGCTACTGTGAGAACTCCTCTCTTCCTCAAGGAGAGGGTAAAGAAGATACTGAAAGCATTTATGGGATCTCTGAAAGTAGCTAGTGCTCAGCATGATTTTAACCACACCATCTGCCACATGAGGAATCATGGGTTAAATATATGTGCATAACAACTGTGGACAGAAGGGCTCAGATAACAGGTCTTGCTGAATGAATGTCTAAGGCCACAAATTATTCCACTCTGTGAAATCAAAGTCTTGACAGTTATTTGTCAAGGCTGCTGAGTGCCTTTTCTGACAGGTCTCTTTATGAGAGACTGGTCTTGAGAGTAATGGAGGTTGCACTAACTTCTGAAGAAGGCAGGAGTACAAGAATACAAGGGGCTTCTACAGAGACAGCTCTGTGGTGAAATTTGCATAAGTGAGCGAAGGAAAGGAAGAAAATCAATTATATGAAGTAACATGGACTCTGATGCTTCAGTCTCTGTGCTTTCCACATACAAGCATGAGGGCTTTCTTTGAGATTTGGATGTATTTGCAGTTAAAATATCACTGCTTTTTTTTCAGGTAGAGAAAACTTTGGTTTTCATAATTTTAGAATATATTTACCCAAAAAGCAAATCATCTGTAATACAAGACACGTCTTATTACCTCTGACACACATGCACACCGTTCTTACTCCTATACATCGAAGACCCTGTCATTGGTTTTTTACTGAGAGCTCCCATGAGGTCAATGAACGATGGGAAATTGCCACCATATGTTTCAGCCTTGCCCTTGGTTGGGTAGTTACTGACACCTTCTTTATCCAACATTAAAGCTTCTTCATCACATTTTATGTTTCAAAGATATAAGTTGTTTTAAAGTAATTGACTGAGATAGTGATCTCTGGAATTAAGATATGTGTCATTTGCATAGACATCTGCTTTGCTATAAATTGCTGGCAAGGAAGTGCAGTATCTAAACTTAAGCTGCATTGATCATCCCCGTGTTATATTTAATAGGCTTGCAGTGAGGAATATGAGGAAAAGGGAGAGAGGGAGGGAGGGAGGGAGGCAGGGAAGGAGAGAGGGAGGATTGCTCCAAGCTCTAAATAAAAGCAGAATAACACTATTGAAACTTGTACAAAGGCCCTTATTTCTTTTTTTTTCTTTTTTAATTTAATCTTTTAGATGATAACAACATTGCAATTACAGCTGAGTTTCCAGACATATAAGGATATTTTTAAGACATAATTTTGGGTTTTAGTTAGGTATTGCTGAGATACAAATTAAATCAAAAGAGAAAATGATAGAATACATACAGAATCATAGTATCATAAAATTGCATAGATGGCAGAAGATCTTTAAGATCAACGAGTCCAACCATCAAGCCAGCACTGTCAAGTGCACCACTAAACCGTGTCCCCAAGTACCAAATCTGTATATCTTTTAAGTACCCCCAGGGACTATTGTTTCACAACTTTGACTTAGCCAAAATATATTGTCTGAACTGTATGGCATTAATCCTTTAAGTGTTGCTTGTGTAAGACTCACTCAAAGTGAATTAAATTCAGCATTGAAAAAAGTTTCAGGCTTGTCCTACTTTTATCAATGCAATTCAAGCTGGAATGCACGCTGGCCATTCTTAGGACTTCTCTATTGTAAATTAAGCTGAACATAAAACACTAGTTTATAACACTGGGTAAAACTCTCTAAATTGCTATCCAACATCAAGCAAAATTAGAATACTCCCTTTAAATCTACATCCCCCTAAAAAATTATTCTTTTGCAGTAAGTTTTCAGATAGTTTGACTTTTTTATATTCAAAACCAAACACTTTCTAGTGATTCTATTTTTAGTATCATTAGAGAAAGGTCTGTAACAGGCATCTACATGCCAACAGATTTAAATCCTATTTTAGCGGGTGCTGGGAAAAATAAGAGTCTCTGACTCAAAAATCATAAACTCAGATAAATAACAGGCAGCCACATAAAACAAGCATGTTACAAAACAAAAAGACAGGGGGCACAATGAGAGGTTAGTAGTGATTGTTTCCTGAACTGCTGTTTGAAATGCAATAAACCTTACTTTGGCAAACCAAAACTAAAAAGGATATCAATGTCAGAGGAAAATAGTAAAAAGGCTGCAGGGAGGTATGAAGAAGATTTACAAAGAAATTTAAAAGTCCAGAAAGGAAATTAAAGGCTCTGAAGACGCCTCTGAAGAAAGGAGAAAGTTTGAGGGATAAGAAACTTTGAGACCTCATGTTAAAAGCAACCATAGTCTGGTTAAGCAGAAGCTGTGAGGGCAGAAGACAGTCTGGGACCATCGCTGTCAGGTTAATTGCACACAATCATCTGTGTTACACTGTCCACCAACCACTTGACGAGTCTTCCCACAGGCTTAAAACATAGATTATAAACTCTTTAAGAAAGAAACCATCTTTTACCGAAGGTTTGGTAATTTTGCAGTTAGCACAATGGAAGAATGATTTCTGATCTGGGTGTCCCACAACACAAGGACTGCTATTAAACGCAGAAATTGTACAACTCTCTGCAGTCATCATTTACACTGTGTGGTTAATGCAGTGATTTTCCTCCTATGGCCTACAGACTCCCAGGAAATTCATATTTCCAGGTCCACAAAAAGTAACTAAACCAGCATTCTATTATAAACTGTCTAACAAATAGTCCGTGCAAGTATTCATAGCTCTCCTGGAAAGCACTGGAGCATTAATATATTGAAAAAAAAAATGATGAAAGCTTGAGGCTTTGTATAATTTTGCAATAATCAGCAAAGGAGAAAAAGATTCTACCTTTCTGGCCAGCACATGGTGAGAGTCCTGTTAGGCAGCTGAGGAGCAGAGAAGGTCCTGTAAGCCTCCACTAACCCTGCACCAGGATGTTGCCTGCTGCCAATTCTCCCAGAGAGTAGCAGAGAGGTATCCCCGCAGGTGACAGCACACAGATTGGAGTAAGAACTCTGCCCAAGAGTTCATAATGTGCATAATCTGTATTTGGGTTTTTTTGCATGCCTATAATTTGAGACCTTATACCATTTGTTTAATGGTACGTACACGAAGGTTGTTTCCTTGGCAGAGTGGATGTTTCACCAGGATTTAGGAGGCACTGAGGTCTTAAGAAAGGGGAAAGAGAAGACATGGTTGTGCAGCCTATTATGTTTGGCTGACTCTCTCATTTTAAGAAACAGAACCCTTGGAAAGCTATTGAGCAGAGCAGCTTGGGTTGTTAAGGGCTCATTCTTCCTGACACACTGTGCATTTGTACTGCCCATGTTCCTTTTACAGGCTCAGGCAGAGACACTACACGAGGTAAAAGTGTTACTTATATATCTATTGAAAACTTTCTTTTCATTCTTGACCTGTTTTCACTACTGATTTTCAGTGTTTCTATATATCTTATAAATCCCTTCTGCCTGGTGACACATTTCTATGAGATTTTTTCCCTTCTATATATTTTGGGTAATTCTTCACAAATTTTTTTTAACGTTGCTTAATTTCAGTCATTCGAAAGAGACTTTCCCACAAGGTTTTGATATTTTTTTCTTACGTTTCAGGGGGCAAAAACCAAAAAGTGGTCATTTTTAGAAGATCTAATTTTCAAATAGGAAACACCAGATGTGAAAACACAACAGAATCCAGCTGCAAGGATTTCTATATAGTGATTAATAACAGAAGATACAGGGACACTCAAAATAGATATTTTGAATAAAGACATAAAAAAGCAGGGATCTAACTCAAAAAGATCCTTGAGAGAGAATATAATCCATTTCTTACCTTTAAACAGGGTCAAATGTGCCTACACTGTTTCTGGCAGATGTTTGTCTAGCCTAATCTTAACAATGCACCACAATTGTGCTCTCAAAGCTCTCTAAGCAATCTGTTTCCATGAATATGTACCCCTTTAACATTAGAAAGATTTGGGGGATTTTTTTATGTTTTACTGTCTCATCCAAACTTGCCTTGCTACTCTGAAAGACCATTTCTTTTTGTCTGATTCAAAGAGAACAAAAGTTAATAATTGGGGGCTTGTTTTTCTCTTTTTCAGAATAAAGAATAAATACATTCTCTTTCTAGCAAGATAAAAATAGGTACCAAGTTTTCATTCTTTCAGAATTTCATTCACTCTCCACAAACACCCAAAGATTAATAATGGCTTGTGAGTGATTCAGCCAGTTCTTACAATATCCTAGCACAGGTGTTATTACCCAGGTAATTTGTTAAATTGCTTTAAGTATTCTCCCATGTGTCTTTCAACTGGTCTAACCTGAGCTTTCATCCAGTTACAGCCTGTCTAAAAAGGAGTTTGTCAAGTGATAATCTGAGAAATGGAGCTAAAAAAGATTTAAATATTTCCTTATTTTAGTTTTCATCTGTCCACAATTTTCCCTCTTCACTGAGTGGAATGGGTTTTTTTCCCTGTTGTTTTACTTATATAATACATATTTTATACTTCATGTTCTTGCCTTGCTTATCTTTGTATGTCTTAATTTTTCTGGGTTTTTTCTCTCATTTCTATTTAATTCTTTACAATTCATCCTTAGTAACTTGACTAGATTTCTACATCCGCTTTTATTAGCCCGAGAATTTGTTTTTAGCTAATCTTTTGCTTACAGCACTTCATAATCTTCCTCTTCATTGAAATGATTAATATCTGAAGATTTAATATAGCTTCTGAGAGAACTGCCAACTATTTCTAACTCCTTTTTCCATCTCAGACTTGTCTCCTGTGATTAGCAATTCCACTGCAGCCATAAATCTGAAACCACATGCAGAAACCTAGCACAACCTTTGCACATAGCAGGGAATGAATTTCAGAAGTGAGAAATGACTTGAAGAACAAATATTAACTCCTTCTATTTATGTGAACTGGGGAAAGTCTCCTTTCAGATGGTACGTGAATTTGACAGGTTTTGAAACATGTAATGATAGGTTAATGTTACTGCATTTAATCCCAGCAGTCAATGGTGAAGAAAGCACACTTTCATAAAATCTATTGCTATGGTGCAGGAAGCTGCATGGAGAATTAGAACCAATTTAAAAGTTTAAGAGACCTGTCCTGAAGGGCAAGAGTCAGCCATTCTGAATGGCAAGAGCTAGCTTAATAAAAGGTTCTGTTGTTTGAACATCATATTCACCATATGCCAAAGTGCTATGCTTTTACCTTAGTAATAAATTATAATTATGAATTTGCTTAGCAGATAACAGACAAAGGTATGTTCAACTCATATTTTTCACACAAAAGTTTGGGTGTTCCTGTGGGGACAGAAATGAGGCTCACTGAAGTCAGTGCAAAACCTCGGATTTACCTCAGTGGTCTCTAGATCCACCTTTAATTTGTATGAAAACATAATGTGAAGTGAAAAGCTCGAAGATAAACACAATCAAAGCATGACTGAAGAGTTCTGCAGTCACACAGACTTGTTAACCAAGCAGAGGTACATGGCATTGCTGTTCAGATATAGGGAAATAAATAAAGTCTATCCCATAAGTTAAGTTGGAGAAAAGAATAAATAGGTGGTGATGTAGAAAGATCTATGGACCTGTTTATCCTGTTAGTGTTGAGCCAAGCTATGACTATTGGAGAACATATCATTCAAGTGACTTTTCTACTGCTGTATAACAGGCAGATTAAATAGGCTTATAAAACATTTAAGAACATAGAAAAACTACTACAGATTTAAGTCTTGACAAAGCTTTGGGAAAGGGAAAAAGGAATCAGAAAAGATGTAGAGGACTCTATAGCAGGCATCCAGGAAGTTACGCTTATCAAGGCACTGGTACCCTCAATACAGGAGACTTACAATTCTGTACATGTTGGTCATTTAAAAAGAAATTAAAATCCAGAAAGGCAAGCTGAAATTTGTCAAGAATCTTCATAAAAGCATGGAGATTGCAGACTGATGGTTAGGATGTGAACACGTTTTTTTCCAAAATTAAACGGTAACATCTTTTCTACTTAAACTTTGAAAAGGTGATATTTAGAGCACGTCTTGTCTTTTGGAGACCATCATAGTTCCAGACAGGAACAGATTTCAAATTTGATAGAATGATAGAATTATTAAGGTTGGAAAAGACCTCAAGGATCACCGAGTACAACCTTTGACTGAACATCATCTTGTCAACTAAACCCTAGCACTAAGTACCATGTCCAGTCATTTCTTGAACATTTTCCAACTGGAACACATTCCAATGTTTGATAACTTTTCCCTTTATTAAGTTCTCCCTGATGTCCAACACCAAAAGAATAATGACAGCTGAAAGATTTGCCTTTTTTTTTTTTTAATGTCATAGAGGTTTTCATCTTCTTGGAGAAAACAAAATTGAAAGACATTTCTGTGGCACCAGATGGTTGCAGTGTGAGGCTTGTACCTAGCAGCTACAGGGATTTCCTGAGGCAGGATGAAGGCCAAGCTCCTTTTACTAACATGATGTCTGAACTGAGCATCTAACAACCAGCAGTTTCTAAACATATATAAAACATCTACATTTCCACCCAGGCTTTGCATTAAGCTGTGCTAGAAATACTTCTGAAACAGAGAGACAATCTTTTAGGATAGTTGCTGCCCTTGGAAGAGTCAGAGAGGAAACAATTTATCCCAACAGTGCTTGTGAAAGAAAAATGGAAGGACTGAAACTGTCTTTTTCTTTTCAAGAGTATTATCTATTATCCTGTCCGTCCTCACAAGAGTCATGGTCTACTTTTTACTCTTCTTTTAGATCTATTTCTTCTAAAACCAACACATTTGAATTTAGCTGTTCAAAATGCTCATGTTCAGCCCTCGGTCTGGAAGTGCTAATGCCAATACTACCAGATTCATGACCCCAGAGCTTGGTCATATATTACTGTAAATATTTACAGTACAAAGAGTTATGCTGCAGGATTTGGAAAGATGAGATATTCTAACAGTATGATGGTACTTACACAGCCAGTTGTTTATGAACAAATTAGAAAAAGGTCATACCTCCTGTGGGGATGACTCAAGAGGAGCTTAAAGTAGTCCCAGAGCACAAAAAGCTGCAGGTTACCTCTTCCCAGCTGACATTTGACACCAGAGCACATGCACTTCCAGTCATTTGCATTGCAAAGTGAACAATAGGCATATAAATCACCTAAAATCTCAGCTGACAATCTTCACCTGACAATGCAACAAAGAGCAAATGATTAACGGCACTTAGCTATGACTAAGGGAGATGTGACATGAAGTTTACTCCATGTTTTACAGGCAATAGTTCACTTTTGTTTTCATCTCTGCTTTGCTTTGCATTGTACTCTGTTAATTGCTTCAGGAAATGGTTAGAGTTTACAGGCTGCCTGGAAATTGGGATGTTTTAAGAGAGTGTACTGAAGCACATCGATCTGAATGATGTTGAATCTATTCTTTGCTGATGGGGCAGAGCAACTGACCTTACCTGATTGCACGAGTCTGCCGCTCTTGCATTAATAGATTACAGCTGGTGGTTCCAGTTTTCATCTGCTTTAAATATGTCATAAATCCTTTTAGTGAGAAGCAGCTAGCCAATACGCAGGACTCTGTAACATACTGAAACACGTCTGTTATTTGAAACTGGTTAGCTGCTACAGATAGGTTTCACTACAGGCGAAAAGTGCTTCTGCTGGAATATGCTGTTAAAAAAGCAGTGACAGGTAGACTTCTTAATTGAAGAAAAACACACCCAATAACACCTTTAGGCAAGTCATCATGAATATATGAACACATGCACCTACCAGTAATCTCTATTGAACACAAATTATCCCCCTAAATATAATGCTGATACAGGACACTGTTAGCACCTATCTGTCTTTTAGCATTCACTGAGTGACATTATATCACAATCAGTTGCTTCACAGAGTATATACAAGATTTTAACTAAAAATTACAAAGTCGTAGAATGTCTCGAGTTGGAAGGAACCTTGAAGATCATCTAGTTTGAACCCAAGCCATGGGGAGGTGTGCAACCCAACTAGACCAGGTTCCTCAGACCCCAATCCAGCTTAGCTTCCAGGGAGGGGGCTCCACAGCTTCTTTGGGCAACAGGTTCCAATGACTCACCACCCTCTCAGTAAATATTTTTTTCCCAGAAGATATTCTAATTCTGCCCTGTCTCAGTTTGAAGCCATTCCCCCTTGCCCTATCACTACAGGCCCTTTTCAAAAGTCCCTCTCCATCTCCCTTGTAAGCCCCCTTTAGGTACTGGAAAGCTGCTATAAGGTCTCCCCAGGGCCTTCTCTTCTCCAGACAGAGCAACCCCCACTCGTTCAGACTGTCTCAGCTGGAGAGATTCTCTAACCCTCTTATCACCTTTGTAGCTCTCCTCTGGACTCATTCCAACAGGTCCACACCCTTCTTAGGCTTGGAATCCCAGAGCTGGGTGCAGCACTTCAGGTGGGGCCTCACCAGAGCAGAGTGCAGGGCCGGATTCAGCCCCTCGCCCTGCTGGCCAGGCTGCCGGTGGTGCAGCCCAGGATACAAGTGGCTTTCTGGGCTGCCAGTCACATTGCCAAGACATGCCCAGCTTCTTATCAACCAACACCCCTAGTCCTTTTACTCAGGGCTGCTCTTAATCCATTCACCATCCAGCCTTTACCTGTGCTTGGGATGGCCCCAACTCAGGTGCAAGACCTTGCACCTGGCCTTGTTGAAATTCATGAGGTTTAGAAGGATCCACGTCTCCAACCTGCCAAGGTCACTCTGGATCTCCTCCCTTCCCTCCAGCCTGTCCACCACAGCACACAGTTTGGTGCAGCTGGCAAACTTGCTGAGGGTGCACTTAATTCCACTGTTCATGTCACCAATGTAATTACACTATGTTTGTTCTTTGTTCCTTGGCCAATGGTTTCAAACCCCCACACAACTTAGTGCTTGACAAAGCGTTCTTTGCAGTAAGACATGATACAGAGACACAAACTCAGAATTGTCCTTCAGCACTGCAGTTCTGTCTGAGAAATACATGTTTAATGATTTGGTGGGGTTTCATCTACCATATCAATTGTTTCTGTGCCACTATATCTAAAAAGCATTTTCAGATGATCCAATAAACTGAGTAGCAAACGTTCTCTTAATTATTTGATGCAACCACTGTCCATGGAAGAGGGCAACTTTTGTTCTTGCCATTTCAGTCACTTAAAATAGCTACGGAAAAATAGAGATTTTAGCTTCTCATTTTGTTTCTGAAGCAGCAAAGTATCAGCCACCATTAACTATGTGCAACATAGCTGAATACAAATGAGAAAGGAAATGTCAAGAAAATCTTATCTATATCAGGCTGCTACCAGAGAGTGCAGTAGTACAACAACACCCATTTGGACAAGATCAGTGGCTACCACTTCATGTCAACATGGTGAATTCCATGTAGTTTAATCGTTATATCTATATATCTAAATATCTAGATATCTAGATATGTAGATATATATAAAATCAAGTTCTAGTGGCAACTTGTAATCAATTTGTAGGTAATAGAGATAGATATACATTTATCTACTTCAGTTCTCCATAGATAAAAATTGACGATAGTACAGTCATTATTAAAGCAGAGATTATGCTGAAGAAAAATTGATTTAGGATTGCAATTTTCAAAGAAGTTCTTTGAGCTCACGTCTGAAAACTTCTGCCTGCAAATGCCTATGAGGCTGTGATGTTTGGCACGCAAGTTTGACAAGTTTAAATTGGGATGGGTGGGGCAGAGCAAATTGAGCCATGGACTGCTTTTCTCTTCAGAAGAACCAATTATGAGAATTTCAGCATGTCCTGCTAGAAATACAGCTATCAATACATAGCCAAAACCATGCCATGCCCTCTGGCAGGAGGACATGAGGTACCTGTAGTCCCACTGTGGGAGACAGGGCAGCCCCAAATCCCACCCTGACAGAGAAGGGATGCACAGAGTCTTCTCCCACCTTCCCTCCTCCCTCATTTCCACTTTCAGTTATTACAGGTCCAACTTTCTAGGAGATCAGCCTACAGCTTCTCCATGATTTGCTGTCCCATCTCTGCAGCCTGTCCAGAGAGGATTAGAACAGGACCAGAGAGGAACAGCTTTGCTGGCCTGCAGCTGGCAGCTGAGCAAAACCACAACTCAGCCTCTCCTCTGCCTAGCTGGATTCATGAGCCCTGCCTCACTGGGTAGAAAATGTTCATTGCCAGAATAATCTGGGACTCAGAAACCAGAGTTTCCGCCAGGCACAGGAGTCTAGTACAAACAAATCAGTTTTTTAATAATAACTTTTTCGTAAGTTTCAAAAGTAAATTTCTCAGTCAAAAACACAAGAGTTTTTCTCATCTCAAAGATACTTTGAGAGCTTGAAGGTAAGTCTGAAAAGATTTACGAATTCCCGTTTTTCACTTCCAATACCTGTGACTTGACATGATTTTGTATGTGAGTTTAAATAACATTTTGTATTTTTTAAGAGAATCTTAAAGATGCCTGAATATGCACTCTCCTTGCTAACAAAATCCATGTTTGTTGCTATCTTGCATACCTGATTTCTGATGCGGTGGCACAAAATAGTTGCTTGCTTAGGGAATTAGACACCAACAAAATTTCCTATTGAGTCTGTGCTGTTCAAAAACTCAAAATAAACCAAAACTCCAGAAGCTTACACAGATTTAATTTTGTTTCTCACTAACCTTAATTCCTTCTTGGGTAGTGAATGCTGCACCCCGCCAAATTTTGAAGATCAAACATCTACTTTATGGTGATGGTGCTGGTTTACTCTTTCGTTCCCTGTAAGACTGACTCTAAAGCAATGGAGGGTCTTCTTTTCCCACTGGAATAATGGCATTATGTTGGCATGGATTATATTAAACCTTACCAATTACAGAGTTTTAATGTGTACAAAGAAATACTCTCTGTCCTTGCCTTCACACCTCTTACCCTATGACTGTGGACCTGGGACCATGAGAAAAGGGAAATGTGCTGCTCCATGTTCCTTATTCTTATGGATGCAATTCACAACATAGTTAAAAGACACCTAAAACTGACCCTGACTTCTACAATGAAACGTTGCATGCTGCAGAGAATATGGTCATACATTAAGCTGTGTTCCTCATCTGCCTGAAAATTTTATTCACTTCAAGGTGAGGTTCCAGTATGTCTTTAACAAAACATTGTTTCGAAAGCAACTCAACTTCACAAACCAATTCTGCACAAGCAGCATTAGAGTTTGTCACGTCTTTGTGATTTACATGAGAGATATAATTTCACAAATGAGTAGATGGGTGTTTCTGACTCCAGCTAACCCAGAGCTCCCTCTGTGTTAATCCAGAGTCATAGACACCCTATGTCACTGAAGTTTTTACAGGCTACATCTTTTCTCTATGCCTTTAGTGTTTTCTCACAGAGAGAGAAGTGGGGGCTCAACTTGGTAACACAACCCAGATCTTGTTTAATGATTCTCTTGTGTTAGGAAAGTCAGAAGGAAATGCACTTCGGTCCTTTCCAGGTGCATCTGCAGGGCAAGAGAAAGATGAAAATATGAAGGAAAAAAAATAGGAAATTCCTCTGCAATAGGCAAAACTAAATCCCAATCTGTATACACATAGGAAATGAAACTGCTCTGTAAGAATTTACCACTTTTATATATTAGCTCTCCAGAGCTAAATTGCCCTGTAAGACATGAATTCTGAATATCATGGGTAACAATGAAAGAATGAAATTCCAATTGCTCACCATGACCACCACGAGAAAAACTCAGAAAATAAACATACCATTTCTACGGTTCCTAGCAGCCCTATTTATACACAAGGGGCAGAGAGAATTTGTGGTAGAGGGGATCCCATTCAAGGTCATGTCACTATAACATTTTGCATTTCTGTTGTCCTTTAACTTTAGGCTATTCCATTTCCAGTCACAGCAGAACAGGGCATGTTGCTTCTTAAAAACCACAAGTAACCTGGGAAAACCCCAGCTCTGGGAAACTGGGAAACAGATAAACAATGACTCAAGCAAAAACAGCTTTTATCTACTTAATGTAGAAAGTGAGCATATGAGAGAGACCAAGGGGAGTCTCTGATGGAAAGCAACCAACTCTGAACTTTGACCCAATGCAATGGTCACAAGAGACTTTCAGGGGGACTGCAGCATGCTGGAAAACAAATTCAAAAGAGGACAGTATATGGAAGAGAAGCACACAGGAAATATATTTGCCTGTTTTATAGAAATGCAATAATGGGTAAAAAAAGGAGTGCAGTTCCTCATGATGTAAAGAGAGGACATAATAAAAACTTCTGAAGTAAATGTTAGACTGTAAAGAAACTTAGCAGGAAAGAATGTTTATGTTTAACTAGACTAGAGGTTACTTTAAGTTTTTAGACAACTTTCGTCTTATCTCACACATTCACTCACCCACCTGGGAAGAATATGTGTTTGTCATTCCAAGGATGAGCTGCAGAACATTTCCCACTGTCAAAAGGACCCCCAGGGGCCCCCAGTGGCTGCAGAGCCACTGGTGCTTGAGTCGCTCAGTACCGCTGGCGACACTGGGAGGTAAAGGCCATCCCCTCTTTCCATTACTCCCTTCACCCAGGCAATGGATTACAGAAATAATCTGGACTGAATTGGCCCTCTCAGAGGAGGTAGGAGAAGCAATGGTGTAATAAACTTTACTTTCAATTGTCTGTTGAAAACCTTTTTCTCATATTTTTTCCCCCAATAGGGCTGTAATGAATGCTTAGGCATACTACAGTTTGAAAACTAACTTTGCAGATGTTATGCTTTTTATGTAGCTTTGTACATTTCACAGTTTTTTCCTAGACCTGCTGGGAATTCTGCTGTGTCTATTTTGAATGAAGTACATACCAGAAAGGATTATAAAGCAGTGTCTGAAGGAATAAACAATGAAGAAGAAGCTAGAGAAGTATGTGAAGTGAAGAATTCTTCTCATATTTAAATACAAAATATACAATTGCATTGCATTATCTTCCAGTTAGTAACACTTACTGAATAATTATATTTTACTGTACCACATTCTTTTCTGGAGAAATGAGTAGATTGTGTGATTATAGGCAACTGACCACATCTGCTCCAGTGTATTCCATAAAGCACTATAATTTATAATCACCATTTATTATTAACCGGATTCGTTTCTGGACAATAAGAGCAGAAGTTCTCCATTTTTCTTCTCCATGGCAGAGGATGAAGTAAAGAGGAGTGGCAAGTGTTAGAGCAGCATCTCTGAGTGATCCACCCCCATCTGCATTGCACAAGGGAAGCTCCAGTGCTGCCCTGCAGAGTATGCAGTCCAACACCAGAACTCTTCCAAAATATTACCTGTAAACACAATGTTTTTGAACAGTGGGGAGCAGGGAAAGGAACTAGGAAGAGACTTCTGACTGGCATGAGAAGATGCCCCAAGGGCCACCACGCCAGGTCCAGTCAGAAGAGGACACCTCCAGCATTGACAGAAATAATTTACAGCTCCCATTCACTTTTTTCCTAACCTCATAAATTAGATAACAGGCACATCAGTGCTGGGACACTCCCAGCCTACTTGAAAATTGCAGGCATTTCATAGCTAAAGACAGGAATTACGAGATGAAATGGGTCATTAAATAAAGCAGATGCTTTTATTGTAGCACATTAACTTCTGTGTTATTCTGGAAAAAATGTTTATGCTTGGGATGACTGCATGCTCCATTCCTCCAAAGCCAGCCACTGAGCTTAAACAATTTGTCAAGCATTAAGGGAGTCAGATAACAGTATCAGAGGTCATTGACTGCCTCATACATTCATTTGCTACAATTATCCTTTTTTAAGCATCCAAGTCACTTTTTTACGGTAACATGCACTTGGTACCTGGCTCCTTTTTCTGTAATGTCATATACCACTTATGGCATCTGTCAGCATCTCTAGCTGCTCCCAGGGTAATCTGGAAGGTGACTCCCAAGGAATAATAATCCTGGTCAAGGAACATCTTAGTTTTAAAGTAAACATACTGTACTATTATCTGTCATCCCAGCTGATTTTTCCAACACACAGAGAAACACCTTGTGGGATTCACAGAGCAGGTGATGCACAGGTTGTTCTGGTGCTTTTCTTTTCCAGAAAAGACACAGCAAACATCTTTAAAAGGACAACAGATCACAACACAGGAAGTATAAAGGGAGATAAAGGAACGCTCACATGTTTACAGAGCATGCTTAATGGTAAAATCAGATCTTTTTAGCTTCTGATCAGATGGATGCTTGAAGCTTAACTCTTTGTTTCTGCTTGAGGAAACTCTGCTAATGCTCAGGTGAATATTCTTCCATCTAATATGTGCTTTCAGTTTCTGGAAATACAACCTTTAGCAATTCAACTGCTCATATCAAAAGCCATTTTGATGTCAGATGAAAGTTGCTCAGCATTGTTTCATTGGAAGGGTTGTTTTTCCCCAGTATTGCAATATATTTTTCTTACCAAATAAAAAACATGCAACAAAAGTAGAAAGAGAGTAACTCCAGAGAATGGCTGTGCAGTAGAATTCTTCAGAATGACCTTATTAAAAGGATATTGTATTGGGATGTCCACCCTCTTCTTTTTCAGGTTTTCTGAGTGTGCCTCTAGATTTTGGCATTGCAATGGGGCAAACATCCATTGCACCTACAGTCTACAGGAGCAAGTCACAGATGTGCCCCAGTCTAAGAAAGACACTTAAAGGTAAAGGTGCAGCAGCCTCATACACTACAGCATTGCCCTACAGCCTACGGTACCCTCATCAGGTGTGGTCAGGGCCACCTGGCCATCTCCTTCTCCCCTGGCATGGACATTAGAGACAAATTAGAAAAGCCAGATGAGAGCATAACTCCCCACTTCACCTTCTTTGCACCAGGAAGGTTTGGGTAGTGAGGGAAAGCTTTCCTTGTGAAAGGGAAGATCAACACAGAAAAATAACTGCAGAAATAGGAAGACTGGCTTCTTTTAGGCATCAGTAAGCCATGAACAGATTTTCTTCCCCATTACAGTAATTTGGTTTTTACTCTGTCTGCCAGACCCATTTCCTCAGTGCAACATCACCTCTCGCAGGTGCCCAGGCAGCGGGCAGGATGGAAAGCCTTGTGTCCCCCATGCTGTGAACACATCTCAGCATTTTCCACCTACTGCTTCATCTTCTCTTGCACTCACCTCAACATAAAATACACTCTTTAAGGCTGTCCAAGCCATCAAGCATGCCTCGCTGTGGCTGCGCAGGGGGTGTTGCCGCCACTGGGTTCCAACCCGAGGTCAGGCGGTTGCGTTTGCTTCTCCCACGCGTGCTGGGGGACGGAGAAGCTGCCGTGCAGCGATGTCCCCAAAAGCGCGGGGGTCCAGCTATGGCTCCAGCCCCTCTGATACGTGGGTCGTCCCAGCCCGGTGTTCTCAGGCGGCCGGCGGGGAAAGACTTCGAGAAGGACCTTTGTGTGGGTTCGCCAGGTTTTATTTGCTGGAAGAAGCGGGGGTAGAAGTGGCGAGAAGCAGCGGGAAGGCAGGAGCAGCGGGAAGGCAGGAAAGGGGGGAAGCGGCAGCGGGAAGCGGCTGCTCGCAGCTGAGTTCCAAGTGCAGCGGGAAGGGCCCGCGGGTTCGGGATCAGCAGCGTGGGGGTCCAGGGGTTCGGGATTAGCAGCGTGGGGGTGCAGCGGAGCAGAGCGAATCCAGGGACAAAGGCACAGGGACAGGGTACAGTGGGATTTTAAAGGGAAAAAAGCGGGTAAAAGCAGCCAACGGGGGTACAGAGATTATAACAGAACCAATAAAAACCCGAAGAGATGCGATCTTTCCAGACTAACTCCAAATACAGAACATTAGGTAATAATCAAACTAACCAATAGTAGGAAACATGCAAACAGTAACTGAGAGGGATCATGGGGTGAACCTGAAGCGTCACCCTAACCGGAGCAGGAGTTCTTAGGGGTGGTGTGCTGAGCCCCGTTCCACCAACGCCGAGATTTGGCTGCTGTGGCCTCAGCCCTGCACACCACCACGCCTCACTGCCTCTCAGGGATACGGGCAATCCAGTCCTGTAAGATAGAGGACTAGCTGGGGATACAGCAGGATGGAAAGGGGCTAGCAGTGCGAGGGAGGGCCAGCCCAGCAGCAGCCTTGGAGAACTTCCTCTGGTCTCAGCACAGGGACAGAGGATGAGAAAGTTGCAGAGAGAGGAAGGGCTGCCAAGGCTGCCCCTCTCACCCACAGCCCAGGGTCCAATGCAACAGCTCCCCAGGCTTTGCCAGGGACAGAGTTTGGAAACAAGGTCATTCTCGTATCTCTGATTTACTAGGCACATGCCTCCTCTACCTATGAATTAAACTAAATCTCTTGACTTTTTTTGGCCCCTTTTTTTGTCTCCAGTAAGTTAATAAATCACACACAGTTCAGCTTGGGAGGGGTGGAGGAACTTCATGCTCCCAGGCTGAGCAGTGTTTGGTTAGACAAGCCTACTTCTCCTATGTCACTCCTCAGCTGAGCTGGAAGTAACTGAAAACTATGGGTTGGTACTTTTTAAACCCTTCTAACAGAGGGACAGACTTCCTGTGCTCATACTCTTCAACAGCAAAATAAATTATACCTTAACCCTCACAATTAAATACTTATTTCTCCCCAGTATCAAAAACTTCAGTGACTAACCAGAACCTTAAGCTTACTCTGACAAGGAGATTTAGTAACTGCTATTTTGGACTATTGAAATGTAAATTAAAATCTCTTAGGGCAGTGATCTAGCAATTTACTTTCAGGCTGTGCAGAGCTGTGGAGGAATGCCAGAGAAAAAAATCTCATTTTCCTTGTGGAAAAAAAACAGATTAAAATATGGAAGCTGGTTTGCAGTCCATTGTGCTGTCATTCACCACATGCTACCCATGCCAGATGAAGGGCTGGGAATCAGGCAGTCAACAGTCAGTCTAAGAAACATCAACGAACTTTACATGCAGTCTTCACACTTTGTGCTGTGTACCAAAAACACTTGACCTCATGAGTCCTCAAGGATGGAGCTGAAGAGAACCAGTGATTTACCCTGTGAGACACCAACCACCCTATTATCCACACTACATCAAAATAGGCAAGGCTTTCTGCATAAAGATTGTGTGGGAAGAGAAAGTATTTAACCTAGAGCTGCTGAAATTGTCTGATCCAGGGGCTGCGGACTGTGCAGTGGGAATCTGGGTGCTGAGGTAAGTGTTCATCTGCTAAACACTATGATACAAGATGAGAGAAGTAACATTAAGTATAACCAAACTATGTCAGGAAAGGAAGGGAGAGCGAGAGCGAGAGCGAGAGGGAAAAGGAAAGGGAAAAGGAAAAGGAAAGGGAAAAGGAAAAGGATTAGTCATTTCCCATCAACACAGTAGAACTGAACAAGAGAGGAAGTCTGGAGGGGGGAAATGCTCTTCAGAAGCATTAAATAAAGAATAATTTAAAATACCAAATCTTCATGCCTTCTTCTGCCTATCCCACTCTGTTGCCAGTGTGCAGGGACATTTCTATGGAGTCAGAGCGAGCAAAGGGCAAAAATGTGATCTCATCACTGTATGGCAGCCAAGCCATCTATCAGGCTGTCCAGGCCTCTTTTTCCAAAATCACTACTAAGCAAGTACTCCCCACGTGTATTTTTAGGAGTGAGAGGCTGTTCCCAGCACACCCAACTCCACTATCCCACTAACCTAGAAACATGAGAGAGACCATCATTTGCTGTTAGCACAGTCTGTGGCAAAAATAATACCTAGGGCTACAAATTAACCAACATGCCGGTCCACTCTAGGGAAAATGAAACACAACAAACAAACAAACAAACAAACCAAAACAGGCTGTCAGCCTCTAGGTTTCTCTTTTTGGGGGACATTTTGTTATAAAGTGCTCGGACAAAATCTAGGAGCCAATTGAGTGAAATCATAAATCCAATTTATTTCACTCTACGAAGCAAGCAACAGGCAAGCAAAACAGCGCTGGGCAGCTGGGGAATCCCGCTCCACCAGCGGCTCGCATCAGAGTGGGGATTGCTTTTGTCTTTTGTAGTCTTTTACCTCCTGGATTACGTGGCGCTACAGTAGTACTCTGCGTCTGCGCCTCCTGTTGCTAGGGGGTCGTTTTCTGCCTCCTGGTGGTCGCAGGGATGAAGGCTCCTCATCTTCCTCTGGTGTCTTTAACTTAACCCCCTTATATGGTTATATAAAGTTCATAATACTTGACATACATTTCATCATAGTAAGCAACTAACTACAATACATTGTTTACATTACAGGAAGTCGAGGCTATGCAAGTTCCTGGCTTACATTCAGCAGTTTACCATTTAATCAAGTGTCAGCAAGATTTGATTAACAAACAATGATAATTCATCACATTTGACACTATTGACTGTACCAGAGCAAAAATCTTTCCTCAGAACTTCAGACCAAAGAGAGAGAATTGCTCAGAAGTCTCAGCCTTGTCACTCCTCAAACTCATTCCATCCCACTGTGACCATGAACTTGCTCCATTTCCCACCTCCTTTTATTGTAAGTCTCTCCTCCTTGTTTTTTGTGTCCTAAAGCTCCAGAAAAGGTACTCAGGGAGAAAGCTCCAGGATCAGCAGTACAACTTATTGCTCTGCATAGTGCAAAGTACGAACTCAAGGCAAGACTCAGTCCGTACCTGTCACAGTAACCTGGCAGTCCTTCTGCAGCAGAGGGTATATGGCTCCTGAAGACAGTGGGGCTCAGCCCATGCCCTGCTGAGTTTGCTGGCCAGGTGACTTCTCCCAAGATAGCTGGGAGAAATTTTGAAGAGTCTTGAAAGCAAGATCATTAGATGTGCATTTCACCATTGCCACCTTTAACAGCAAAAATAAGTCTGTAATCACAATAAGTTTGTCTCACTATGGTGTAAATTAAATATGCTGGAAGTACAGGGCAAAACAAATAATCTGATTTATTGTAACAGACAGCAGTCCTCATTTATAAAAACTCGAATTTGTGCTGTACAGTTGTTCTACAAAAAGCGTCAGTAAGTCATTCGCTATCCAATAGTTACATTGAGTTATCACATGAGCAGCCATTACTCACAATGACAGCCCCAGCACAACAAGCCCCTGTGGAGAGCACGTGAGTTTCTGCCAACACAGACAGATGAACCTAATGGATATTCGCCTGGATGAGCCCAGCACCCACACACAGTCACAAGCCTGACTGCACACAGGGGGACAAATCGACCAGCAGTGCATCTCGCCAGCACCAGTTACTCTCTGCACGAGAAAACTGACATTTGGCTGCTTTTCTTTAGACAAGCCTGGGTTTTGTTGATTTGGGGGGATTTTGTTTCTTGGTTTGTCTTTGTTGAGTGGGTGGGAAGTAAAAATAACTCCTACTTAACAGTCACCAGTCACATCTGGAAACATATGAGGGGCAGAGGGAAGGGACTAACCTTTCAAAAGTGATGGGAGTAAGCTTAGCTTTGATGTTCTCCATCAGACCTGACCTGCCTGGCACACTGGGGCACAAAGACAACCAAAGTCCTGGCTATTAAGCCTTCTTTGGGGAAGAAAGGGGTTGTGCCCTGTTCTGGTGCAGGTTAGACCAGTCTTGAAGGTTATTCTAATCCAAACCTATAATCTTATTTAGCTGACTTCATAGACTTACCTATTTTATCAAATATCTTGAAAGATAAGTTTTCTAAAGCTGCTAGATGAGAGAGATCAGAATTTCTTCCATGGCTCTGTCCCTTGATTAGGAGATATTTCCCGGCTACAAACAGACATCACTGTGTTTGAGCTGATCCTAAACTGTTTTTGTTAAAACCTATGACCAAGCCTTATAGTGCAAAGAGAAGATTAATTCCCTAACCAAGAGCAGTAAAGAACAAATAAAATGCACACCAGATATTTTCTACTGTCAAAGTTACTTCATTGTAATTTTATAAACATTTCCACCTTCTTCTAAAAAAAGTAATGAAAGCCAGTGTCTGAAAGCAGAATATTCATCTTCTGACTTTTTTTACTGCAGTTTTAGGCTTTTATATCTTCACTGCATATTAGAAGGGGGAAGAGAAGCCCAGTAAGTAGCTAGTGAGATTGATTTCTGGAACTGTTACTTAATCTCTGGGGTTTTTCAGCTCTTAATACAACACAGCCAGTAGGGAACAGTCACATTTTGTGTTCATTTATCTGATTAAGAAGAAAAAGTTGATTCCTAGTGCCACGCATTCAGTGGGAGATTAGACGATTACTACAGTCTGAGTTGTCAGGGCCATACCTGTCCTCCATCAGTCTCTGCACAGCCCTTCAAGCAGGCAGCTGCATGACATTGTCCTGCAATCCCATTTCTGCTGTGCCACCACCCCAGCACAGGGTCCAGCCACGGCCAGCCTCAGCCACTGGTAGCTGCTCCAACCCCATGGTGAGTTCTGCTCCCACAGAGACAGGAGGAAACAGGGGCTGAGAAAGTCCTCCTCATCACAGGCACTGAGGAAACATTGCCACGGACAATAAGGAAGAAAATTATGTCAACCTGGACTCATTTGTTTGGAGCTTTGTTTAAAAGGAGCACAAGGCAGATGGGGACAGAATAAATTGGCAGTAAATGAAGTGGGATAACAACTCAGATGGCAACATTGAATTCTGCTCTTCAGGGAGCACAACTACATTTTTACTTAACAATATGTCCCTTGAATGATAATACACTGGAAACAGTTCAAAATCACATTAATACAAAAAAAAAAAAAAAAAGTTTTTACCTTCAGTTTAAATGACCAAGCTCTCTATTAATATGAAATCCTTACTATTTACTTCCCTAGATGCATATCTAATTTGCAACCACATTATTTGAGGGGTTTAAGCTGTAAACAACCCCCACTGATGCTGCTGTACTTTTTCCCTCAGAAGGTGGGAGGGGTGACAAGCAGGGTCTCTTCTGAACCAAACACCACAGCACAGCAACTTCAGTACCTGATCAGGCAAAATCTGTTTCAAAAGGCAATAGTTATTTACACAGGCAGTGAAAAGTTGAGAGATCAGAGCTCTGTAGCCTGGCACAGGCACAAGAAACTACACCATGTCTCTTTGCCCAAAGATGAAGAACAGCACCTACAGAAACCACAGCAAAACCAGTCAAGTTGTCCTCCATCTGTCACAACATCTACAGCTACCTTTGCAAGGCAGGCGAGATGATGATAAATACGGTGTGAAGACATTGAAGTGTGTCTTTTCCTGAACCACAAATAAAGCTGTCTGCAGGATCTGGCTCCCCAGAAGCAAAAGTCAAGGAGAAATCCAGGGAAAACAAAGGGAGATGGTTAATTGTGTGATGCCCCTGTCACACAACAGACATGATCCTACAGAATAGAGCATGCAGTCCCAATCTGGCACTGTTTACAAACACAATGCAACCAGCATTGTTTCAATATTGTCATAACAGGTAAAAACACATGCAGCCTGGGGAGGAAATAGCATTTTTATTAACTGACAGATTGCAGTACTACATTACACTGAACATCCCAACAAAAATGGAGTGAGCCTTGCCTAAAATATGGCACTGAACTATGCAAAGATTAGCAGTGCAGTGGTCATTTTATCAAGGCTAAGGTTGTCCTGCAAAGCTTTGCTGGAACAGCTGTGTTGGTTAGGAATGTTTAAAAAAGTAAATACAAATTGTATCTCACAGCTTAACTCTGCCAGGGTAACCCCTGGAGCAGGTACAGACACGCTTGCTTGGGCTGTTTGAGGAATCAGTGCAGCAAAAGCAGAATCTCTATTTGTATCTCAGCTGCAGGGCTCAGCAGACACGGTGCCAGCACAGCTGCTGCTCCCACAATCAATCACCCCTGACACAGGCTGTGTGTGTATGTACACACAGACAATGTGTGTCTGCATGCACACATCCTGACTCTCGAGTCCTGGTTCCAGCTGTGGCCTGCAGCAGTTTCTGGAGCACACAGAGCCCTCAGCAGATTCTGGCAGTGCTGACGGTCACTCCACTGCCCGCTGCCACCTCCCTTCAGGCTGCGCTTCTGGCCTGCCTAAAACCAGATCAGGGAAGTACAAAATGGATAAGAAGTACTTAGGAACAAATACCACACATAAGCACTTTAGATTTTTCAGAGATCTGAATTACATCTCTGCTAATTATACATCTAGTTTTTCTCACTCTGAGAATTTCATGACTGACATTTGTTTGCCTCAGAATTCTGCACTGACTTCCATCCCTACAGCAACCAGTGCTCAAGTACTCACTGAGTATCATTACTCATCAAATACCACCAAGAGTAAACGTTCTGTGTTGCTACAATCAAGGGTTGAAGAAGGCTCCATGAGAGATTTTATCACAGAAAGACCTTCAAGGGATTGTGTAGACTGGCCAAGTAAGTCTGGATGGAGTTACTTTCTTGTCTTGCAAAAAGATTTCAAAGGGTTTGGGGTTTTTTCATGCACCTTGATAAAAAGTGATCCGGTAAAAAAACTACAGATCATATATTTTACAAAAACGACTCCTACCAACTGATATACCAATTAGAACATGTATCCCAATTTAGAAAGATGGGAATTAAATCCTGCCTCTGCTTCTTTCAGATCAGGAACTTCCCTTCAAAAACCATTGCCTCTGAGAAAGACATTTCACAATTAAGTAAAAAAAAATAAATTTGGAAATCTCTTATATGTCTGACATGAAAATTCTGCTCTGGACTATCAGACAAAAAGGAAAATGATAGCGACTCACATTTAGGTTAGAAACATCTATATTTAAACTAATCTTTCACTGAAAGAAGAGACTGCCCCAAGTGCAGACAGAGCTCTTTCCTCACCTGCCTGTGCTCATGTATATGTGAAGGTGGATGGCCAAAAACCTGACCATTCCTGTCCCTCAAACAGCAGCACAAGAAAGACGCCCTTTAAAGCCTCGACCTCCCCTCCCATGCCACTTGTGCCTTTCCTGAAGCCAAAATCTGGCTGTTCCTCCCCTGAATGACAATGCTAAAGTCAGCTTCTACTGCTGAGCACCTCAGAGCCAGCCCTGGCTCCCAACCATCCAGGCAGAGCTTGAGTCTGCCAGGGAATTTTGCTGAAACACTAATGAGCAGAAAACTGGAGATGTTTCTCCTGCTTCTTATGTCAGCAGCATGTGCATGGACCCTGCATACGCTGAGGAGCAATAAGGAAACATCAGCAGAGTATTCACACATCTGTCACGCCAACTTTTTAGACACTGCAATCTACTGGTGCTAGCAAAAGCTTTATAATCTCTCATGGGTTCATAAATCTGAGGGCCTACATAACTCTCAGTATATCCCTTAAACTGTACCTTACATTTGGACAGACCCAGCACAGTATTTCTTTCACTTGACTGCATGTTACACAGAGCCGTGAGTAAGACTCCTTGCATGAAGCACAGTTGGAATGCATTTTGGGGAAGAAATATTTCACCACTAATTATGATGCTGCTTAGGCACATGGATAGAGAATATCAATGCTTAGATAACTAAAAGCAATGTATTTGCTAGACATGGACACCCTTGTTCAATTATAGAAAGTCATTTCTCTAGTATCCCTGATGTTGGGGCTTTGATAGCAAATGGAGGAGTGGAGAGTGGGATCAGAAAATAACTCACTGCCTGGAAAGCTGCTCTCTTAAGCAGAATACACTGATGTTTCTCACACGAGAGAGAAATTCTTTCTTGGCTCCTCCTTGGACACAGGTAAGCTTGGTGGGAGAAAACAGCAGAAGGAAGACCCTGCTGTGCAATTCACACTTCGTCCGTGGTCATCACTGCTTTTAGTTTTCAGAAGCCTGAACATTCTTGAAAAAACAGGCTGTTTCCATTTAAAAAAACTTGTCCAATGTCTTGAACAGATGGAAAGTGTGAAATTGTGCATGGAAAAGTAGGGGGAAGATTACCAAAAGTGTTTTTCAGTTTTTAATTTCTTCCATAGTCTGAAGAAAATCTAACCCATATTATGTCTGCAGTTGCTTGAGCTAGCTCATGTACTTAAAATTCATGGAAATTATGATTTTCAAAACAGCATTTAAAGGTCACACTGGATTCCAAGCCTTTTTTTAATCATGAAACAGAAAAATCAGCAGATCACAACAGATAAAGCTAGAAGGAGTCAAAATTCACTGAAGTTGTAAGATATCTCCAATAGATCCAGAAGGATTTGGTCAAGAGTTTGCCTTGTAATCTAACCACCCTAAAGGCTGCTGGCAGTGAGAGAGTACAATTTCTCTTTTTCATAGTGAGAGTCACATGAATTGATAAATTCTGCCTCATTTGAAAGCCGGGTGCTTAGTCCCTGGCTCTAATAACACTCTGCAGACTGATGATTGATTAATTGACAGGCATTTCAGATACCTAGGGATGAATATCAACAACAAAGTGAAATGTCAGCAAGTGAGTGAAATATATTGCAGGGCTTGTGTGGATTATGAGAAGCTATGTTATCAAACAAGAGAATGAAGTCAAGGGATAAGCAAGCATAGAATCAGAGCATGCAACAGGATAGTGATAATTAAGTCCTGGGAGATAATTTTTTAAACGTAGATTTAATGGCTTTACTCAGCTGCTCATCTTTTCTTGTATAACCAGTAGGTTTATTCAAAGGTCATGTTGGCAATCAACTCAAGTAGAAGTGGCAACGTGAATAGAAAAGGGGCTGCACTGAGGAATGGTTAGGTTGAAGAAAAGCAAAATTGCAGTCTCCTGCTGCCTGCTAATGACTTAATGACCGCAAATGTGATCCACAGAGGGGTGCAAAAGAACCTGTCTTTTAAAATTCAAGAAGTTTCATGCCTGTTATGTTAATTTCCAGAGATTAATATGACCAATTTCATATATAAAATCCAACTTTGTTACTTTGGGCTCAAGCTGCAATCCTTTTATAGATATAGAGATATAGAGATATAGAGATATAGACATCTAGAGATATATGTGTATGTGTGTATGTATATGCACGTGTGTGTATATATATACACATATATATGTATATATGTATTCACATATATCAACAATTAAGCAATAATGTTCCTCAGGTTAGAATTGTGACCTTGGTGTCACCCAGAAAACAAGGTGTGCTAATTGCCCAGCTGCAGTGCCATGAAAATAAACATTTATTTATGAACAAGTCCCTGTTCTTATGTACTTGTTACTGAGTGCCCCATAAGCACCATCTTACTTTTATAATGAGGCTGGCCAGAAAAGAAAACAAAACAAAATGTTTTGTATTTCAGTACAGTTTTGCCTGTTGTAAGCTTGAGCTGGAACAACTGTGCATGGCTTTGGGAGGAGACAGGAGAAAAACACAGCGATAAGATAGTTGCTGTGAATATCCAGTGTTAAATTGCCATTCCTTGAGATGCCTGATTTCCCAGCAGTTCCCCAGGCACAGCACTGTGTGATCAATGCTCCACACTGCATGTATAAATGAAATGACGGGCTTCCAATTTGCAGCCTCCAAACCCCTAAGAAGTCCATGGAGGGACTGCAAAATGTCCAAGAAAGGGGATTACAAAAACAAGCTCCTATACTCTCTGTATGGTTGGGAAGGGAGGTTTTGGTCCACCATTTGCCAGAAATTGAAATTCTCTAATTGAAATCTTTAACTGGGTAATGGGAGTGACAACAACCACAACGATGAGGCTCAAACTGTGGTCTCATATGAGCAGTGTAAGCGACAGTGTCATCAGAGGCTTCCTCAGCCCTTCTGCTGCAAACACCAAGCCAGACAGAACCTGAGAAATCTTTGCAACAGATATCTCATTAAAAAGTGTGCTGAAAACTTTTCATTTCAACAGATGACAATTTCCCTACATCCAAAATTTTCAATAATAGTCAACGGAGGCAGACACAGTTTGCACAAAGCACTTCAATCTTTGGGTTTTGTAAGCTTAGAATCAAGTGGAAAATTGAAAGAAACTTCAGTTTAGTGAGAGATTACAATCAAACAGAATTATTATAAATTACAATGAGAATAAATATATATTCATTTTAAACATTGTAAAGTCTGAATTCACATTTAAGCTATTGTTTCATTATAACAGCTTTTAAATACCCATAATTACATGTTGGTTACTATTGTTCAGACCATTTTATATGAACACATAAGGCAAACACCCAGAAACAAATCCCAGAAGCTGATTATTTTCAGTAGTGCAATAATTTTTATATCATAATTACTGGGGAACAAGTCCTATTAACCTGTTCAACATTCCCAGAGAAACCAATCTGATTTACTTTTAGGTAGGGTTTTCCCATCCCTGCTTTTTCTCCCTCTTTTCTGCTCAAATAAATATAAATGTGTGTTAGCTACACGGAGAATCAATGAAATTATATTAAATTTGCAATTCTGCTAAGTGTCTGCAAATTCAACTAATTATTTATATTTTGAGTCTTGTCGATGCTGCGGTTATTATAAACCTCAACAGCCCATCTCATTAATGTAACCAATATCTGAGGCTTTTACATGTCCATTTCATTAAATTTGAAACATTTTGTGGCCTAGTTAAGTGGCATAAGCAGTTTTCTAATTTTTTTACAGGAAATTGTGAAAAATGGTTTGGTCTCCTGAAACGCATTTTATAAAATAACATGTTTTCAATAGGTGCCAATAGCTCCATATGCGTACTTTAAAAATATTTGGACATTTGCAAAATCATGACTGACTGAGTTTACTTCCCAGAGGAGTTCTGTGAAAAGCTCTAGTGGAGGTTGGAGAGTAGCAGGTCTTTTCAGACTCCACACAACAGGTCATGCTCCAAGAGGCTGTGCAAAATACCCCCAAAAAACATCACCCTCCCTATTCCAACAGTAGAAAAGCAATTAGCTTGATGTTAGTAAATCCTGACAGGGACAAGGAAAGCCTGTCCAAAGACACTGGGCAATGAATTTCAATCTCTAATATGACAAACATTGGTGTAAATATTTCAAAATCAATTTGAATCCACAAGAAAGAGTTCACTGCAAAGACGTGCTGCCTGCAATTGTTAAGCACCCTGTGACATTTATCAGAGGAGTGCAGGTAACAATCTCACTTCTCCTTGGCAGACGTCCTGCATCCATGAACTCAGCTTTAAAAATGTCAAGTGGATTGTACATTACTCATTTCCTGTTTAAAAGCATCCATTATTAGCTAAAATGACATTTTGTTAGAGAGAAAAACTATTTCAATGTAATCTTCAAAATTATTTGCAGGGATTTCAGCAAAGCAATTAGGGGAATTTCTGGACTACAAACACTGTAGTGTGTAATGTGAGATTTCATCTTGACTCATAGACCTGTCAGGATTTCCATCAAAAAATACAGCTGTGTTTCTGTTATGAATATGAGAACAGTTTCCCTCCTTGCCACCTCCCCTTTTGATGAGTTATAAGTGAAATTTTCCTCTTTCCTGTATTTATTCTTGACACCTTAGCACCTTACCCAACTTTGATCCATTTTAATGCTTCTGTTGTTCCACTGAGCAGAACAGATGTCCAGCAGGACTGGAGAAAAAAGGGACAAATTGATATCATATCTACAGGGCTCAGGAGCCATCAAAGAGGAATGCAAACCAAATTAAACCTCTAAAATATACCAAGTGCTCATTGGGCAGGGGGTAGCAAGGCTAACCACTTTTGAGTTCTGGGACATCACACAGTCATAGAACGGCCTGGATTGGAAAGGTCCCTAAAGATCCTCTAGTTCCAACACCCCTGTTGCACTGGACCCAGTTACTCAGAGTTTCATTAAACCTGGCTGTGAACACTCCCAGGGGTGGGGCATCCAGAACTTCTCTGGGATATCTGTTTCAGTGCCTCACCACTCTCACAGTAATGAATTTCTTCCTAATATCTAATCTAAACCTACACTCTTTCAATTTGAAACCTCTCACCCTGGTCCTGTCACTACATGTCCTTTTAAAAAGTCTCTCTCCATCTTTCCTGTAGGTTCTCTTCAGGTACAGGAGGCCACACTTAGGTCACCCCAAAGCCTTTGCTTCTCCAGGCTGAACAAACCCAATTAGACTTTCCTCACAGGAGAGGAAATCATCTATGTGTCCCTCCTCCAGGCTGACTCCAACAGGTCCAGGTCCTTCCAGTGCTGGGGACCCCAGAGCTGGAAGCAGTGTTTCAGTTCATTTTGACTGCATGGATGGTGCTGCTCCTGCTGTGAGTTCACTCTACTGTTCTCCTGTTTGCTGTAATAGTCAGTCAGATATAGCCATGCCAGCTGCACCATAAGGGAACACAAGCACGGATAAACAGAACATTCAAAATAATTAGATACCCACAACACAGCAAATAACTTAAATAGGGGTTTTCACACTTTGAAGGAGTGGGATGGAGCTTTTCATGGCAGATTTTTTGTGGCTGTGTCTGAACTGACTATTACAGCAAACAGCAGAACGAAAGAGTGAACTCAAAGCAGGAGCAGCCTGCACCATCCATGCAATCAGAAGGAAGCAGGTGTACTGTTGGAAGCACAAAGATTTGAAGGTAATATCAAATGGCAGATGGAAATCCAGCATCACTGGATCAATATGAAATCCAGAACATGAGAGAATTAGCAACTAGAGTGTCCCAAACACCTGGAACTTTTAGCATCAGGATGCTAGAGGATGCTACTTGAAATATTATAATCCAAAGTCATTGCTCAGGTAAAATACAGCTTTACAGATCATGTGCCTGAAAAAAGCATTTTCATCATTGCTCATTGTCATTGCAGGCAAGCTTGGAGAAATGAGATGAGACGAGACATCTTCTCCACATGCCACACAGTAGGAGATGCAATACATATGGTATAGACTGCTGCAAATGAGACAGAACTGGGGTAAGGAGGGATGGATTCCTCCACCTTGCAGGTGATGCAGGTAGAAAATTGGCCATGAATCACCAGGGAAGTTCAGGGCCACATCTCAAATTGGACATAAACTCTCTCAGGCTCTGCAGTATGGTTTGTGAGTGGCAAGAAAGGTGATGTTCAGTGGGACAGCCCTAAGAGCAGCAGTGGGGCTGTGCCTCCTAAGTCAACATGAATCTGATACATTTATTAGGAAGGGAAAATAAATTAGTTCTGCTCACTCTTGTCCCGACACACAAGGATGTCCTCATACAAGGGTGTCTGCCCACTGCTGGTATGTCACAGAGAGATGAAGAGATTAATGGAGCAGGAAAAGATGGTGTCAACAACAAAATCTGTTACTGCAGCTGTACCCCTTCAGAGCTTTAAACAGCAAACTGAGATTTTGCACCCTTCCCCACAATTTCACAGGGAGAGCACACTAAGGATACAACAAGAAAGTCCAGATATAGGCTTAGCCCTGCCAAAACTTCACTGTAAATGTAAAGAGGGGTTTGCAATCAGCTTGTAAATCTGGAAATATTTGGCCTTAGGCTCATATCTGGCATTAAACTGTGGCAGTTTCTGGTAAGGAGGCAAGACAATGTTTTTCTCATCACAACTAATGGTCTTGCCATCATCTTCCATTTCACCAAAGCAACACCCTATTTTACCCACCTCTGATGGAACATTCCTTTTTTGGCAGGATTACCCAGCTAGTCCCCATTTACCATCCTTCATCATGCAAACTGGATATTGTACCTGCTTGCACATCCTGAAGATGTGACTCCACAGTTTTTCATCATTGTCTCTGAAAACCACTCTGAACCCTTTTGTAAGGCAGGTAGATTAAACTGTTCTCTCCCTCCAGGCCCTAGACTATTTTAATCTTCTTAAATCTTGAGTAAAGCAAACAAAAATTCATATCAAGTGACTCTTTTTATTACTATGTATGCTTAAGCTATGCCATTTTGTGGTGCATTAAGAACAAATATGTATGCCAGAACACAGAATTACTAAGTTTCACCCACAGTGCATTGTGACAAAGCATTTATTTCTGTGTGTATTCAGCCACCACCTGTGGCTCACCATACATCCTGACAGCTGCCACTGGTGTGACCTCCTGAGCAATCCTCGTAAGCACAGCTTCTTACCCTATCATTTCACAAAAATAAATTACTATGGAACGGTTCCCAAGTGGGCACCTCTCCCTGCAACTCCAATTCAAAGGATGAGGCAAATAACAGAACATCTGGTAGAGAACAGGATACTTTGTGTGTTGATCAGCAGTGGAGAGCAAATAAACTATGATCTGAAAATAGAAAATTAGCTTCTTCCAAATCAGGAGAGATTATAAGCATCTATGCCTGCTCGGAAAGGGAAAAGCAAGTGACTGACTCCACACACAAGAGCACCCCCAGTCAAAGGCAAGGTAGGTCCCCAGTCTTCGTACTGTGCAGCTGGCAGAAGCAACACTCCCTTTCCCACAAAGGCTGAGGTTTCTGGATAATGAAAACACCATCTCTTCAGTGCAGACATTATTTAGAGAAGTAAAGGAAAAAAAATTTTTGCCTTTCTGATTTTTTTCTTGGTACCTTTCAGACTCTTGGACTCTGTGTCCTTGGAACTGAGAGCTCAAATGTGGCTGCAGAAACAGAAATTTTATTTTTATTCTTCTTCAGCCTTTTCTCAGGAACAAAAGTATTTGCTTACTGATCTGCCTGTAGAGAAACACAAAGCAACACTTCAAACATCCATTACAAATCAGAAACAAAAGGTAAAAGCCAAACAACTGGGCACCTGCTCAAGGATCATAGGTTTCCTTATGTGCATCCATTTCCCTAACAAGTTTCTGTTCCTGAAAGCACTACCTAAAACTGGAAAAAAATATTCTCTACTTTAAAGTAATCCTGGAATGGCAGAAATTAAGTGACCAGAGTGCTGTTTTGAACATGTTTCCAGTGTTAATCAAGACGTTTCTTGAACGTATTCAACTGGTAGCTCTGAAAATAAAAACAAGGGCTAGAAAGAGCAGAGCAGGAAACAGAATATCTGAGTGGTTTAGCTCTAGACATGGCTCATAAGGGGCTTCCTGACACTTTAGGGGAACATGTCTAGAGTGGGGAAGACAGCTCTGTCATCATGTCAAAGATGAAGAAAATATCCAAGTATACATTTTAGATGTTCAAATATCGAAAAACTATTTGTCATCAATAATTAGGTTTCATGAAAAAAAGATAAATTAAGAGAGAAAGGAGTTCTTTTATTCCCTAGCCAAACAAACCTGTCAAGTAAAAGATATTTTGATTCACTTTTTGGCTGTATAGCATTTTGTATATTATAAATTGTTAGCAGTTCGTTATGATTATAAAATAATTATTAAAATATGAAACAGACCCATTTTGTGGCATCAATCCAAAATCATTTACTTCAGCACATAAGCTAATATATGAAATTTGCTGAAGCCAGGGTTTCACTCCAGTTATAAAATCACAAGACTAGAATACAAAACAGAGCATTCAAATACAAAGACATTTAAGAACCTTAAATACCTGTGTTTAGAGATCAGCAACGCTCAGAACAAGAGAAAGTGTTTACAAAGTATATACAATCCTATTCTTTGGTCAATCCATAATCATAAAAATAGTTTATATTTGGGTATTTCATCCAATCTTCAAGATCTCTCACAGAGGAGTACGATGACAAAACATGGGGCTGGCTTTGGCTTTCGCAACACTGAAATCAATCAAGTACCTGTATGCAGTCCAAAGGGATGATAAATCGTGTTTGTCACACCTACAACCAATTTTCTGGAAAAAAAAACTAACAATTTAGAGGAGCCTAGATGCCCTATATTTATCCTTTCCCAGAAAGATAGAAGTGAAGACAGAATACATCTCTCCTTTATCTTTTTTTTTTTTTTTAAATAAGTACTTTTTTAAATAGAGCTTTTCTTTTTAGAGCTAGATTTCTTACTTCAGCTGAAGCTTCTGCTTGAGGCAGAAGCTATTTGAAATGTTTGAAACAGCACTCTGGGCTCCATGTAGTGGCCTAGACTATACTTTACATAAATGAAGTTATATTAATCTCAACATTCATCAGGAAACATGACAAAGGTTAAAATGCCTTGGATTTTTTATGAAAAACAATATTATGAAAAATCCTTCCTAATATATCTGTTTAATTTACTACCTTCTTCTACATATATATTCTAGTTACAAGATGTTTGTTTTCTGTATTGGTAAATATTAGGACAATATGAGATTTTAAATTAAGAAAAATATGGGCTGTTGTGAACTCTTCGTTACAGAATTACTTGCTTCCCCTAGATCTCCTAGATAAATCACTAATCTATATAATCTTAACAAATATTCAGGCAGGTCAGTCTCAAATACAGACGCTTACCAGGCAAATTATTCTGGAGCCAAGAAAACAAGAGAATAATTTTCTCCACATCATGTCCAGCCACCTTTGATTACCCTCAACCAAAATTACCAGGTACTCAATGACAGCAGAAGCCTTCATGCAGGTTTGATGTGAGAGGTGAACTTGTGCTCTGGGTGTGCAGTGAGACTCATTAGTTGCACTGGAACAGTGACCAAACAAATCTCTGGAGCACTGGGACTGAAAACACAGCCTGAAGTCCAGGAAAGAAATAAGCCACATACCAAAAATACACAGGAAGAAGAAATACGACAGGCATAGATGAACATCCATGTGCAGAAATATCAAACATGGCAAGACTCTTCTGTTTAGAAAAGCAAGGACAGCTAGAACCTGCCATTTTGAGAAGGTGAAAACAACAGTTAGTTGTTTCTCATCATGTAACATAATATGATCAAGCACCTAACTTAAAATAACAAAAAAAGAAACATTTTTTTCATGTGATACATAATCACATAATGGAAACACAAGCATGTCTAGATAAAAAATGTAAGTTACTTCAAAAACCTGCTTTAAAATTCATGGACTACCCAGAGAAGGATCACTGCCCACTTGTTATTTTCCTTCCCTAAGCATCTGACCAGTTACAGCTGCCAGGAATGAGGCATGGACTGGGAAGCTATAGGACTCACTCAGCTTCATTAGGTAGCAAAAATTAATTTCAACTCAAAATGCTCAGGGAGTACAAAGCAGCAGCAATAACAATGAAAATTTAAGATTTGTCCATCAGAATAAACAATACACAGAATAAGCAATAAGTATATATCAAGCTTGTTATTGTCATTCTATGCTATGAGAATTAGAGCTGGGACTGAGAGATTGCAAGTAGCTCCGATACTTCTCACCTGAATTATAGAGCTACTTTCTAAGCAAAGGTCTTTAAAAACAGAAGTTATCATGACTCTTTTGTGTGCATAATATTTATTTATTTTTATTTGGCCTGAAACAAGCAAAGAAATCCGGGTTTTAGGTGCCCTTGCCATCACTCATAAATGCAATTTAGTGCACCAAACCCTGATACGTCAAAATAATCTTTATAAATAATTATGAGCTGACACCTAGGAGCTAACGTGGCTGAAATGACAAATTGGAAATGTCATCTCATGATGTGCGTTAGCCCAGTGTCACTCAAAGCCAATATATTTTTACTCATATCAAATTAGAACTGCCAGCTACTGTGGACTTTTCTTTCCTTGAACAAGGTATAGCTGAAAGGTCTGCAAGAAGAAATCTGCCTCTAAAACATTTGTGTTGGAGCAATCCATAAACCGTCTGCCTGTGCCATTAATGTTGGACATGAGAGCAGGGCTGCATGTCAAAATGCTTCCATGGTGGAAGTGCTGTCTTGGAAAACAAACCAGGCTAATAAAAATGTCTTTTATAAGCTGACAAAAATTTTACAAAGATGAATGAAAGAGACTTGGACAACATCAGAACCAAGACCTGGACTGTTCTTTCTCCAAAAGTCCCAGGCAAAGGAACAGGTAAAGCTTTCTGGACACTGAGAAGAACAAGAACATGACTGAAGGCCTTGTCAGACATCAAAGCATCCTTCTCATAGACATATATGAGAGACAGACACATTCCTGTGCCTTTTGTTATCATTGCAATGTCACATCAATAACCCAGAATTAAGAGTCAGAAAGTGAGAGACCCAGATTCTGCATTGTTAAAGATCCTGAAAATGTTTTTGGACAGCAAGAGAACGCAGAAAATAGGGGAGGCACGGACTTCACCTCAGGGTTATTTGCATATCATTTACTTTCATGTATTTTCCTACCTTGTATTCGTTGATTTCAAATCCTTCCTCAGTATCCAATTGCCAACTCATATTGGACAGACAAGTGGCCAGCTGAGACTATGGACATAATTAACACCTATTTTAACAATCCACCTCAAACCTTCTATTTATACAACAACACATAAGTGTAAAAATGGTCATGTAAATGCAAAAGCTCTGTTCACAGTCCTTTCCATTTTATATTTTTAACATCTGCCCCCTCATATTTGTTACATTCATTCATCACATCATCCCATACTTTAAACTGTAAACTGTTAAAGATAAAAAATATTTTGTTTTGCATATTCTTGTGCAATGAGAGCATGAACAATGAGACTCTGCCACAATAGCTCCTTTAGAAATTAATGCATGCAATAATATTGTTATATCCTTCCAACCGTTTCTGTATAATTTTGAAGTATATTTTTTCCTATATATTTTTAGGAGTAGTGATGGAAGCTGCTGTCTGATTTGCTGTCTGATTGAAACGTGAATAAGAAGCCAAGTGCTTCACTCTTTGCACTTTGCACCATGTGCCCCTTACAGCATGCATCTTCCATAGAAAAAGGGTGTTGTGGCAGCAGCAGAGTAAATTAATTCAAACAGGTTTTGTCCTTCAGGGGAAGATGCCTTGGTTTTGTCAAGCTCCACGTTTTTGTGGTGCTCTAAAGTCACAGGACAGCAATCCACAGTAGACAGCATCTCAGTATTGCACTGGAGATGGGGAATGGAAATTGTGTTCTTTTGGAAAAAGCATATTTCATACTACATCTATTGACCAAAGTGCTGCAACTCAGGTGACTGGTTATCATTTGAGCAACTTTCAGGTTTCCAGAGCCTGATGAAGGAAGCAGATGGGTCTTCAGATGTTCCTGGTGAATATTTTCCTTCTTTCCAGCTCCTTGAACACAGAACACACAAAAAGAGACAATGACAAAATGAAGTTTTCCCAAGTATTTCCATTAAGCCAAACCTGTTTCTAAGAGCAAACCCGACATTAAAACCCCATCTAGGGAGGGTTTTCAACTGAAGACCTGATCAAAGAGCACACGTGCAAAATAAGGTTCCTGCCTGCCAAAGGGAAAATGCTTTTGGGATTGAATCACATACTTGTTAGTAACACTGAATAGGAACAGCAGCGTTTTCCTGTCATAATGGAACACTATGCCCTGAAATGATCACTTTGCACTCTTCGGTTTATGGGCAGGTTTAACATCACAATTCTTTTGATAGTGTGATTCTGTGTATTCATGGAAGTGAAAATCTATACAGTTTGGGGTGGGGGGATTGCGGAATTTTGTGGTGGTGTGCAGGGCTGAGCCCACAGCAGCCAAACCTCGGCGTGGGTGGAACGGGGCTCAGCACACCACCCCCTAAAACACCTACTCCGGTTAGGGTGACACTTCATGTTCACCCCATGATCCCTCTCAGTTACTGTTTGCATGGTTGCTACTATTGGTCAGTTTGACCATTACCTAGTGTTCTGTATGTGGAGTTATTCTGGAAAGTTCGCATCTCTTTGGGTTTTTATTGGTTCTTTTGTAATCCCTGTACCCCCGTTGGCTGTTTTTACCCACTTCCTTTCCCTTTAAAAATCCCGCTGTACCCCGTGCCCCCTGCCTTTGTCCTGGGATTCGCTCTGCTTCACTGCACCCCGGTGCTGCCGATCCTGAACCCGCGGGCCCTTCCCGCTGCACTTGGAACTCAGCCAGGAGCGGCCGCTTCCCGTCACCACTTCCTGCTGCCGCTTCCCGCTGCTCCTGCCTTCCCGCCGCTCCTCGCCGCTTTTCCCCGCAGCGTTTCCCAGCAATAAAAGAGCTGAGAATCCATAAAAGGTCCCTCTCGAAGTCTGGCCCCTGAGGCCACCGAAGAACACCAGGCTGGGGCTGGCCCGCATATCAGAGGAGCCGGCAGCCGTAGCAGGAACCCTGCGTTTTGGGGGTATCGCTGCAGTGGCAGCTTCTTCCATCCCCAGAACACACAGGGGAAGCGAGCGCAGCTGAGCGGCCTCGGGTCAGCACCCAGCGGTGGCGAACCACGCGGTTAAAGTATTTGTCTTCTAACAACCATGAGTATTAAATGAAGTCCCTCAGATGTCGCCCACAAGACCTCCAGTTTTTCTAGGTATCTGATGGCTCTATTTGACACACACAATCCATAGCCCATGTCCCGTTTACTGCACAACCAAGTGTTGCCCTGATTTTTGCAGTTCTGGATGTTGTCATTCTTTTGTAGCTGGTTTCTCACAGTTTTCTCTGTAAACATGGCCATGTTATTGTAACTGTATCTTATCACTCACATTCCTTTCTCCTGAACACAGAACTTTGATGGACATTTCCTTTGACCACTGTGATTGAGGGAGGAAGAACTGATTTCCTCCAATGAACAGTGATTTCTAAATGTATATAAAAAATAAAGAAGGCAGGTCTTGCCCCCCTTCCTTCCTTCTCTCTGATTCTGGTAACAGGTGCCTCTGTCTCTTCCTTTTGTGTCGTTACTGCAACAACCAAGTTCATCCATGCAGAAAACAAACATATTGATGCTTATATCCCTCCCTTTTCTATTCCAAAGTCACCCTGTGACCCCAAGGACCATGCTGAACTCCTTTCAGTGCTAACAATTGTCCTGAATCATGAGCAGAGCAGGACTGATGGCAAACAGAAGCATTCTTTACCCTGGGAAGTTATGATTTTACCTACAAACATCCCACTGAGACTAGTTCAGATGTGTATCTTCATTAGAGTTCAGTCTTCCACCTGGGAAAACAAACATGCAAAGTAACCCATGGCTTTAATAATTTAAACCTCTGCAGGCACAATATGGCCATACAGCTAATTAATGCTGTAAATTTTGCTCATTGAAGCACCACAAATTATCCACACAAGAANAAAAAAAAAAAAAAAAAGGAGAGAAAAAAAAAAAAAAAAAAACAAAAAAAAAAAAAAAAACCAAAACAAAAAAATCAAAACAAAACAAAAAAACACTTCCAGAGAGTAGATTTAGGTTAAGCAACATTCAAGGATTTGCATATAAGACTCACCACAGTGAACCATGAAGACATTAACACCATGATAGCTTAAAAAGATATACCAAATGCACTTATTTACTTAAGAGCATAGAATAGAGCCAACTTTTCATTTCCAAAACAGTCATTCAGCAACAGTTGAAAATTAAGACTCTTCAAAAGTACCCAGAAATAGCACGTGTTGGTGTTGTTTGTTTGATTGAAATATCTAGACATTTGGATTATAAAGGAACGCCATCAACCTTCAACTTACCAGTATAGAGAGGAAATAAGATACTTCTAGGATATTCCTACCATTTAATTTTAGTTCACAGAGGTAAAAACGTTAGTCCAAATAGTCTTCCTTATCTCCTTGTGTAGGTATAAACTGAGCATTCAGCTTCATGTGAGATCTGAGTTTTCTAAGTAGCTGGTCAATGTATACACTATAGCCCAACTGCCTGTCAGACCCAAATTCATAATCCTCAGCTGAAAAAAGTAATGAAATAAGTCAAGAACAAACAGGTTAGTCTGATACTATGAATCTCATCTCTGTTGAGACATCAGTTAAAACCAATTGTAGTATAAATCTTGCTCAGTAAAAGGAGTCTATTCACTTCATCATGTCAATTTAACAACAACTGTTAAAACATGGTCTTTACTAAAGCTTGGAATGCACTTCTTTAGACAATTTTTCCAGATTTATTGACAACGTCAGCTCTTAGTAATTAAATGTTCTCTATAGTTATGATGATTAAGAACATGACAATTGGAAGAATAACACTATATACCGAAGTACAACTTTCCTTTCTGTTTTAAGACTTTATTGTTTCAGGCTACGAAGAGCTCCTCAGGTGATTTCTGTTAGAGAAAGTAATTATTGCAGTCATTCTTAATGAGGAAGACGAGTGACTCAGATAAGTTTAGGTCTACTGACAAGATGGGGAAAAAAGTAACTTATTAGGAACAAACATGCTGGCAATAAGCTCCACTGAGTTTAAAAAACTTTAGTAACAGACCATAATTAAGAAATGTAGCATTTTATTCAGTTTCAATGCAATTAAAACTCTTTTTAAAATTCATTTTTATTAACTTTACCATGAAATACTGAATCACCTGAAAAGTGCAAGTGAAATTTTTGAAACAGCATTAAATTCTGCTTAGGAAAAAAGCGTCTCTAGTGTTTGCTACTTGATGAAAAATAAGATCAACTACCAAACATCCTTTTGAGAAACTGAATCTAAACTCAGAACTGAGAGTGCTGGTGGCTGGCATTACTGCAGAGAACTGGGTTTAGTGCTCTAAATTCTGCACAACAGACAAATTTATAAATATTGAACTTATCATGTTATGAAATAATCATGTGCTAAGAACCTGCTTGCAAAAATATGACAAGTCTGTTACACTACAGCTATTGTTATTCAGACATAAAAACCATTTATAGAAAGCACTTTAGCAGAACCAGTTATACAGCTGGATGGCATACACAGAGATATGATTTTGCCCTCCCAGATAAGTATTTAAGCACCTTAAGTAAGTGTCACACAGGCAAACTGGCTTATACAGTTTTCAGGTACCTACAGGAAACAGGGGGCTCTTCTCTCCTCTGCCATCTGATTTGATACAGGCTGGGAGCCCACACTGCAGTTAAAAAGAGTGAATATCCCATCAAACCTGCTTGACAGCCAATTTAGATATTCCAGCTTGATGGTTGTGGTTCAGATGGCTTTGGCCTTCAGGCTGGAAGCAGTTCAGCAGGCTGAATACTATTTTCATTTCTGATAAGGATAGTGAGTTTGGTTTGGCTTTCCCTCAGAAGTGAGGTCCCATTTACACATGCTCCAAAATAATTCAGAAATAAAACAAAAAACTTTGCCTCTAGAACCAGCATGAATATAGTCATGAGGTCTCCTCAATGTAATTACACCCCCTGGGTGTGTTTAGAAGAAAATTTACTTTATTTCTTTACTTACGATTTCATTTGATCAGAACTTTAGAAGGGCAAAGGGGGAGTTTATTTCATATGGCCTATGAAGGTCTTTCCAATTTGCATTGTGTAGGGACTTTTTTCCTAGGTGATGCACGAAGAAAGAATGAAAGAAGTGGGATTCTTTAATTCAAAACAGCAAAATCCTGAGGCTTCAAGGTAAAGCATTACATATCTCATAAGAGTGAATTTAAACCAAAATATAGAGGCAATAGACAGAAAATCCAGGAAAATCAGTAATGAGTTTAAAAAGCACATTCCAACACATTTGTCCATTAAATAATAAATTTGAAATCTTTACAAAACAAAATTATAACCATCTTTAAATGAATGGTAAAAAGGGGAGAAATATACTTTTTAAGGCTCATTTCTAAACACACCAAATAGAAATAGACTGGGAGAGGAGTACTGCACTTTCACATATGTTTGTGCTTGCCAGACTTCTGTGGCTGCACTACCAACATATTTGACTATTGGAACTCTGATTACACACCTTACAACTGATTTGAAACGTTTAAATAATTATTTTTATTTTTCTTATTTGTATGTTGATTCAGATAGTTGTACTTGTTATTCTTGATATATTAAAGTAGTAACCAAATTGAGAAGTAAGACCCTAGGTGAATACCTAAATCCAAGTGCAAAGTTTCCCTAACTGTAAAAAATTATTTTTCTACTAATGCTAGATCCTAGAAAATGCAGTTTTACAACCACCTCTTAGGATATCACAATAAAGATAAAATGTGATCACTGTGGATAAAACTACTCCTCAACAGTGCCTCCTGATTTAATAGAGAGGCAATGTAAGAAAGCCCTTGCCTCCTTCCTAAGCCACAGTTGACAAGGATTCTCCTTTTCTTCCATTCAAACTTGTCTGGTAATGGCAATTATTACTGGTTTTTACCTACAGCATGTTAAGAACTTTACGTATTTTTAACTATGTTCCAACACCACAGATCAGATTAGAATCAAATTCATCCAGCCTGTTTCCTGGCATTTTTCTACAGCCAACCATTTCTCTGAAAACTGTAGCTGGCCAAACCACTGACACTTCAAAGCCCTGAACACCAACTGGCTGAATCACATTTCTAACTCTTCGGTCACCCTCAGATTGTCTCTATACTCCACCAAAAAGCACTACAGGAGCTGTCTGACCCAGGACATTTTGCAGCTTAAAGATTAAATTCTTATTAAGCATAAAAATAAATCCATATGTCATAGATTTTAATGGCCAAAAGGGCCAGCCAGACCATCTACTTTGAACAATGCATCCCAGACCATTCGGTTTCATCCAGTACTTCATGCATCCATTTGACTAGTTCAGTTTGAGCAAACACATTTCTTCTGATCTAAACTGATTTTTACTGAAGTTCACTTCATAAGTCTGGCTCTGAGCATGGCAGAGACTTTCTCTTTGCATAACACCTCCCATGACACAACTCTGATCATGAGTAGAATTCAATATTCTTGTAAAAAAATAAATATAAACATTTTGCCATATATTCTTCTGCTATATAGATGTATTTTTCATTATCCCATGTTCATTAACCATTTTAATTAAAGTTTATGATTATATGACAAAACACCTTTGACTTGGCTGAGAACTTTCTTCAGCTCTCTAGCACACAGTTTCTCATGATGTTTTATTGTGGTTGTAATTTTTATTTTAAGAAAAACTGAGAGTTTGTACTTCATTCCTTTTTTGCAGCCTAATCATTGTCCTGTTCTCTCTCAATTGATACATGCTGATATCACCTTTAAGTCTGCAGTTATAGATCTACTTTTCACCTACCCTAACCCATTTCTAAAGTCTTCCAGTGTTAACAAGTTAGTATTTAGGTATATATTCCTACATATTTCACAGCTATAATTCACTCTTGACATTATCTTAACCATTTTTATATCTGTCTTTCAACCAATTTACCTACATAAACACTTCAGGTTCCTTGGGGGATTGAATTACACCCATTGATCACAACCTTTGTCCAATTCAAACACTGTAAATCCTTCAGCATTTGAGGGATTTAAACAAATCTCAGCAAACAAGTGTGTTAAGGGGTGAAAAGTTTTTATTTTGCTTTCTGTCAACTAGATACCACAGGTAGAAATTTTGATGTTGAGGTAATACCATTACCAAGAGTACCAAAGCTACAAGCAGAAAGAAAGTGATTCTTCTGTGGTTATTTAAAGGACTTCAAATTGATATGGATTTTAGAATATGCTATATATGCTTTAAAAAAATAAGCAACAACAGAAATAAGGTGATGTGAAATACACCCAAAAGAATACATCCACTCAGGTACTGAGACCTTGAAAGCATCTTTTCAGCTGTGATTCATGGGACTTTTCTGATATGTACCTGGGGAAAACACAGAAAGCATCAGTAATTGCTTGCAATCAGTAAGCTTGCCCAAAAGCTCACACATACCACACACTCCTGGGGAAGGAGGTAGGGGAGCAACAAGAATCAAAGCAAAAAACCCCAAAAAATCTCATGGGTGGAAATAAGAACCTTCTAATAACCGAAACAAAATAAAATTTAAAATTTAAAAGTAATAATAATTATTATTATTGCAATAGTAATGAAAAGGAGAGAGAGGAATAAAACCCAAGAAAAAGAAGTGATGCACAACACAATTGCTTACCACACAGTGACTGGTGCTCAGCCCATCCCTGCGCAGCAATTAATGACTCTCAACCAACTCCCCTCAGTTTATACACTGACCATGACACTTCATGAGATGAAATATCCCTTTGGTCAGTTCACAGCTGTCCCAGCTGTGCTCCCTCCTGGCTTCTTGTGCACCTGCTCACTGGCAGAGCAGGAGACACTGAAAAGTCCTTGATTTAGAGTAAGCCCTGCTCAGCAACAACTAAAACATCAGTGTGTTGTCAACATCACTCTCATACTAAGTCCAAAACACAGCATTGTACTAGCTATAGGAAGGAAATTGACTCTATCTCAGCCAAAACAGGAGAAATTACATGGGCTTAAGGCTGTCTGAAATATTCACCCTTTTCAAGGGAATCTCTCAGCCACCTCCATTTGCTCTGCTTTGGCTCACACTGCCAGCCAGCCTGCATGCACACTGGGTGCCTTCTGGAAGAAATTCACACACAAGGCACATTCTGCACATTCCTCTATCTGCTCATGACCACTCCAGCCACACTCTGACACAAAAACGAGTCCAAAGCAAACCTCCCAGAACAGGCAGAGAAGGAACGCGGCATGCTCAGCATCTGTGCAGCCACATGGACCAGTTCCTGTTGTGCTGGTGGCCACTCCTGCCGTTCCCCCAGCCAGGGCAGCATTCCCCAGCTCAGCAGAGCCCTTTAACCCAGCTTGGGAGCTTCTCACCCTTCCTGCTGCACAACACCCAACAGTGACATTCCCTTCACCATTAGATCCTGAAAGGCTTTGAAGTCAGAGACTGTTCTGTTGTCTTTGATGTTACCGCTTCACAAGGTTTGGAGCAGCATTCCTCTTGAAACATCCATCTCCAAAGTGAACTGTGGCACATTTGAGATCAGATGTTGGATGGAGAGAAACTGCTTCCTATGTGAGCATGATTGCTGCACAGGGCAGAGTGCAACGCCTTAGAAATGCAACCAAATATTATTTTAATATCTTAGTATCTCTTTTACTGAGGCAGACTACTGAAAGTTCTTTAAAGTGTCTTCTCCAGCACAATTTCAAATTTTAGATGTGTCTCCTGTTTTTATTCAAGCAACAAAATATAACAATTTACTTTAAAGATCCACTTAGAAGAGTTGATGCTTGCAAAGAGATCCATCTGCAATGCTTTACTGCAGAAAAACATTTTCTTTTCAACTCGTAAAATAGGGATTGGAATTTTGTGGGGCTTTGGTTATTGCTTTATTTGGTAACTAGGTTTGTAGCTATTTTTGACTACTGCATAATTATATCACGGTCACTTTTGTTTTCAGAATCCTTATCTTCTGACCAAGTATAATTTTAATAGCAGTACTACAATGCAGGAAATGTTTCCAAATGAATGATTTACATATTCTTAGTGATTCTGCCTTTCTAATCTCAAACAGCTCCATAATAATGGAACAAGTGATTCTTACTGAATTTACAAAGCAGTAAGAGTTTGAAGCTCCTCACTGTCCAACAGCTCACACGGAGCTGTTTCTTTTGGATTTTTCCATATTATCCATTCCAAAATATTCAGCTTTCAAAGGAAACTCAAAAATGGTCAAAATGTGTGAAATATGAAAATAAATTGACATTTTCTTCAAATAGCAACAAAAGTATCAATTTCAATCCTTTACTACTTACTTGCAACTGTATGCTATAATCTGTACATTTTTCTGCTATGTATTTTATTATAGTTCTCTTGACAAATAAAAGGAAATATTGTTTAAAGCAATTTGTAGTATTATTAACCAAGAGATGTAAACCCACAATAATGAAGTAAGCCAATAAAGGACAAAGGCTTTGCCCCATACCCTTACACTTCAGTTTGAGATTTTTCATTCAGAGGATTTCTGTGGTTACATTCTCTTCATTGCAACAAAGATTTTTTTTTAATTTTATGCTTGAATTCCTAAAACTTAAGTTTATTCTAAAGTAGCAATCCATTGTAGAGTACACATACAAACAGTCCATTCCCAACACAGATTTCAAAACTGAGGCAAAACTCAAAAATGAAGAGCTACGCAAGCAGGGTTAGGACTGAATTAGAAATTTCATTTTCCCTTGGCTGGGAATCACCACCTGCATCCAGTGCCTTGATGACCTCATTCTTCTCCCAGCTGTTTCACTTAGGAACATAAATCTCATTGCAGGTCTGAGTTTCACTTCTATTGAAAAGATCCATGATGTCCACTGGGGCACCTCCAATTCAGGTACCCAGTAATGCAAAACCAGAGGATAGTTACCACTTCCAAGGTCTCTCCAGGGATGGTATAATGTCCTGAAACTCCTTAGGCAGCAGGCAAAAAAAAATAAGTTTTTTAAATCCTTGGGAGAGTACCCTAACAGCCTGATAGAAAATACCAGCCCTGCTTAGAGCTTCCATGCACTGCACGACAGCTGCTGCTGGACTGAAAGCAGTTTGTGTGCTGGGTGACCTGGGCTTTGGGGGAAGGGCTGGAATTTAGGTGACCCAAAACTTGATTCAGATGGCTGTTCAGCTTAGCAGGACACAGGAGGCTCCAGCCAAACTCAGACATTGAGGAAAGTTTAAAAGGAATATATGCTAATAAGTTTTTAGCTTCTTCATGATGAGTCAGTTGGTAGAGTATAATTTTTTATTACTTTCTTACATACAGGTGTCCAAACCCTGATCATGTTCTCTTCCAAGCATCAAAATCAGCTCTCTAAATTTTGTGTCAAGGTACAAATCAGGAAGCTGATTTCCCTCAGCTTCTCATATCAAAGAGACAGACAGACTCCTCCAGAGGGTAATTTTGATCATAAGAACTACTTAATTACCATCCAAATATAGCTAAAAAGAAAATACCAAAAACTTCTGCTTTGCATTTTTTTTATTAAGATGATACATAGAAAAGTGACCACAAAATGGGATAAAAATATTTGAACGTTTTGAAGAAAACCAAAAAAGGTAAGTCAGGTAGAAATTACCTAATAATTAGGAAGGAACTTTCATTTCCCATCCTTCAACACACCATATAAAACAGCTTACTAAAGCAGCAAGAATAAATACTGGATGCAATTACAGCTTCAATATCTATCCTTCTTTTTTCAGCCTATTCAAAGCACTACATGCTTGTGTCTGTCAGGTGGTGAAGTGCATATTCCTCAGTATAGGGACAAACCCAGCTAGAGAAGGGAAAGAATAAAAGAAAGAAAAAATAACACAAGTAACACCCAAGTAACTGCTCAGTCTTCAGTGAAGTATGCTTCCAGACCTTCCAGTTCTGTATCAGCTGTTGCATTTGAAGAGGTGGGAGTAGAATTCGAATTCATGCTTTCCTGACTATTATTTTTTTGTTGAAAGTTTCCTGAGTTATTTAATTCTTTCTTCAGTTCTCTACCACCACTTAATAGCCTCTGACTCTCTGTAAAGTACTGATTAGGATGATTCAAAGAAAAGCCAATGTCATCAACCTGCACATAAAAGGAAAGGAACACCAAGTTATTAGGTTTGTTTCTAAAAATCATCTTTTTCATATTGAAGAACAAATTAATTAACAATTTAATAAGTTCTAATTTTGATGAAGAAAAAGGTATGAGTTTGCAAATAATGTCTAATAGCAAATAATAACATTTAACAAATAATGCTAAATGTTAGCATGACAGATCTAGTTTCATCATAAATTTTCTTCCTTTGTTGTAGAAATAAAATAACTGCTTTGGCATATTCAATCATTATTTCACACTGTCTTTATTACAGTAAAGAACAGTAACACCATAAAACATCTAAAAAAAAACCATAATTAAAATGGCACCTCTTTAGAGATGTAGGACTATTGAACCTACACCTTAAAACAGACATTCCCCCCCAAAAGAGGGAGTGAGACAAGTCTAGAGTGCAAATGGCAGTGGAAAATACTGCTAGAAGCTGTAACAACTGCATAATATAAATCTAGATCTCAAGTGTGAAACTGTGAATGGTTCCCCAGTAGCCACCAATGCAATATTGACAAGGCAGGAGGCTGAAACAGAAGCACAACAGATCAAGCTCATCTTTGCTCCATCAGTGCCACCATCAGCATCCTGAAACCAGATGCACAGCTGATACCACAGAACATTTAGTCTTCCACGGAAAAGAATGCAGAAAACTGGCATAAAGTGCAGCAGATTTCTGTCACTGCTTTTTACTTAGCAGGCACATTCTTTCTGCAATTATTTGAAAAGCGAACATTAAGTTCACATTTAAGTGAACTTAAAGCTCATAAAATATTTCAAACCAACAAAGTTTTCAGCTTTAAAAGTAAGCTATTCTGACATATTCACCACAAACCAGTTATAACCTTTGTATCACTTTTGGGAGGCTCAGAAGTTGGAAAAGCTCACTTTTAAAAGGAGCTTTCACCTCTTATTCAGGCAATCTGCACCTTTCATCTGCCTGTCAGTTCATGTGAGTTCTAGGAACATTTTAAGAAAAATACTGTTCTTAAAATATACAGGAAGACTTACAAAACCTGGGGTACAACAAACCATGAAAGACTAAGAGACATACACCAAGAAATTTCTGCTCCCACTATATTCCTTTTTTCCCAGAAGGGGCAGGCCAATTCAGGCATAATAAGCAACTCTGCACACACAAAGTCTCCTGAGGACATATACTGTGGCTAATTTAATATGCCAAACCCCACCAATTTAAATTTCAGCTGCTTGTGAATAATCATAAAGCAGAGGATGAATGTGTGCTCTAAATGGAACCCTGATTAAATGCATTACCACTGCCTAGCTTAGCTGCATTAGAAAATGGTGACATTGTGGATAGCAAAATCTAATACAGACACGAATTAGCAACTGTAGTCAGTGACCTTGTTTGAAAAATCTTAAAAGTAACAGGCCTAGCACTCTAATTTGGTACTCAAAGGCAGAAAGAAAAAAAAAAACAACCCAAAGTCATCACTGAATTTCATTTTAGTCCTATCTGGATGAGTTTCATCTAGCCAGCTTTCATCCATGCTCCAGTTTTCATTACATGAAGCTAAATTACTTCTTTACACCAAAAAGGCTTAAAAGGAAGTGATATGGAGAAAAACTGGGTTTCCTCGTCGAAGCTTTTAATTAGCTCTGGTTTTATTAACCTTAAAATCTCAGTTCTCTTCAGATCAATGTATGAGTCACTTTGTAACTCTTAATTTTATTCTAAACTCCTCTTTCCCCAACAAATTGGAATAAGTTGTAGCAGGAGCTCACTGTATGAATGGAACCTAAAACAATATTTTCAGAGCTGATTGATGGTATTTGCCTAAAAGCTATTTAGAGGTTGTTAGTTAAAATTGTTGCATGATTCCAGGTAACATTTTTCCTTTTCAAACTTGAATGCTACTAAAATAAAATTCTACAAAAGTCATAAATGTCTCTGGGTCATCTAGTCCTCATCCATATCCTTAGCCAGGCTGTTCCACAGCCTGCTGTTTGAAAGGGATGTTTCCACTTTTTGGTTTGTGAAGAGAACAAAGCTCTAAGAACAGCTGTGCTTCACTGGGCTGTTTTTCATGTCAAGGAATCTTGAACCAGTGCAAAAGCTGGTTCTTTGAATGAAGAAATCACACAGGAGATGGAGTGTAGCCATTTGTTATTTTACAGTTATCTGGAGGATCTTACTTTAACTTTGCTTACAATTAAACAACTGGGAAAGCTCTAAGAATGCTCATCTTGATTTAAAAAAAATAATCACACATGATTACAAATGTGAAAAAGTACCAAGTGAAAATTAACAATATGAATCATGCAGGTGCTGGGAGACTAGGTTTAAATTACAGTTTTTAGACCCTTTCTGTTTATTTTGTATCTACAAACACCAAACTTGTGCAATGCATTAAAACCTACATATTTGATTAAAAGAAGGAGATTAAAAAAGTTAAATTACTTCAAATAGATAAAATTCAACAGTACTGACCTTTTCAGAAAGAAAGCATAACATTTTACTACACCTTGTAATGTTGAGGATATTAATAACATCAACATATAAATGCAAAAAGTTACAAAAGAATATATTAAATTACTGAAAAGAAAACTAACAAGGCAAAACAGCTAATGATGGATGTGCAAACTAAAAACAGTCTCTGGGCTTCATGCATGATTTCCAAGGCCTTCCTCAAGACAGAGTTGGTGATAACAGCTGAACAAAGAACAGTAGCTACTTACATCATGTGTCAACTCAAAGTACTTCTGACAGGCCAGTTGGAAATGCATGCCCTTCACCAGCTCCAGGATCTGCACAGAGGGAGAAAAATGTGAGATTCACAAGCAGCACACACACATCTTGCTGAGACTCACAACAAGGTATTCCACAGCAGCCTTATCCAGCAGCTCATGGACATTTGCAGCACATGACATCTGTGAATCCTGCTAATAACTGACAACATTTCAAAATGCCCTGGCTACATTAAAAACAAGATAAAACCACAGGAAAGTACGCCTGGTCCTTAAAATGTAATTTCAGTACTCTTAACTTCAAGAATAAGTTGAATCTATATTTTGGTAATATAATTGTGACAGTTATTGTCAAACTATCATATTGCAACATCTCGTCCATAATTGCAGACATAAATCTAGTAATTCAAGTGTTTGAAGCATGAAGCAATTAAGGACACGATTTGTATTTTTATTTTCCACATTACCAGTTCATGCAGATGCACAGTAAAATACTACTGTGCTCCCATCAAGAAAATTTAATGCAAATCCTTTAGGCAAGTATCTGTAAGAGGGGAATGCTTTTACCTTCAATCAGATTTGTCCTTTTTGAAATGAAGCTATTTCTAGTCAAGCTCAGCAGAATATGTGAGTGAATAGGCTGTTTTGAACACGTATTAGGAAAATCATGCCATCTTTTGTAAATACAATTTGCTTTCCAATTCTACTTGAGGTAATCTCTCCTGTGCTGCATAAAGTCCCATTCTTATCACCAGAATGCAATGTTGGTTGAAATATTTTAAAGTTTCATTACCTCCTCCCTCCTTTATATAATCAAAATGTATGCTCTCTCTGCTTATCAAACAGAGAAAATTGCTGGAATTAAGAGATAGCCTCAGTGGAAGGAAAAATAGTTTTCAAAAAATGTTAATTTCAAGCCATTTCCCAAGGTTGACCTTTGTGTCAAACACAGCAATATACAGCTTAAATCCCTGCTGTACTCATTATCGGATGCTGCCTCGTATTTATTGACAGATATATAAATAAATTACATTTGCTGAATGGATAAAAACAGCAACACCCTGCCAGGAAAGTACTTAGCCCCATTATTTCTCTGTAATAGCCCAACTGATTACATTTCCATTCCTCTTGCCACCTCCTGTTACAGCTTCTATAAAACAGAAAGGCCAAGGCCAACTAGACCATGAAGTCTGAAATCTGGCACTATCTGTGTACATATGTATATTTTGGGGTTTTATCTCCTCTCTCCATGAAATTAACTGAAAAAATTAGTTGTTAAGGATTCAAACAAACTCATCTGTTCTAAACACTTCAATTTCATATTGCCTTATGTTCTCTTGCTTGTTCCTTATAATATAATCTATGCCATGCAAAAGAGCTACCTCTATTTTTAAAAAAATGCTAACCATGTTGTATGTATGTACTTTCTTAAAAAGTATTTTTCACCTAATTTGGAGTAATTATCAGAAGACCTATTTGTCTGTTGGTTAGTTAAAAGAAACATTCATGATAATCTGTAGAATTTAGACTTGTCTAACCTGAATTTTCCAGTTGAAATAAGTCAACTAATTCAATCTCATTCATAAATACTTCAGGTTTTCTCAAACTTATTCTTTGTTTAATCAAGATTCCAGCTAATAAAATTATAAATTTTATATAAATAAAAAGTTTCTAAATTCAGGTGTAAATACATTTTAAATCTCAGAACCTGAAGTGAGAAAACATAAACTCAGGGATGGACAAATTCTTAGTATTAACCACAAAAGATTAAAAGCATTGAGGCTCTCTTATAACTTAAGCAAACTTTTTGAAAGAGCTGATCATTTCAGAGTCTAGGAGACATTCCACAGCTTATTTAACTTTTGAACTGCAGACTACAGTTACAGGTGCCTTTTGCATCAATGATGCCACTGTTTAACTGAAAAGCAGAAAAGACAAGGGTTACCAAAGGTAGTTTTAAATTAACTATTTCACAACTGAGAGGATGACAGATCAAGCTGCTATCTTCTCTGACACTTCAGTAGAAAAACAGTAACTTCAAGTGGCAATACCAGAAGAGGAATCACTGACCAACACTGCACAGATGATGACAGAATAAAGGGGACACTGCACAGATGATGACAGAATAAAGGGGCACTCAGAAATCAATTCCAGCACAGAGCAAACTGTTCTGAAACCAAGCCTGTCCTTGGCAAAAACCTGACCCACCGTCCAGGTGGAGACAAGGACCTCATTGAATCGATGGCACTGACATATGAATGTTATGCTGGTCACATTATCAGAGCTGGCCTTTAACTCTTAAAGAGCAACCATGGTATTTTGCAACATCTCAGCCTTCACTGCCCAGATACACTGCCATTTCACCAAGGCATCACTCCCTTGAAAATGCTTATCAGATCTCTTACAGGCTACTGCTAGGTCACCACAGATTTTTCTGCTATGCTGCTATGAAGATATCTTGGAGAACAGCTGTTAGAGGAACCCCTATCAGCATTCTCCAGTGAACTTTGGTAACTGGGTGTTCATGCTACTTCTCTTCCTGACATTGATAAGAGTGCTCCACAGAACAGATGCCCATCAGAACATTCCAGAGACTTTCATCCAGTTTGTTAAATTTATCAATGTACGTGATTGCATTGGCAGTCATCATTTTACTCCTGCTCCTTTGCACCATGTCACCTCCTCTACTTGAAATGCTTGGCCAATTTCAGCCAAATTTGACAAGTAGAAATGGCAAAGCTAAATGTCGATTAAAATTTGTAGCTGGGTAGAAAAGCCAGACCAACACTTGTGACTCATCCAGAAAAAAAAACCATCCCCCCACACCCAAAAAAGTGCAGTTATAATTCAGCTCCTACTCATCCCAAGAGGCAGCCCCAAGGCAGACAAATAGTAAGTCTGATATGTAGTACATACGTGAGCTTAAACTGACCAGGTTCGCCTTCTGCATATATAAAAGGGAGGAGGAATAAGGGGCACATCAAATATATTTAAAGAAGAACAGCTTCAGTAGATTAACTGGCTTTATCAGGGAACAAGTTGATAAGAGAGGAAACAAAAAAGCTTGAACACTGCAATAAAATGGAGCCCAGCCAGAAAGGAGTTCTCTGTGTGAGAGAAAGTAACGATCCTCTATTAAAATAGATTTACCATCCATAATAAATATTATCTTTTCTACTACATTTGTGTACATAATGAAAGCAAGCTTGCAGCTGGTTTTCCCCCATGTTCCCCAGAAACAGACCTCCACTCAAAATTTAATTCACAGCAGCAATCTTCTGCCTCTACATATATTAAGACATTTACACTGCATTGCTTTATTTTGTAAGTAAAGGTACATACTCAAGGACTTTTCCTGTTAGTCCTTATGTGCCTTTTTCTTCACTGCCATCTGCAACTTTTTTCTCTACTGACTACTAATGAGGCTGAGATGATGTTTGGCAGCTGTATGCAGCCACCTGCTTTTATAGATCCTCAGCATTCAAAGTGAAGATGTTGCATAGCAGGATAGTTGGGGCTCTGTAATTATCCATTGTTATTTTCACTTACTCAGAGTTAGTCTGGTTTTTTTCCACATTGCAGATTAACTTATATTTTCAACATGAAAATCTTTCTACTATGTATGACTAATTTCTAACTTTCCCTGGAAAGTTTCTTCAGCTGCAAAAGGAAATAGTTTTACAGAAAGCAATAATCTAAAACCTCTTAAATATTAGATCATCAAGAAGAGTGTGGGGGGTTTTTCACCTTGGTGGTTTTGGGGTGGGTTTCTTTGCAGGTTTGGCAGTTTTTGTTCAGTGTTTTGATGGAATTTTTTTCATTCATAGAAATATATAGCCATATCCGAGGCCTAGGCACAGATTGGCTTATCTATTTCTATCTCTGTGAAGGATCTCCAATCCCCCAAAACTCTAAATTTGTAGGAGAATATTACACAAAGTTCAGTGATTTAATCAAAACCTTTAATTTAAGCCAATTATAGAAAAAAAAGATTTTTAAATTAAGAGACAAATTCTACTAGAAAGAACACGCCTTCTTCTGAAATTATCTATTGTTCATCTATATAAGCATTTTTCCCCTGAAGAAATGCTTTTACTCCTGATAAAAATGCAAAGAGAACTAGTCTAGACTCTCTATTTCTTTTGTTTGTAGAACCAGAAATTTTTACTACCTTTTGCTATGGCTATTGGGATTGACATGAATTGATAAAAAGGTCATTTCTACCAAGAAAACTTCCTCAAAAGAAAAATAGATATTTTGAAATAACTCTAATCCAAAGCCTATCATTTTTATCTCCCCATATGAGATGTGCAGGCAATACATTACAGCACATTTAGAACAGCACCATAACAGATGTATTTATCACAGAATCACAGAAAAGCTTGAGTTGGAAGGACCTTAAAGATCATCTAGTTCCAACTCCCCTGCCATGGGGAGGGACACTTTTCACTGGTCAAAGTCCCATCCAACCTCTCCTTGAACACTTCCAGAGATGGGGTATCTACAACTTCACTGTTCCAGCACCTCATCATCCTCACAGTAAAGAATTTCTCCCTTATATCTAATCTAAACCTCCTCTCTTTCTGTTTGAAGCCACTCCCCTTTGTCCAGTCACTACATGCACCTGTTCCAAGGCTCGTATGTAAAAACATAACAGCTTCACATATACTTTAATCTTTATATCCTTCAAATTGATTAGCTATTATCAAACCTGAATTCATATTTTACCTAATTAGCAGTATATCAAAGACAGAAATGAAAAGTGATATACTATAAATTCAAGTGCTATGCACTTACACATTCATACATTAGATGCTCAGCTAATGCTTCTTTCTCCAAGAAGCATTTTTAAACAAAAAAGTTACTATCATGAACAAAGATTTAGATAGCCTAAGGAAAATGTGAAATAAATACAAGTTAGGTAATTTAGTTGTTGGAATAAACACCAGGATTAGTTCTCTGCTGTAGGCACTAAGATAACTAGGCAAGACCTGTAAGTCATCTGCTGTTTCACACTGAGAAGATTACTTCAGCAGATACAATCCCAGACAAGATACAGCCTCAGAAATCTAGACTGGAACAACAGGTTGGATCCAGATACTCCACAGCAAGCTGATTCACATATTCAAAGGTTTTGATCACTTTTTCCATTACTGACAGTACTACAAAATGCAAGGAAACCAGTCTAATGCTCAGACTGACTACTGAAGCCACGTGAGGTCTGGCAGTATTTGCTCTGTACTATTATTGCAAGGTCCAGCTGCTTTGTCACACCTGGTCTGGTGGAAAGCCTCTTAGGATGGCCTTTGTTCCCACCACACAGCAGTCAAATGCTTCGGAAAAACTCAGAAACTCTCATGAACCTTAAAGGAAAGGGTGCATCTCAAGAGTTTGGGCAGCCCTAGAAACACCAGAAGACTAACCATCAGTTTGGGCAGCCCTAGAGACACCAGAAGACTAACCATCAGTTTGGGCAGCCCTAGAAGCACCAGAAGACTAACCATCAGTTTGGGCAGCCCTAGAAGCACCAGAAGAATAACTACCTTGGGCAAAACCACAGCCATCAGGGCTGGACACTGGCCCACATTATGGTTCACATAATAGCCATGAGGAACAAGCTTCAAAGAGAAGGAAGAGGCTTCTTTGTGGGCTTGGAGGGAAGATGTGAGTACTCTAAACCAAAAGGTGCAAATCCCAGTGGGTGACCAACTCATAACTACATAGCTAAATTTAAAATAGATGTTTGAAAAATTATGCACCATTCCTAGAATTTTGGAACAGAGCAAGGAACAAGCATAAGAGGTCCTGAGCCCCAGAAAAAATATACCATTTATGAAATTACATAGCTGAAAGATCAACCTCTTAACCAGTCATTAAAAATAGCTATCTACCAGTTGGTGAGGGAGCTCTCATTTGATCTAGAGTTAACAGGAGGTCTAATAGTCAAAGGATATGGTTTGAGTGAAAGTCAGTCTTCAGACTCAGCTACTGGAAAAGCAGCTACATGAGAACACTGAAAGATTGGTGAACCATCCACCCCTAATATCTATTCACCAAGCTAAAGGAAAAGTAACATTCTGATACTCAGCAACCACCATCAGGATCACAGAAGACTCTTAAAAGCCACAGTCTGGACTGAAGGATCCTGAACTGTCATTAGTAATACAAACATTACTGGACCATCCAAATGGAGCAACAAGGAGATGTAGTGTTGCCTGAAAAGGCTGCCCAAAAACTGAGACTAGGCAGGAGTAAGGGAATAAAAGGTGGGTATTTATTGGAAAGGCCTTCAAAGGTACATTTAGGGCAGACAAAGCCCCCCAGGGGCATCACCCAAAAGGACAACGAGTCACGAGTTCTCCACACCTTTATAGGTTTGGTCCATTTGCATATCAGCATAAATTCACCAATTAAAACTTTGCAATTTCCCCCTGGCTCCCTTAGCTCTCTCTCCCCCACCCCTTTAGAAGCTGGGCCTGGGCAGTCTCAGTGTCCTTGAAGAGCAAGCCCAGAGAGGCACTGTTATGTCTGTAGAGAACAGCAGCTAACAGGCTATAAAGCATACACACCAGGCAATACAGAATTTGAAAAATATAGGGTTAAAACCTGAGGCAACAGTAGCAATAATGACAACTTGGAGACAGATGTGAATTAATTTTCTTCCTCTTCTCCTATTGGATATCTCAAAGACTGTCTGTAAAAGGTTAATTTCTGAGAATCCAGGCACAGCCACATTGTTTTTTATTTTATTACTAGGGTTTGTGTGGAGACTGTATCATTTTGTGGGATTTTTGGTTTAACACTAGGAATGGACACAGAAGAGCCCTTTACCCTAACTGCAGTTAAACACCACAAAAGTCATGGACAGGACAATGCCCACTTCTGGGCAAAGAAGATGTTGGTGGAGAACAGTTTTTCTTAGTCACTTTTGGTAAGAAAATTTAAGAGTGCTAGTGAATACAAATTCTACTTTACAAAAAAGCAAACAAAAAACCCAAAGACATACACACACAAAAATAAAATCACAATTCACATTAAACAAAGAACTACACTAAATATAAAGACACTGCCTTACAATGCAAATTCACTGAAGAAATAACCTCTACTAAATCCTACCCACATATATAGCAAGGCATCTAAGCCAGTAAATCCTTACCAATCTTTCCAATGATTAGCAGGATAAAAATCCCAGACCAGCAACACTTGATGCATACATAAAGGAAAAATGCCAAAGGAAAGTATTTCTAGGACCTCTCAGATATATATGGATGGTTATTGATATGAACCAGAAGAAAATAGGGGGGGAAAAAAAGGAAAAAGCATACCTAGGAAAAAGTATGGGTATTTCACGAATTTGTTGAATTACTGTGAGTGAACAATAAACTCTTTAAAAGTATTCTCTTTTAATTTGTATCTTAATTATTCCTTCCAAAGGAGATTGCTTTAAGTCGAACTTCACATTCTTTTCTAATACAACAGTTTGTTCATGCCTGACAAGAAATGGTGAAACTCCACATGAACTAAAGACAACAATTTAAAGCAGGTTTTTCCTGTGCACACATCTTAAAGTTCCAATTCCTATATTGTCCTTGCTATAGAAGATAGATTTTCAATTTAAGTTCACATTTTTAAAAGCTGATAAACCTTTCTGCTTAATTTCATACTGTGTTTCATGTATTTTTGTTGTTCAGAGGAAGTTAGAACAATGCATGATTAGGAATGTATTATTTTTAGAAGTTTATTACAGAAAACAATTACATTTGTCTACTGACTACACAGCAGTCATCCACAACTCACTGCAAGAATAAAAATAAATTCTCTAAAACACTGCCAGGTCCATTTAAACTTCTTTCTTTAATCAGGAAAAGAAAGTAAAATTAAATTCTGCCATTGTATTCACTATAGTAATAAACCAACTCATAATATTAAACACTAAAATGTGATGACGATAATCATCACATCAGTGGGAGCACTGCAGCCAGAAAGCCAAAATTCTGGTATAAACCTTTTATAAGAAGAAATATTTCACAATACACACTGACAAACTGCATATAGCATTCCTACACGAGCAGAAAGTAAAATTGAAAAGCAGTGCCTTATTAATGAAAGTGTCAACCAGAACATGCCCTACCTGAGTTATTCCACTGGGAGGGATCTTGTATGAGTGCAGCTTCTGCTTCAGCAGCTCAGGATCGCTGTGGCGGAATGGGCACCCTGACAGTAAAAAACAAGCAAGCTCACAAACAAGGCTGTTTACTCAGGAGTTAGTGCAGTGAGGCACTCAAGAGACCAGCTAAGCTCTTCCTAATTGTCTAACAGCTTATTAATAGGAAAGTTAATTACCCATGTGTACAACTGCTTACTTTTTTTTTTTTTCTTTAAATAATTACTCTACTGCAGAGTTATCAGGGCACCACAGGCTCAAGAGTCACATAAAATATTCCACCATAAACAGGCCACAATTCTCATCCACTGACAGGAAAAGAGTTTAAGTTAGTGACTTACTAACAATGATAGTGTTGGTACATTTAATAGCTGTGGAAAAACCCAACAAAATAAAAGTAATGAGAGACAACTGGTGTTTCAACCACAGTCCATCATAAAAATATTACTTTATAAGTACTGTAAGTACCTTAGTAAGTTCCACCACTTAAGTAACAGTAGAATTGTTTTGTCCCAGAGTTAGTTTTGAGACACAACTGAATGAATGACTTAGTACTAACATAACAACAGTGAAGCCAGTGCAGGTTTTCCATGTTCAGTCATACAGCGGTAGGAGATTTGAAAATACCCTAACAAACTTCAGAATTCCTGTACAATTGAATTCATATCTCAGAACACCTCTAATTGGTCATTTCTTAAAGCATCTGCACATTTAAAGTCTCCTTGAACTGCATGGCAACATATATAAAAACAGCAGTTATCAAGTCTGATCTAAAGAGAACAGTTCAAGACCACTACAGCCTGGAAATTAAATACATAATTTGAGACATCATTAAGGAGGGAATAACTTCTCTACCCAAGGGGTTCTGCTGTTTGTAAACACAGAGAGGAACTCACCATGATAATCCCCTTGACCTGGTGGGTTGGACATGATAATCTTCATGCAGCTGTATGGGGTATAATCAGTCCTTTTTCCTTCTTTCCCATAGCTGTGGCGAATGCTATAAGCATATCCTTTGTCAAACTGAATAAAAAGAGAAAAATAAATTCTTACATATTGGATCAGTAATTCCATCCACTTTGCAAATAGAAATACTGAATAAGAAAGTAAATTTTCCAAACATACTCAAGACCAGAATAAAAAAAAGCAGTTGCTCACTGCTAGCTTTGGGTTTTACATTACATGAACATGCATTTGTATATATATATATGTGTTTTACAGACACATTACAAGAGAAGTGTGTAACTGCATTGATTTAAGGTCTTTCCAGCTGATTCTGTAACGGCTTTCAAGATAAGATGATATAAAGACAAAAATTTTGAATCCCAGAATATTAGTAAATGGAGAAAACATGGTAATTTAAAATCTTTCACAAATATCCACAAATTGATTGTCTGAATAGAGGAAAAAAATAGAAATACCAGTTTCTTTGCTCAGGTTCACATTCTTGTTCTCCCAAAGTATAATGCTTCACCTATACTTTGCTACAGCACTGAAGTTCAATTCATCAGATTCTAAAACAAAGTATACTTGGCTTGTATAAAGATTTTCTCTTTTATCTACCAATAGACTACCAACTCTTCCCATAAAATGAAATCTTCTAAAGTAATCTGTATGTAATCAAACATTTATCTTGACAGATGAGTACAGAGTTAACAATACATGATTTTAGTTAAGACCTGTGGAAAACACGAAATTAGACAAGTTCATGTCATTTTCTACATGGCAATAGGTGACATAAAATCTGCAGCAGAATCAGATTACTTAACATACAGATTCCATTAAGTTGAGTTAGGTACTATAAGAGATCAAGGAACATTTATTCAAATACCATACTTGTAGTTCTAAAAAGCACAAATATGATAAAATAATGAAGCAACATATTTAGAATTACACATCTTCAGTCTCTCTTTAGCTCGAAAAAGAACTATGACAATACATAAAAGAACAACCCTGCTCTTGCTCAATTCAAAACTTTAGCATTAACCTTAAGTTCTGTATCTGAATATAGACAATTCCCATAAGAATTTAAGTTTTCTTATCAAAAAACCAGTTTAAATTAATTTTGTACTCTGTCTCTGGTATTTTACTAATAAAAGACAATGTAATATACTGAGAAAAATCATTCAAGCGTACAACTGATGACACTTCTACTGCAAGGATGCTCTCATTTCTACAGACAAAAGTATTTCCCTGATGGCCTGTGAATGTCCAAATAGTAATCACAATATTCATATACCTATGAAATCTCCTGACTGCCCTAAAGTAGTAAAAAAAAATAGAAAGATAAATGTATTTTTCTTCATATAAAACACTTCAATGTTTTTGAAAATCTAGCTACTTGAAACTCTATAACATAATATGTAAATATACGTGATAAATGAGTATAAAAACATACACGAACTTTGAGAATAAAATCTTAAATTGCACCTGATTCAAATGGCAGAAAAGAAACTTCTCCATAAATATCCTGCTCATAATCAAGTCATTGCATGAAGTACACTAATATTCAGCATTCATCCCAAATAAGGCTTAAGATATCCAAAGCTCTGAACAAACACTAATTAATCCTTATTGTGCATTTGACAAAGTGACTTTATTCTACTTTAAAAGGCTTTTTAAAAAGGAAGGGGAAGAGAAGAAAGAAAACAGCATTTTGTTGTGCAGCATAGCCAAAGGCAGGATCCAGCAGGTGGGAATTCTCCTGCCTATCCAGTCAACCTTTTTGCACAGGAGATAAAAGGAACTGGTTGGTTGAACAGCAAATGAACACTGTATTTTCTAGCAGCAGAGTTGGGCTTACCAACTCTCCATCAGAAAGAATTCTCTAGGTGTGCTCACACACTCAGAGGGGCTGGGGAACAGCTCCCCTCCCCTTTTGCCAAGTCCTGCTGTTGCTCCTGTGGGAGCTGCAAATGGTCTATTTACTCCCGAAAAACAGCAAAAATCAAATACAATGATTTTAATTTCCAATCTCTGCGTTAACATGTTAAGCTGAAGATGGAATCTGTGATCCTGTGGCCACCTATTCTTATACCCAGAAGCTCTGGAATCTTTCCTCCTTTTCAAAAGATGAATTAAAGCACACTTTATCTTCTAAAAAAAACTATATTTGAGCAAGCAATTAAGTTATTTTTTGAAGGGTAAAGCAAATCATGAATGCTTCAGGATGTATTGCTTAGTTTCTTAGAAAATCAACACCCCTCTCTAACAGTTCTATATACTAGAATCTTGAGCTGTACTTTTCACACCACTTGCCTTAATGCCCACAGAAATAACTTTTACTACCTAACTCATTACTTTATGCTGAGAAGCAGCTCTTGCAGTAAATAGAAACAACAGCCATATAACAATACAACATGGCCTTGGGACAGGTTGGATATTTTCTCGTTGCTTTCTTGTAATCCTGTTTGGTTCTCCAGAGTTTTTGCAGTGGCAGATGGCAGAGCATAACACAGCTCTGTGGTGCAAGTTGGCACATGCAGTTCCATACTTCACTAAGAGCTCTCTCATCCTTGTGATTCAGCTTTTCTTACCATCAATCAAGGAAACAGGATTTTAGCAGGGCCAATATCTGACAGGCTGTGTGGTCACCCTCAGCTGGAAGAAACCATGAATTGTGGCATTTCACTGCAGAAAACACGTCCTGCAGAACAGCCTTCTCTGTACTGGGGAATGAACTGCATGATCAGGCTCATTCTTTCCTAATACCATCACTCTAGGATGTGCATAAAGAAAAAAAAAAACCAAGAGGAGCAACCTCTTTGCTAGAAAAAGTACCAAGGTGAAATAAGACGTGTTTGAAATCTGCAGGAACAAGAAGGCAGAGGGATCTGCCCCTTCCTATTTATTCTAATATCCCAAAATTGAAGTGGTTTGACTGAAGTTCCTTGAACAAAATAAATTATATACAGAGCATGTCATGCATGTAGGTGCTGGCAGGGTCATTCTAACTGCTTATAAATTGCTTGGGTTTAAACTATTTTAGAAAAACAGCTTAAAAACCTGTAGAACTACTATTGCCATCTATTCTAACTGCAATCTACAGTAAGGGCATTATGGCAACAACCTGCAAAAGGTCAAACTCAAATTAAGTGATTTGAAAAAACAACAAAACTTCTTGGTGAGTTTTATAAGAACTTTTGAGGGTCTTACTGAACCCTGATATGAACTTGCTCAACAGTAATAAAGCTGCAGGAGCGAGTACATTTCCCCTGTATTCGGCATGACAATTTCCACTGAGATGAAACAAAAGAATACAAAAACAAAAAATAATTCTATTATTATAGAAAAGCTGGGTATGTCTATACATCCCACCATAGTCTGTGCTAAATATCAACAGAAATTGCCAAAGTTTCTATAACACAGTAACATTGAAGGGACATCATTACACTGTTGAGACTTTTTACTGCTGGTCACACTTGCCAGCAAGGATACTCTGCAACTTTTTAACTGTATGGCCCACATCTGGACTATCTCAGTTACTTTGCCTGTATTTAGCTCTCTGAGCTTTCTAAAATCTGCAACACATTTATAATTTATGTGCGAGGTGGAGAGACCATGGCTTTGGTGAGGGAGAAAGAGATAAAGAGACACATCTCATTTATGCAATTAACTTGTTCACACTGAAGCCAAAAAGCTGAGACCAAGACAGCCCTATCAGGAATTGTCACTTTGCTCTTGGAACATGCAAGTCTAGGCATTAGCAGCAGTGTGAATTTTGGTTTTAAAAACCTGCCAGTTGGCTCTCCAAGCTTTAACCTGATTACTGAAGTTTTTTGAGGACTCATCTTTCCTCCACGGCTGTAGGATGCACTTGATGGCATCAGCAGGGCACTCCAGACCAGACAAGGGGGTGGTTTTGGGGTTTTGTGTGCCAGTAGTTGCTGTAATGAACTGACATGTCCATTGTCTGACACTGAATGTACTAATGGTTCTGAGTATCCTGGGGACACTGAGCCTTTCTTAGACTACTTCTCCCTGTAAGAAACAAAGCTCTTAGTACTGATTAGTAGGAGAAAACCAGTAGTCCAAAGCAGAATCAAGGAGGCTTGGAAGACAATTCACTTGGTATAGATAAGCATACTGTAGCAAGGAACTTAATTTTGCTTTTATGTGGTATATTCACATGAGTATCAGAGTAATGCAGATTAATTTGTCTAATAAATGTTAGTTAAGACTATACCAGATAGCCTTCACTAGAAGATATACAAGTTACAAATTGTAGTGTAAATAAAAAGATAGATATATATTTTTTATATATATGTGTGTGCGTGTGTGTATATCTAAAAGCTATAAATTTGTGACTGGTATAGCCTAATACCAGATTACCATGTTCTAGATAGGAACTTAAGGAAAAGATATTTTCAATAAGTTCTGAACACAAATACAAAAAAGATCTTCAGATATGGAATGAGAATGTACATCAAATGGACCATTTGGCAGGTGTATGTTCTGCTTTGAAGGAAAGCTTTCCACAAACAAAGCAGGAAAGCAGAATATACTTTCAAAAGAGAACTACAAGACATTACATTCCCCAGGCACTTTAGCCACTGAACAATAGGCATCATGTCATCACTGGTTGAAGTTACTTTCCTTATGACACTTGTCATATTTGCAGATTAGTATCTCGAAATAGAACCAGGTGCTCTATAAAATTTGTTATCAAATCTGATATTCAGCATGCATATTAGGATGGAAAATAATTTGCTGACAGGTCATTCAAGCCCTGTATGCTTGGTTCACACTTCCACAAAACTTTCATGTTTCAATTAAAATTACTTTTATATACTCATACAAGATTTTATGCATCGATTCCTTACAGTCCTCGGAAATTTATTTATTTAAAGTCTAACAACTAAGCAAAGAGGTGCACTAACTATGTCTAGCTTCTTGGCTGACCACCACATTAGTTCCAACTCTGCAAAATTCAAAGAAGTAATGGCTTAACACCTCTTTCTTTTAAACAGTCACTGGGTAATTTCTTGTCTAAAATTGTTGATAACAGCTTCAAATTCATAAATTTATCACACACAGTCATGTATCTTCTGAAATAATTGGTTCACTTTTTCATCCATTTCTTAGGTAGTCACTCAAATCATTACAGTTGACACTGCTTAGTTGGCATATTGTCATCTAAGCAACTTTTCTTTTTTAAGCTCATTCTTAAAATAAACTCAACTTGAGATTATCTTTTTGCAAGCACAGTTGTCATTTAGGAGCACAAATAAATGCTTCTCTCTCTGCCAATAATAAAAATTTGTCCTACATTATCATCCTGTAGCACAATTTCTACCTCAAAGGTACAGATCAAAGACATCACCTAAAATTGAGCAGGAAAACTAATATATTGTGTAGCAGTCAGCACAGTTTGCATCAATTATAAAAAACCTTCCCTCCTCCAATTTCAGCACTTCCAAACTACATGAGGCAAGAACCACTCTTCTCTGGAGATGACTTCACCTACTATAAGGAATTCAGAAAATTTTTGCATCAGTCAAACACCTTGTGTACTACCTACATGAGCATAAACTGTGTGGCTGATGAAGTAGCAAAAATATGATTCTGCAGGCTTTTGTTTACAGCAGTCTAAGGTTGCCTTAGCACAACTTAGCTAAATATACAATTTATGTACACAATTTCTTCATACATTTACATGCACCAAGACTTGGAACCAGGAAGAGTAAAACACAAACCACAGCAGGCTGTCTTCTGCCTCAAGGCACAGCATCAAATTATCAGCACAACACATCTTAGAGTCATCTCCTGCAACAACGATTTTCCTTCAGCACACACCTGGTCACCTACAAAAGATTTTATAAGCTACTTCAAAACATTGCAAAATTTCTTTCTGTATCTAAATTATTCTGATGGCTTCAGTTGAGATAAAGTTAATTTTCTTCCTAGTAGCTGGTACAGTGCTATGTTTTGGGTTTAATATGAGAATGATGTTGATAACACACTGATGTTTTGGTTGTTTATAATTAGTGCTTATTCTGAGTCAAGGAATTCTCAGTTTCCAATGCTCTGCCAGTGAGGAGGTACACAAGACACTGGGAGAAAGCACAGGTGGGACAGTTAGCTAAGGGATATTCCATACCACAGAACATCATTTTCTGTACACAAACTGCTCCAAGTTGGCTGAGTGCCACTGATGGCTGCTCAGGGGCCAGGGGGGCATTGGCCAGCACATGGTAAGCAATATATTGTGTATCATTTGTGGCTTGTACTTCTTTTTTTGGGGGGGGTAGAGGGGAAGGGGGTCATCTCCCTATTTTTATTTTGATAATTAAGAAAGTTAAACAGAAGTAGAATAGAAATTAACTGTTTGCATCTGCAGGAATAAGATTCAGCTCTAGACCTCTAAATCCAGACATCTCCCATTATTGTCAATGGAGGTCAATGCAATCAGAGGAGCCTGGAGAGCAGTTCCATTTGCCCTAACGAAGGCACCTAGAGGCTCATTAAATAAATCATTCTCTAGACACTATTGACTATATAGGCTAGATCTCTATTGATCATAATGGCAGCTTATAATCCAAGTGTAAGGAGAATGTATACCAAGGAGAAAAGAAATTCAGTAAGTCTGTATCAAAACCGAGAGAAATCCATATATATATATATACACCACAGCAGCATGTATTACAGATTTCCAGAGAAGATGGATGAAGACAGGCCAGGGACCCAAAGTCCAAAACCTAATTTCCTACTACTTATTCAAGCTCTATCAATACCCTAAACAAGACATACATCATCTCATATGAGGTTGTCTACTTTTATTTGAGTACAGTGAACATGCAACTTATTCACACATTCTTGTAGCTCCTGATCTGCTATACTGTACCATATACTACAACCTTTTATTGCATGTGCAATAAAAACCTAATCTTGTCAGGGGAAAAAAAATAGGAAAGAAAATTGGTATCAGCATGGAAACGTTGTCACTTGGTGAAGAATCCTGAATTGCATCCAATTAGACTGCAGATATATGACCAACCAGCAATAAAATGCAGGACTGGGACAGCAGGTTTAGGCTGCTGACGGATGGTTTATTCTCAGTAGCTCATCACAGCACCTCCAAAGATGTGGACAAGAAAACATTCAGCAGACCAGACCACAACAGGCCACAGCAGCAGCCAAATGGACTTGGGAGAAAGTCCCTACTCTTGGTTCCAGCTCAATTCTCCAGGTACTTGGGATATCTTCTGCTTCTCAGAAAACAGTCCAATGTGTTCTTGTGTCCCATTGTTACTGTGTAACTCAGCGGTCTGCAGAGCAGGCTGCTTCCTTCCAGTAACAGGATTTTTTTCTCCTAAGGAAGATGAAAGAGCATACCAGGAAGCAAAGCTATCCAGACAGCCATACTACAATTTGGAATTTAGCAGGACACAAGGGGTACCAGGCTGCTGAGACAGCACAGGGGAAACTCGCAAATGAGCAAAGGTCTGAGGCAAAATTGTCTTGGCCACTCCAGACAATCTAAATTAGCAGGACTTTCCTCATTTTGAGCAGGACTCTTGGCAGATGTGTTTCAAACCACAGCACCAGAAAGGAGTCCCAGGGAACAGTGCATACCAATTTGCTCCTGAAGAGCACTGCAGCTGGCAGGAGCTGCAGTTCACCTCTGCTAGGGTGTCCTCAGTTACAAAGACCTCTACAGGACACTGGAATTAATGCAAGCCAGTCTGGCTCGTTATCCAAGATTTGACTTCTACTTATTACATCTGGCAGAAAGTCAAAAGGACCTGAGCAAGTTCACCACAACTGAAGTTCTCTGTCTATGCATTGTTTCCAAAGAGCAACCAAGTCCTGACACAGAGGAAGACACCATATGCTCATGGAATTGTTTGTATTTTACAAACTCATTGAACTAGCAGCACTCTCTAAATATGCAATCATTGAAGGAGAGACTGAAAACTTTGGGACTACTTCCACCACAGTAGTGTTCTTCCTGTTTACAACCATGTACCTTGCACAAGGAGTTTATCTGAGCAAGCTGTCCATCTTCACTGATTAGATATTACTGAATTACTTCATTAATTTCTTACTGCAACCTCTTGCAAGCAGCCTCGTGGTGTTCCAGTGTTATTGGGAATCCTTTACAGACTGTTACTTCCCAACCTGTACACTGATGAGAATGACATCTGGAGCCAAGTTCAGCATTACATGGCAAAGGCAGGGCTTTTTCACTGACCATGAGATCAAATGGTAAATTGCTGTCAGCCTCAGGTTATAGCAGTGCACCAAGCAGTCCTCCTTCATTAGAAATCTATGACTGATAATCTGTAACAAGATACAGTAAACTCCAAGAGACTGAATTTTACCCTAAACCTCAGATTTTCAGACATGGCAGCATCACTCAAAGAGGTCCAGTGACTTGGGCTGGACAACTTCCCTTCAACCAAAGTGACAAAGTTACCAAAATTTGATATGGCTGTGGCAAGAACCCCTGCCTTTTACTGAGATATGGTTAAACCTCCTGGACAAAGATCAGTGACAGAAAAAAAGTATATTAAGTCTTCAATCACATAATATTTCAAGATATCAGCAAATCCTCAGTATAAGTGCAGATTAAAACAAATTAATTTATTTTCTAGATAAACCGGTCAACAGAAAAAATCATATAATTCTTAAAATAAAACTACAGGGAGACTGAGTAATGAATAAATTTCCTCAGACTAAGGTTTACTCTAGAAACATGTAGTAGATTAGATCCACTCTAGAAACATGCACACTTAACTTTCTTGAGGCAGTCAGAAAAGAATGACAAAAGCAGGGCAGTAAAACACAAAACTCTACATAGATAGTTGATGTTTGTCAACTCGTTTTTTGCACATTGAGTAAACTAGATATTGGAGCTCTCCAAACAGCATAGCTTGGCTCAAGATCACTAGCAGTCTCTCTCTAAAAGCTTTGCTGCAAAACCAGATTTTTTTTATTTATTAACAGGACAACAAAAGACAAAATCACATTTTAAGATAATGATCAAACAGAAGTGCAGAAAACCAAGTATCAGCCCTCACTGTCACAATAAAGAGAACTGCTTACATATAAAGAACATTTCATATCCTATCTTATGCAAAGTGCTCTATAATCAAGCCATATTTCAACTCTAGACTGCAATTATGACAAGTCTTTCAGCATTCAACAAAAGAAAGCTTGTTTTAAAAATACACAAGACTATTTTCTATCTTTTTTTTACTAAAAGATGACATGACTGCAGGCAACAGAAGAATAAAGAAGCTCTACTGCCAGATTGCTCTGAACTGTCCCAGAAGAAGTAACACACACCTCATTTTTAATGGCTGCTGGAAAGTTCTAAAAACAGGGAAATACCTGAGTAACAAAGTACAAGAAGAAGTCCAACTATCCTAATTGTTTTCTTTTCAAAAAAAGTTCCTTAGAGTTCACTAATATTGCCTCAGTTCTCATGCCCCAAACTCAACTCCATTAAGTAGATGAACTGGAAAAAGAAAATAAATTGGAATTTAAACAGTAAAACTTGCCATAAAGACCACGTTTCTGCTCCCACATGTACAGCAGTGGACCAAAAGAAAAATAGGGAAACAGAAATCAAATGAACAAAAACCAAACCAATTAAACAAAACAAAACCAAACAAAAACAAAACAAAGAAAACCAAAGCAAAACAAACCATATTTAAGATACATTTGGTTTTTCTCTTTTGTGTGTGGACTTAAGAAGGGACACAGGTACCAGTAAAAGCTCAGAGCAGACCACATCATGCAGAATTCAGTTTCACAGCTAAACAGCCCTGAGCATTTCATACAAAATCAGAAGCCAACCTTCTTTCAAGAAGTAGTAACCTCTATAATGTGAAAATACTTAAGCCCTATCATAATCATTTCCCTTTCCTAAATCAATATATTTCCAAAACATAAATTGCATATACAAAAAATAATGTATGAAGAACTGTTCTGTCTTTATTCATGAGATTCAACAGATTTCAAAGACATGTGGCAGAATGTTAAATTAATTCTGAAAGCAAAAGTACATTTTTATTTACATCATGCCTATTGTGGTATATCAGCAGAGAGCACATTTGATACAACATGCTGCTTTTCTGGATGACTGAATATGAAATATAGCCATGATTTAGTGGCTGAATATAGACAGATGGAATATGACAGCTATATGATGTTACAGCAATTACATGGACATTATCAAAAAAGCATATTCAGAATTCTGCATTTTGCTTTGAAATCTACTTTATACAACTACAGGATGTATGAAACTTTAATAAATTAATTTGAAACTATTATTTCAAGTAAGTACATCAAGATTTAAAAGCTGTTATATCAATTTTTTTTCTGTTCAAAAAGCACAGGAACACAACTGGAGGAGACCTGCTATGTCATTAAGAAGCTTGTCCTGGAAGATAATAAAAAGCTACAAATGAAGATTTGCAATTCAAAAACAGTTAAACCCTGTCTCAGAACTTGGGGTAAATAGTCAATAATGGTATGTGCAGCGCTAATGGTATGTGCAGCAATGTACAGCAGGTATTTTTCAGCAGATGGTTAGAGAGAGAGCTGTATGGTTAAGAAGGTTTTCAAAAGATTCTGCTAAAAGCTCTTTATTTAATGACACTCAGATACTTCACAATCCCTAAACTTAGAAATTTATCAACCAGAGAGGTAAATCCATCTATTACTTTTCTTCAAATGTCATGGAATGACTTTCTTGCTGCTGCTGTGAGGGCCAATAAAACAGAAACCTCTTTTGACAAGTACAGTCCATCTACATCGATAATAAAGTGCAAGGCTGACAAGTGGTTCAAAACTACAAAAGGAATTTGAGAAAATTGAAGGTCTGGCTTCACATTCATTTTTATACGTGCAGTTTTAAAAAGATACTACATCATGGAGTATCTACATCAATGTGTGCTGCTGGGAATAAAATAAGTCATAAGAGAGCAGATTCTGATCTAAATTAGTTCTAGCATACGAAAGATAATTATTGCTTTCACTCTCTTCACTGCAAGAACCTTATCACTAACCAGTTCATACATTAGATTATTAAATACAGATTTTTGTGCCTAATATGTAACAACTACAAAAACTGATCCAATTTCTTTTTATGGTACTTAGCACAGTCAAACATCACTGAAACTATGCCAGCACCATTATTGTCCTGGAAGAGAGATCATATCTAAAGCTCTTCTCTATCCCTAAGACATGCCACAGGCTGAAAGACTGCACAAAATTTTCCCTTTTAATGTAATTCAGAAGATGAAAACTGAAGATCATACATTTTTAACAGATTAAAAAAATGGCAAACAAATTAAAGTACTTTAAAGTGAATAATCATAGGAAAATGCCACCATAACTTTGGCGTCACAACAAGTACTGCAGAATTCCAGTTTTAACCAGAATAATCGAGAAAACCAAAAAAGAGATTGAGCTTGGAGTCAAAGAGCATACATTTTTACCATCACTTATTACTGTAATTCCTCAAGTATTTATGTACACACTACAGCATTCACATATACTATAGTATAGTATTTTATGTTTTCTAGTACCTTATAATCAGTTGTGGTCTATTGGAATAACATCCATGAAACAAAAATATGGCAAAAAATAATGAGTTTCTACCAGATCCATTTAATTTAAGAAATACCGCTTTAAGGTTTTGAATCTATTATGCAAAAATGAGTGCTTTCTTAAATTAGAAGCTTCTGTAACAAAAATACTGTCTTATGAAGGAAAGTTAAAATATAAAATGACATTGAAACAGATTTTTGTCAATATTTGCTAAGTTTAGACAACTGTAAGATACACATATAAGCTGACTTGTAATTTAAGGCCTGAGAAAACAAAGTTTCAGGGGAAATACACAGAAATATGATTGAGTTTAATATGCATCTACATTAGCTCCAGGGCATAATTAAAACATAATTATGTCCCAAAGACACTTTCCCTTTAGCATTCATAATTTCATGGATAAACTTGAAAGTACCTTGGGTTTAAAAGGTCAGGCAGTATTGTTTAAAGTAAAATAAATTCTTACAAGTAAAAGATAAAAAATGTAAGGATTTGCTTTGTTTTTATTCCTTCTAGTGCTCAGAACTGCTGATGTGTCAGTCAAAAAAAATGATAATGCAAACTGAAAGAAAACAGTACCAAGCGAAGCTACAGATTATTCCCCCACCAAAAAGAACTGGTGCAGCTTCTGCCATTGGGAGGAGTGTGCACATGTGTTTTTTTTATATATTTATGTTTACATAAAGTTGTAAGTGAACAGTACTTCTTCAGTGATAACTGTGTATACAGCATATGGGCAGAAATGGTAAAAAAAATTATGTTCATCTTATTTTCCTGAAGTAAGTGGAACATCTAATCTTGTATTCATATCTGATTTCTCATCATCTGACTTCTTATGTGTCAACCGGAGTTATGATGTGCTTCACTTACTTGTCTTATTTGGAACCAAAAGTAAAACAAACTATAAGAGAAACAGTCACAGAACAAGTCTGAAATTTTTGTTTAGTAAAGAGGTCAGAGCAGCAATACCTACAGACTTGTACATATTTGTGTGAGGATTTTGAACAATGTAGACGTTACTGGTAAATCCCTTTTCAGCAAAATCAGAATTTTTTATCTATCAGGAAAGCAGAAATGGTATCAACTGCTCTGTAAAACTTGTATTATTAATCATATCGGGCAGCAACATCCATAAATGCAACAAGGCATGTTATTTTAATGACACCAATTTCATACTATTATTTCTATCTAAGTCCTAATAAAAACCATTATCTGATGCAAACAATTTTAAACAATTTTGATTTGATCTCACGATGCTTAATTAAACAGGAAGCACACAGCTATCTCTAGCTCTGATTAGATGAGCTGATTTTCTGCAGCCTTTCCAGAATCATTGTGTACACAAGACTAAACACAAGACAAGGGAACAGAATGGTAGCAAGCATAAGGAAACGTGCACAGGACACACAGGACAGGAAAGACACAAATTCCCACCTACAAAACACAACTTTAAACAAAAATTTCAATCTATGACAGCAAGAATCTTGCACAGACTTACATACATACTGTGATAGCCATAAAGCCAAAAATAACCCAATTTTAATGGCAACTGAAGCTTACTTCCATTCAGCTAAAGAAGGATATTATGATGCTATGATTCTAAACTCTGTGGCCAGAGGTTTTGCAAGAAAATCCTCATTGTCAGGCTCAGCTCCACCCATTCATATGGAACCAAATGTGGAAGAATAACAGCTAGCCAGAACGTAAGTCCTCAGGATTTTCAGTTATTTGAGTATAACTCCTCACTGCTTATTAGCAAACCACCATAGCTAAAGGAAAGAAAACAGAATCTTTTTCCAGATACAACCAACAAGAATACTACTAATTCAGCCTGACTCAAATGTAACACCAGCAATCCATGCATTTATAGCTTGAAGTCATGCTTTTGCTTCTCATGCCTATTTGTATAAATTTTTACTACAAAGCAAATTCGCTCAAAACGCCTCTTCTGCATATTGCTTATTAAAATACAAAAGAGACTCCAGACTATTCTCTTCAGCCAAGAGCAAGGCAGCTCATGGATCTCAGATCTGTCTTCATGTGAATATCACCTCCAACAACAGGTATGTTATATTTGAACAATGCACCTGTAATCCTCCAGGCCTCAGTCTGTATGCAGAAAACCCACTCAGGAAGTTACAGGAAAGGAGCAGATCTGATGATTGACTCACTGACATAAAGGTGATTTCTGGAAACCAACAGGACTAATTTTTTAACTTGGTGTTCAGCATATCACTGGCTCAAAGGCTGTTCAGTTCCTAACAACCACCTCAACTCAACATCTTGCTTGAGTCACTTCACAATTTTGCACAATTCCTCTAATTTCATAGACTTGGGTTTCTTTTCTTTACCTGGTTCTTTCCTTTAGCCTTTGGGGTTAAAATTCAAATTAAATATTAATTTTTACTCCAAGCCTACATGTGTAGGATGTAGGCCTTGGACCACCTACTGTCTTGAAACACCTCCAACAATTGCACATTACTGTAGTTTTCTTCAAACTTGCCTTTAAAGAAAAGGTTTAATGTAAATTTAAAAGTAAGTTTGGGAATAAAAATGAGTCGTGCAAATGAAAAATGCATTTTCATGTTTCATCTGATAATTAAATCACTTCTAGCCTGCTATTAAAGAAATTTCAAGAGCTAACTTTGTAGAATACAATTTTGAAACATATCATAATAGTATTTTTACTTCTTTTATACTCAGTTATATGAGATAAGTATAGCCACTCAACACGTTATGAATGGAATGTAATTTTGCCAATACATAATAAAACTTATTCACTCAAAATCTTTAAAATTCACTTGTTCTATTTCACTACAACTAGTATGAAATCATAAATTCTAAATAATCAAAGACAAATACAGACAATAAGTGGTTCTATGGAAGTTAATTTTTACAGTCATTGGTGGAAGGAAAAATAATCTTTTGGATTTTATGGTAAGTTTAACCAAAAAATACAATGTAACCAATAATGTGAATATCTAGACCCCTGATAACCAATTAAAGCAACAATATTCTTTACTATACTAACACTTTGTAACCATGATGTACTCCTCCATTTCTACAGAATTCAGGAAGTAAGATTTTACAGCTAATACAAGTTGCACTTTTATTATAATTTTGTTTCATCCTAGAAGATAAAACAACATTTTCTTGAGTTCTATATTAGTCTTTATACATCTCAGGAGAATTTACATTACAGTACTACTGATGTACATTTTTTTTAAAATGAGATTTTAATCCATATAGAGGATTTCAATTATATCTTTATCTCTTAGATATTAAATATTTTGGCTTGCTGTTCAAAATGTCACTCTAGGTTGCAGATTTGTAAAGTTTAAATAATTCAAAAATAAAAACAGCAAATTACATTTGAGATTCATAATTAAAAATGTAATAAATAAAGATCCTTTTCTGATTTATGAATCAAAATATGTTCCCAAAATAGCAGGCAGCAATACCCAATATAAAGGTGGCAAGTAAAAATAAAAAAATCTAAGAGCAAATCAACCCTCAAATTTCTAACAAATGAGAAAATAAAATACCAAAACCAAATGTAACCAACTGACTGATAGAGAAAATATTCCTGGGGATTTGAGCAGCTGGAGGTTGTTTTATAGAAGCACCACATCAACCATGCAGTTTAAATTGCACTGGAGATAGCTGTACTTGCTTAAAAGCATCGACCTGAAGATTTTCAAGTGCCCATTTCTATTTTCATTTAAATACACAGGGCTTTTTTAATAATATAATTGTATAGGCTGACAACACATTAGAGCATAAGCACTTCTAGTTTCCATCTATACATTATCTTTGTTAATTCCATACTATCTGGTCTCCCTCTAGTGGCTGGCTCTCATAAAAATGAACTTCTACCTGAATTCAGACCAGTCTGCAGAATCACAGGGTCATTCAGACTGGAAAGGACCTCAGGAGCTCTCCAGTCCAAGCTCCCCCTCACTGAATTTCATAGAATTTCTGGTTGGCCTCAGTAGAAACAGCATCACCAGGTTTGCCATCAAGATAAAGGCTCACTTGAATCCAGACTCAATCATCTGGAAAAGCAATCAAAGAGCCAGGAAAATCAAGTCACTGCTACTATGTCATTGGGATGTATGTTTATCCCGAAATTTTCATGTTTTTTAACAGAGTGGGAGGCATATTCCTCTGCATATTGATGTCACGTTGTCTGTCCTCAGCTTCATCCCTGACCCCCATGTGTGGAAGAAACATGTAGAATACATTCATAACCAACTGAAGTTCCAAAGCTTCATTGTGAAGGGTTTGTTTCTGTAATGAGTACAGACTCTGTGCAAGGTTGAATTTGAGTGAACTTTCCTTTTCCTTATTCCAGCAAAACATTTGTGATGAGGACCCCTGCTAGCAGGAAGGGATGCAGAGGCATACCTCAGACAGGAACCTCTGACAACCAGAAAACAAACTGCTACTGGCCATCTGTGATCAACTGTGACAGAAAACGATATGAAACTACAGTTAATTAATCTGGAAGACTGAGTCAGGACAAGCAAGAAGGTTTGCTAGCCTAATTGCCACCACATCTCTCAGAAAAGAGTGCCAGAACACAGGGGTAAAGAGCTGTGTCTTGTTTTCAGTGATAGTCACAAGGACAAGAAAGCTGCTCTGTCCCCAGGATAACTCTGTAAATATAGTAATACTTCCGTTTTGGAGATTTGTTAAATAAACAAATAAACCCCCACACTCTTGCACGATTTTAAGATGCACTTCAGTAGCGTAAGCAACAATAATTAAAACCAGTGCAACATCAAATTGCAAGAGCAAAGGAATTAGTTCACAACACAGAAGTGTACAACTGGCAACTGTTTATTTTGCACAAAGTTGTGAAAAATCAGAGCACTAGAAGAGGGCATTTTGTACCACCATACACCAATTACTGTTAAGAAAACACAAGTAAATATGTAGCAAATGAAAGCAAAAACTGATGGGCTGCCTTAAAGCCTTCCATCTGTATCAAAACCTCAATTCCAGGCTATTAATAAAGAAGTAATTGTATAACACCTTAAAGAAACTGATTCTGCATTCCTTCTTTCCTTTGTTCAAAATACTTCATTATCTTTCAACTCTTCACATTCACAGATAATCATATAGAAATATCTGAAAACAGTAACAGCCAAGTAACAATCTCCCTTAATGACCTCTGTTAGAGGACTTTATTTTCAACTATCAAAGCATTTTTACATTTGTACTGTAATTATTTAATTTATCTTGTCATTCTATTACCTTTGTAATATTTTAATTATTTTGAAATCACATTGGAGTTACATTCCCCCTTCTCCCTTTTTTTTTTTTTTGGATGGGGTCAGGACTTCCTTTTTAAGGAAGAACAGGGTGGGAAAGAATCTATGAGAATTAATATCTGTTTACAGTAAGATTACAATTTATAGAAAATACAAAACAGTCTTAAAATAACACTGAGGTTATGAAGCCAAGTGGCACATCCATTCAGTCAGAAGTACCACAGCTACCCCTATTTGGCAGTTGATCCTTTCATCTGAACAACAACAATTCACCATTTAGGCCCTCTTCACCTAGCAATTTGCAGAGTAATTTTAATTGCAGCACCTAAATTAAAAAATGTTTTATTTTGCACTCTGCACTGTCTCTGCTGTGAACATGCCAATGCATGACTGTTCCCTCCCCAGCCCCACCAACAGAGCATCTCTACCAGTTTCAGTGCTTTCTTTGTAGGTGTTCCATGGTTTTTTTCCCCACTGACTACATGGTTTCACACTTCATTCATACTTCAGAGATTCCTCTCTGAAGGTAAAATATAATTTCTTAAAATCTTTTCTACAGTGTTTTTACCAATGATCCCTGAGGTCTGTCTGAATCAGTTATTCAGAGCACAGGAGGAGTTCTTTTTGGTGCAAACTGTACATGTGCCTATGCTTAGCCTGGGGAAACGCACTCCAGTTCACCCCTCATGTGTTCATGGTAACTTCCTACCTGCTGAAGACTGAAATTGTGTGCCAAGAATTCTTAGGATTGAGAATTGGCATAGATGTTGCAGCCATTAAACACAGAAGTGAACAAACAATTTTGAAATCATAACCATTTCCAGCAAATTGAACACTCCCTCTTTGCAATATGAGTTGGTAGGTAATACATCGTTAATCTTAATCCTTACAAAGTATCATGCATATATCTTCACAATGATCCAGTAAAATGAAACAGTATAATTATCTCCACTCTACAGGAAAGGAACAATGGCATGAATGCCAGAAAATAAAAATGTCAAAAGGAGAAAATAGCAATAACAATTGTATTAATCTTCCTTTTTTCAGGACATTAAACATTATAAGACACTACTGTAAAAAATCACAGACCACCAACCTCAGTTAGAGGCATGAAAAATGAGTTTTCTTTTTTACCCCAATTTGAAGCTGGTTATCTAGAACTTGCAAAGGACCAAAATTACATGGAAGTAGCAGCCTGCTTGTAAAAAGTGCAGTAACTAACACCCATTGCTTGATTCACAATATGCTTTCTAACTCCTGAAGCTAAACACAGGATCAGAAAACTTCATTTATTTCTAGAGCCTATCAACTGAGATACCATAGTAGAAAGTCATAACCCTGTGATTGAAAACAGGATCCAAGGTGCCTACGTGTCTTCATATGTGTGCACATACCTACTTAGTCAAAGCACAATCAGATATGTTCTCCCATGTTTTTTGAAATCAGAAATACCAAATGTGTATCTTTATACTGTTAGTGTTTCTAATAGCTTGGTTTTTTTCTATCAGTTCCTTAAAGCACAGGAGACAGCAACTGAAAAGTCTGGATTTCCCTGAATTCAGCTAGTGTTGTGGCTTGACCCTGGCTGGGTGTCAGGTGCCCACCCAAGTCTCTCTATCACTTCCCTCCTCAGGTGGACATGGGAGAGAAAATACAACAAAGGACTCAGGGGTCAAGATATGGACATGAGAGATAAAATACAACAAAGGACTCCTGGGTCAAGATAAGTACAGAGAGGGATCACTCACCAGTTACTGCCACAGGCAAAACAGACTCAACTCAGGGAAAGTAACTTGTTACCAATCAAATCAGAGGAGGGTAATGAGAAATAAAAACAAGTCTTAAAACACCTTCCCCTCATCCCTCCTGTCTTCCAGGTTTGACTTTACTCCTGATTTTCTCTACCTCTTCCCACAGGTGGCTGCAGACAGACAGGAGATGAGAGTTCACCACACGTTGTCTCTGCCACTCCTTCCTTCTCAGGGCGAGGACTCCTCACACTCTTCTCTTACTCCAGTGTGGGGTCCATTTCACAGGAAACACTCCTCCATGAACTTCTCCAATGTTGAATCTTTCCCATAGGCTGCATTTCTTCACAAACTGCTCCAGCGTGGTCCCTTCCATGGGGTGCAGTCCTTTAGGAACAGTCTGCTCCAGTGTGGGTCCCCGTGGGGTCACCAGCCCTGGCAGCAAACCTGCTCCACAGTGGGCTCCTCTCTCCAGGGGCCCACAGGTCCCTGCCAGGACTCTGTTCCAGCATGGGCTTCCTACAGGGTCAGGGCCTCCTCAGGGGCTGCAGGTGGATCTCTTTTCCACCGTGGCCCTCCATGGCACAGCTGCTTCACCATGGTCTACACCATGGCTTGCAGGGGAATATCTGCTCCAGGACTTGGAGCACCTCCTCCCCCTCCTGCACTGACTGTGGGTTCTGCAGAGCTGTTCCTCTCACACATTCTCACTCCTCTCTCTCTAGTTGAAGCTGCTATTGTGAAGGAGGTTTTTCCCTCCCTTTCCTGAACAGGTTATGGCAGCAGCACTACTCACTGGTGCTGACTGCTCAGCCTTGGCCAGCAGCAAGTCCCTCCTGGAGCTGGCTGGCATTGGCTCTGTCAGACAAAGGGGGAAGCTTCTGGCAGCTTCTCACAGCACCCAGCCCTGTAGTCCCATCCACTACTGAAACCTGGCCACATAAACCCAACACAACTAGCAGACTTAACTTTTTCCCTGCAACTTGTACAAATAGCCATGGCCCAGAGAACCCAAGCTAATGAAAGATTGTCCACCAATCTACCTCTATTCTGCCTACCTCCAAAATACTTCACAGTACCCCAGAAGGCTGAGATCAGTATTAAATGCAAAGTATCACACTCCACACAAAACTGACATAAGGTCTGAAGCTCTGCTCTAACACATACCACAGGCCAGGCAGAGAAGGATGAGAAAGGAAGCCTGCTTCCTTCTACCTGAGCCATGCAAGATAATGAGCAGTTCACAATCCCCCAAAAACTAGACATTATATCTGCCTCACCCACAATACTCCCAAAAATATTGGCAAGAGTTAGGCCAATATGTCAGTAATACCTTCCACCACACTGACCAGTCTTTTCTCACTATTTCCTTGAACATATTCTTCTGTCTTCTGTCTCTGGTTTCTTTTTTTATTCTTCGATTGACAATTTACTAAGGCAAGACCACTTCACAAAGAGCTGCCTAAAATTAGTACTGTTTTATTAGACAACAGAAAAAGCTTTTCCTTCAGACAGTACTGTTTGTGGTCAGTTATCTTCTTGGTGAAATAATTTGGTTACATAGTACCTGTATTTCATAAAGGACATTGGTTTCCCAGTAATTTAGTGAAGATTTTTCTAGTTCTCGTCTATAACCAGCCTCTTTATGGCTTGCCTTTTTTACCATAACCATGGTAAAAATGGCTTACCTTTTTTTACCTGAACAATAGTTCAGGTCAATACCAAACAAAATGACTAAAATTATAAGCAAGGAAAGCAAAAAACAAACCCCACCTCTAAAATACATTACTGTACCTTTTGCCCAATTATCTACTTCGAAAAGCATCTATTCAAATCTATAGCGCAATACACATTAACTACAGCCTGACATTCACATATTGAGATAGTTTTCACTTGCTGAATTACCTTATCTGCATCCACTTTTCCTCTGATGAATTCTTTCTTCCAAAACTCCAGTGCCTGCTCCAGAGTGAGGCCAATGCCTTTTAGGAAGAGCCCGTACTGCATGCGGCCCCCGTGGCGGAGGTGGTGGCTCTCACGGAGGGCTCTGTGCAACTGCCTCATGCAAAGAGGGAAGGACTTCACAGAGAGCTGACAACAGAGAAATTTCTGTTTAAGGCACACTGATCATTGAATTTGTAGTATATATGTTTACTGTGATTATTAGTGAGCTCCCTTTGAAAATGCCAATGGCTGGAAGAAAAGATATGCATGTACAGAGAGCCTTGGGACTGAATTCATAACACAAGCAAGTCCCTAAACTATCATATTCAATAACCATCTCAAGAACAAAATCCAAAGGACAGAGTAATACAGGTAGTAATATCAGACTGTCTCCAGCTGCAGGTGTAACTGATGCCAGGAAAAATATGTCCACAGTTTCATTACAATATTTCTTGCCACTACTTTATTTTAGCATCTGGAATGGCAAAGAGACCTTTGATAGAGTTTCAGGGGTTTGGGGGGATATAGGATTTTTTTTTTCTTAGATCTTTGAAAAACAACAAGCAAGAGTAAAATCCTTTGCAACTAATCTGCATGTTTTTTCCCCTGAAGAATACTGTTTCTCATAAAGCAAGATCTCAGAGATGTAACATTCAAATTCACTTGGTCTTTGCATTTTTATTTTTTAACATCCAAGTCATGCCATGGAATTCACTGCCAGAGAAACACTACCATGGTTAAGATAGACGAGGAAAACACACATCATTCCTAAAATTCAGATAAAGGAGTTATAATGTGTTTTTAATTGACTCTGTACAATTTATGCATGGTGATTTACATCCCATGTTTTACTTCTATTTTATTTACTTCCTTGTTTTCAAAATCCTCTCCTGCATGTCAAAAATCAAAAACCAGCATTGAAAAGACTAATACTGCGATGCAATAATCGTGAACTAAACATCATGGTTTGCAAGATTGTAAACAAGAGAATTTTGCTAAATTCTGCTTATAATTATGTTAGGTATTTGTGAAAATATACAAAATTAAACAGCAAATTAAGCAATTCACCATAGCTTCACTCTGAGTCTGAATCCTGATTAGATGCATTTTCAGTTGCTTCTGCTCCATTTTGAACTTGATCACAATTTCATTCAACAGTTACAAAGCAAATATGAATTTTAAAAAGATAAAGGCTTTACATTTCGTTTGTACAGAGAGCACTTCAATTTAAAAAGTCATATTTCCACACACTATCTAACTCCAGAAACACAGACAACTTACAGCATCAATCTGCTCTAGAGAAATTTTTCCAGTGTTCTTTTGGATGCTATAATCTGGGCCAACATAAGAATGGCTGAAAAAAAAAAGCAAACAGCATCATTTACAGCAGTTCAAAGATATTTTTAAGTTTACAAATTTAGAAAGAAAATAACTTCTCAGTTATGGGCTGCAAGTATTTCATATCAGGCAGAAACAAGAAACTAAGTAATTAAGACTTATAAAACCAACATTAGTGCCAACACAGTAAAGAAACCCTTCCTCCCTTTATCTGACAGCTGTGGTGAGGACTCATATAGGATTTAAATCACAGGATCACACTGCTATTGAGGTTGAGAGGCACCACTGAAGATCATCTAGTCCAACCCCTGCTCAAAACGGTGTTTGCTACAGCATGTTGTTCAGGATCTCATCAAGCTGGGTTTTGAGCACCTCCAAGGACAGACACTCATTAACTTCTCTGCAACCTATTCCAATGTTCAGCCATCCTGGCAGTATAAAAGCATTTTCTTATGTTTAAGTGGAATTTCCTGTATATCAGTCTCTTACCATTGCCTCCTAGCCTATCACTGGATACCACTGAGAAGACAGTGCTCTTACTTTACTCCTCCTTATCAAACACCTATTTACATGCACTGATAAAACACACACACACTCTGCTTCTGAAATTTATCTTCTCCAGGCCCAACAGCCTCAGTTCTCTCAGCCTCTCCTCGTATGTACTGGGGAACCTAGGACTGGACACAGCCCTGCAGATGTGGTGTCATCAGTGCTGAGTAGAAGGGAAGGTCACCTGCCTGGAACTGTTGGAAGAGCTCTTCCCAATGCTGTGCAAGAGACTGTTAGCTGTCTTTGCTTCATGGGTACCCTGGTGGCTCCCAGCTTGTTGTCCACCAGGACCCCAAGGCCCTCTTCTGCATTCACACCACTCAAACCTCAACCTGCACTGGCACAGGGGGTTATTCCCCTGCAGCTGCAAGCCTTGCTCTTTCCTTTGTGGAACTGACAGGGTTTGTGGCAGCCCATTTATCCATCCTGTCCAAGGCCATCTGAAAGGTCGAGCACTGATCAGGTGCAAACCATTCCTCCTGGTTTTGTTTCATCGGAGACTTGCTGAGTGCACTCTCTATTCAGACACCCAAGGCATTAAAGTAGAAGCTAAACAAGATAGGATCCTAGCTACTCCACTAGGGATTGGCCTACAGCTGGTCTTAACACCTCTGATCAAATCTAAGAGTTTCCAGCCCACCTCACTGTCCATTTACTTAGCCCATACTTCATCAGTTGTTGATGAGGATGTTACAAGTGTCGAAAAGCTAGCTGAAGTCAAGACAAACAACATCCTTTGATTTCCCCTGCATCTACTGAGCTTTCTATGACAAAATGATCAGCTATGAGGTTAGTCAAAAATAATTTCCCATTCACACCTCCATGCTGAGTACTTATGGTCACCTTCTCGTTCATATATCTGGAACTGTAATGAGGCTGAACAGCCCATAGCTCTTTGGATCCTTCTCCTTACTCTTTGTGAAGCCAGGGCCACTTTGCTTTCTTCCAGTAATCAAGAACCTTTTCTACTTTGCCATTTGTGTGACATAAAAACAAACAAACAAACAAACAAACACCCTGATGTGTCACTACTAATGTGTACTGTGGGGGAAAAGTAAAAACTCAAGTAAAGAGTTCCGACATAGCAATACAGGTTAAGTTCTAGCCAAAACAGCACAGGAATTTATTTACATGTGCTGTCTCTTCTTTCATTCACACTGCAATGAAGCAACTTTTGACAGCTGAGCTAAGTTCAGATAACCCCACATTACAGCAGAGTCATGTAGACATTGACACCCAAGTAATTTCATATCAAACACAAGCATCTAATGCCCAGCTTTTCTTTTTAAGTAGAAAGACTTATTGAATGAAGATCTATGGAGGGCTGCAAAACAGGCCCAGGGAAATGCTTACGGCAGAACCCAGAACCCAACCAAACTCAAAAGCTGGCAATACAATATTAATTACAGGCAATAAAGTAAACAGGGGCTTCGGATACAGATGATTGGGCCACAAAAGCAGGGTGCAAAGGCTGGGTAAGAACAAATTTCTTTGTGCAAGAGGGATTTTGTAACTAACTTACACGGATCATAGCTTCCGCTTTAATGCATGCAGAGTTTAACTCCAAAAAAAAGACATTTTGCTAAATGATAATACTAGGTGCTACAAAATATTCTGTGACACTTCAATACTATAAAGTATGAAAAGCATATAACTAACAGTTGATTTTACTGCAGTACAAATAGTTTGTTTAATTATATACATTCATTTATTCCTTAGTCTTATTTCTGGCACACACTGGAGCACTAGACAAGCTTACTGTACTTAATAGTTTTTTACTCATTGTACAACAAGGGATAAATAATTTGAAATATTTAAGTAATGTATGTCTATTATTACTAATTTTTCTATAGAAGCATCTAAATGTCCTTGTAGACACCCATCTGCATCACTTTACTTAGGTAAACTATAAACAAAACAGATATCACACTTGTAAAAATATTACAATCAAAGCACAGAACAACAAATAACAGTTGTTTTTTAGGCAAATTCATTTTTTTGGTGGGTTTGTTTTGTTTGTTTTTTTTGTAAAACCACCAGTTAGGAAAACCATTCAGTAAGTGATGAAATCCCAGAATGAGTGCTGGTAACTTCTTAAGCTGCTCTACCATAATCACTTTAGATCATCTGCTTGTATCCTAAACTATTTTTCAGAACTATACCAACACTGAAAACAATTGCTAAGCTAAAGAAAACTACTTTTTCCAAGAATCTGTAGAAAGGATTGACCTGGGGAGAGAAGGTCCAAAGAGAAGTTTTCCAAAAGTCCAAAAGTTTTCCTACAAGTGAATGAAGACTTGAGAAGTTACTGTTAAAAACAGGACATGCTCTCTGAATCTTGGTGACCACTGTATCTGGACTTGGCAGAAAACTCTATTGCGAGGACAGAAGATTCAAAGCTAAGAGCAGCCAGGGGAAATAAGAAGAAATTCTACTTTTCAGACTCTGAAAAGGTCAAATATTCTTATTGTGGTAAGCAAACAGGAAAAGTTATTCATTTTTTACATTAAAAAGCAGCATATGACCTTTGCAAGGTCAAATTTTGGATTCTTGTCCCAAGGAGCGCAAGGGACTGCAGTTTTCAGGTTTGCGACTTTGGGTGCCAGGTCCTCTGATTTTCTACAATAGAGATTCCCCAAGTCCCTTGATTTCATCATAAGAAAATCACACTGCCAAGGATTGCCATCATTTTCTCTACCTTTCTAGAGAAAATCTCAAGAATCTGGCAAAACGAAAAATAAAAATCTAAGACTGTTCTTTGTTCTAGGAGCGGTGGTCCTCATTTCTTTCATGTCATCAAATGTAGCCAGCTTCCTACTGCCAGTCTGAAAACATATTACAACAAAAACTAACCAGGTTTATGATCATTCTCACATTCTTCTTGTGGTTTTTTGCTTTCAGTTTTAGCTCTTCTTTGGGACTCATTCTTTCTTCTATTTGACATAGCTACTGAGATTACTTCCTGATCAAGCTTCTTACTCACCTAGAAATATCTATAGTTCTTTGTAATTTATTTTTGTGGTTTACTGGAATGCAAGCAGCAATATCTTCACCTTTCACTTAAAAAACATTTTTATTTTACTTCCATATATAAATTCTTCTCCCCATTCAGCCTGACTCAATCACTTAAAACCTGTTTTGGTAAAATCCGAAATCTTAGTTACCAGAAGTTTTCTACACACATCTTGCAACTAAAGATCAGTACATATCTTCACACAGCTGCTGACCAAGAAGAAACCTCTACTACATCAATATTTCCAAGAATGGGATCTATATCTTTCAAATAAACAGCTGTAGGACAGTTCTGATAAATATTTTATTATTCACAGAAGTATGTGTGCATCAGGAGATTTAGTGAGGATATGAAGGTCACTTTGTAGATGTTGAGGACAGTGAATAATACCAGTCTATCAAGGTATGCATTCTTCTTTACTTGCTTGTGAAATAAGTAAGAAGGAGGGTGAATATATCTGCATAAGTACTGTGTTACCCATCAAAAAAATCCAGTCTTCCAAAACACTTGGTTTCTATATCAGCCTTATGAACTTTCACTCAAAGACAGAATTTATAGAATTCTATAAATGCTGGTTGTAAAGGATATTAGAAGACCATTTAGTTCCACACTCCACTTTAAATGGGAATACTACCAACACTAATCAGGTGAGCCACAGGTTTTTCTAGCTGAATCCTAAAAATCTCCATGCACCAAGATTACATACCTCTGGGCAATCTGCTGCACTATCATTCTAACAGATATTTTTCCTAATGTTTGCTCTAAACCTCCCAAGCTATATGCTGTATGTGACCACTGTCATTTGTTATATCCTCTGGTACCATAGAAAATTCCAATACCACAAAGTTTGCCCTTCAAACAGTTGCAGGCTGCTGTTTGATCTTCCCTAAGTTTCTTTTTCACCACACTAAACAGTCAACTCAGCTTCTCCCTATATTCATGTATAGGCCAAGTCCTATATAGTGTGATGGGATTGCATACAACAGGATTACATACAAATTACTCCTGCTGAATATTTCCAACAGGAGAGTGTTAAAGTGTTTAACAAGCCTGTTAAACCCCATACAAAGAAGGAGTTGCAAAAGTGTTCTTCTCACGCACTTAGACAAAGTTTCCATCTCTATTAAATTGCTAAAGTTTCAGCAATTTAAATCTCTTTGTAGCCTATGAGCATGTAAAATCCCTAAATACAATCTTGCACCAAATATTTTAACATTTTAACTAAAAATGTTCTTTTTTTTTTTCATGGAGTACAAGCAGTACTCGAAGGCACCAATGAAACAGAATAGGATAAAAAGAATACCCAAATCACAGACAAAATACATATTAAGTCCAGAACCATCCCATTACAAAATGCATGTTATTTCCATTTTAAAAAAACAATGGGCATAGGTTAAAATATCTATGAAGATATAATCCACAGTAAAATCACCTTTTCTGAGGACTAGCTAATTTGTAAGTCACAAGCAGATATGAATACCTGCCAAAAAATGTTTAACAACTAAACAATGCTCCATAACCTTCAACTGTGTGCTCTTTTCTAAGCTTTTGCTTCCCTGATAGAGCTCCATTGACATGTCAAAAATAAAATACTGCTGTAAAAATTCAGACAATGAAAGTAAAAGAAAGTCTACAACTAGCTAATATTCTCCTTTCTTATAAGCAAGATGAAGCAAAATGAACCACAGATTCACAGAAATAAATAACAAAGACACCCTATTTGGTCACTGCCAGAGCTTGCTTTTCAAGTTGCAAGGTTTGATATATTTTGTCCATTTTAAAGGAACTTCCAAAAACGCAGCTTGGAAGCACTTGTATAATTTTTTTTGAGTTGGTGATATTATAAACAGGGAACAGTCCCTCCATTTTCACAAAAGCAAAATGGAAATGACTTACCAGATGTATAACATACAAAACCAAGGTAACATAAGAATGTACAAAAAATACCAGTTAGTATAAATATGGTGTATAGTACCCCTGTTAAAGCAGCTTTTCTTTACAACCTTTCCTTTCCCCATATTTAAAATAAAAAGCACAGACATGACTGATTGCTGTGATACTGAAGGACTGTTCCACTTACATAGATGCATAGCATACATCAAAAGAAATTTTCAATTTCTCAGTAATTATTCCTAGAGAGCAGAGTTTATAAAAAGCTAACTTAATTGCTCTTGATCTTCAAATGGAGGAAGGTATACCACTGAGAAGTATTTTTTTAAATCCCTGTAGGATGTATGGTAATAAAATCATGGAAGGTTTTTGGCATTCAGAAGTACCCCCAGCTATGTAACAATCCTTGTTTTCATTTGCTGCTCTTGAACAAAGTTCAATCATATGTAAATAAGCAGAGATACACTGAAAGCTATTTTTCCTACTCTGATTTACACTAAAAACAACAAAACTCTTCCTATATAATAAAATTTATGAGCCTTCTTTTAAAACCAAAATAAAATGTCAGGTTTTGGGTACAGATACCTCAAGCAGTGGGGCACCATAGGAAATAAGCAGCATGCTAACTATATCTGCATCCTAATTCCCTCACAGTGCTGCCACGATGGAGGCTCAACACTTCCATTTCTAATCCATCCAACATCATTTCAGCGATCTTAGTGCACAGCTGTATGTGTTCAAAAACAGAGCCTTCATTATTGACTTCCAATATTTAAGTATATTTCTATCCTTAAGAAACATTAAAAAAAAAAAAAAAAAAAAAACAAAAAAAAACACCTGAGCAACCTGATCTAACCAGATCTGCATTGAGCAGGAGCTGCATTAAATCATCTCCAGAGGTTCACTCCAAGCTAAATTATTCAATGATTCTAAACCATCTCCCTCTAATTGTATGACCTTGTTCTCCTGCATACTACCACAGTAAGAAAACTCTCCCATATAAAATGGTAAAAAGCAATCACATATAAGAAAGAGACCAAATCTCCATACTTACCGTTTCCAACAAAGTAGAAAGCATATATATACATATATACAGACATACATAAACATACATACATATATATACACACATATACACAGATATACACACACACTCATATACTACTAAGAGCAAGGCAGACTATTTCACTGTGTTGTAGAGTACACTAATGGTTCACACTTTCACCAATCTCCTTAGGTCCATTAAAAGAACAAATTAGGACTCCATTCATCAATGACAGTGAAATCTTCCAAAAAGAGCAGAGACCATAGAATATTTGCAACAAGGAAGGCCCAATGCTAATTTGGAATCTGTTTGGTTCATAAAGAAGCTTAACAACTTTGCACTTGCTATAAAAAAAATATATATAAAAGCCACAAATATTTTTTGTTACCTAGAAGCAACCCTAGTGCTATAAATTAGGTTCCATGTAATTTGTAAAGTTTTTGTTAAGCTTAAAGGTTACTTTTAGGATTTTTTCCAATCAAAGCCAATCACACAGATGAGGTCTGGAAAACAACGGTACCTACGGCATGCAAATATCCAAAACAATTACTTCAATCTGCATGAAGGAATATACTCATGCCTTCAGTTTGTACTACCTGAGATGATTGAGCAGAGGCTGAAGTCTCTCATCAGACTGTATGGAAGGTAGTGATCGTGCTGTCAGCTGGAAGAAAACAGGAGTACAATTAACAAAATATTAGTTTACAAAAATTGACAGCACAAGGGAAGAACTACGTTAGAAGTCACGCTGCATTGTTACTTTATACAGCATTGGGTAAGACATAATTTCTCCTATTAAAAACAACTAAGCACAGCCTTCCAGAATCTGAAGCTAGCAGACATATTTACAAATTAACAAACAGTGAAAAATCATTTTTGTGAAATTACAATGCTATTAGAATTAAATATCAAGACACCTTTGATAGTGGTATATGTTTTTCTAAACATACGTACAAGCCATATTCTGCCTATCCAGTCTTCTACCAAGCCATATTATTTACAATTTACATTTGTTTAAAAGCAATTTACATAGTATTTAGCACTATGTGACTTTTATACAGACATGTCTCTGTTTACACTGTGTTTCTTTTTAAATGGGCATAACCTCTTCCAATCTGATTGCTCTAAAATAAATACACGCTTTTTTCTTATAATTCATGTGACTGGTTAAAACATTCAACTTTTACTGCAAAAATAAACCTAGTAATCTATAGATCAACAAATACATGTCACACTATTGTAGACTACTAGTTAATTGGTGTATTAACTAAAATAATTGGAAAAATATATGTATTTCATTTGCTTAGTATCTGTACGTAAGTGGCTACCTTCACCTGTAAAAACTACAAACATAGCACTTCAGATAATTCTGACATACATCTAACACAAAATACTTAATATAACATGTACTTCATGATTCTGTGGCTGCCAAGTTAGGCTTTATTTTGAAAGCTACCTTTGTACAAATTTTAAATTTCAACATATTTCACACGCTATAAATCACCATCAAGTTCTTAAGTATTGTACAGGTAACTCAAAAATAGCATGCACTACTATACAAACGAATTTAAAATATATAATTCCTGAAAAACCACGCATTCATGACATCCATTTGATAATCCTTGCTGCTAGGCAGAAGTCAGACTGGGAACAAATTTTAAACTCACACCTCAAGTTCACAATGCCACCCACCAACTAAATGAGAGCAGGTTCAAAGCAGATTCTGCCAAGGGAAAGCTGAAGATACAGAACACAGGACCAGCAGTGAAGGAGGAAGGGGCCATTTCAACTGCTCAGGCAGCCCTGGACTGCACCAATCCCTGTCTCAAAACCTTCTCAGTCCCAGGCAACCCAAATGTACTCATCCAATCTGACTGTGTACTCATCCAAATGTACTCATCCAATCTGACTGTGTACTCATCCAAATGTACTCATCCAATCTGACTGTGGCAGAAGAGCTAAACCTGGCAGTCTCAGCAATACAGTCATCTTCCTTTCAAAAAAGGCAGCTATCTGGGCAATTAAAGCATGACCCACGTTCCCTTATCTTATGAAGCTAGATTGAGATGCATGTGATATACTAAAAATTCAGTAAACTATGCATTTATTCAGGAGGTTCTTTTAATAAAAAGCCCCTCATTTTCCTACCACTCAAAGGCCAATATATGTACTGCTCTGTATTCATGTCCCCTATAAAGTAACCCTCTAATTTTGTTTTAAACACAATTAGAAAGTCAGAAATTATTTCTGAAAAGACCTTGTGAACACCAGCCAAGTTACTTCACAAGTTATCGGAACAAAGACTGAATCACCTGAAATTCCATCTGCTTCTTTTCCATTAATAACTTAAAGAGATCCAGAAAACAGTATTTGTATGCATACTCAAATACATGGGTATAATTTCAAATGAGACAAGCATACAGCATTTTTCTCTATGCAGTACTAGAAATACTGCATTTAATCAGACAAAAACAATGGATTTATGATAAGATGTTTAGCAAAGTCTGACTGGACAGTGACGTAAGTAGAAGAAAAAACGTAGCATTCAAAATCTGAAGAAGTACCAACATTATTATCAAAGTTATATATACAATAAACTGCATTTCTGTGTTGTTGCCCTGAGTTTTGCAGCTCTTGGATGTTTTCATTTTTCTGTAACAGTTTCTCACGCATTCTCTGTAAACACAGCCATGTTTTCTAACTGTGTTCTACTGTTTGCATTCCTTTCTCCTGGGCAGAGATATTTGATGGATATTTCCTTTGACCAGTGTGATGGAGGGGTGGCAAGTTCTCCCTCCAATCCACTGTGGTTTTTAAGAGGATATATAAAATAAAGTCCAGGGAGTGCTCCCCAGAGTTTTTGGCTCTGTCTCTCCAACGCGTGTCTGCGTCTTTCCTTCGTGTCCTAGTGAGACACTGTGTAAGCACTATCAATTAACAGAAATACTGGTTTGAAACTAATTTAGGAGACCTGTAGGAATGGAGGCAGAACCAAGACCTAGTGATCCTGGTGTTTAAGCGAGATTTTTCTCGACATAGTAGTAGTGAAAGGATATAGAAGGAGTGGCCTGTGCCGGCTGCTTCAGGATCCACCATTAAAGGGCAGAAAAACATAATCCCCTAAGTCAAAGGAGAATCTACATGGCCAATATTTTTCTTAGTTTTGGTTGTTTTTTTCTTACTGTCTTGTGTTTCACCAACAATTATGGAATCTGCAAATCTTAGGAGTAAAATGACTCCCCATTTTTTTCTATTGTGTTGCCTGGACAAGGTAATGTTCTCTACAGACCATGCCCTTGTAAAAACAAGATCTAACACTTTTCAAATCTTAGAAAAAACACTTTGTTCAGTTATTTCAAAAGTTTATTTCCAGGAAGATGTGGGATCCTCACAATGCTGTTGTTTTCTGCCTAAGACTAAGGACAGCTTTCCTTAAACATAGCTGAGGAGACCTCATCAAAATATTCAATCAACTTTAATTGAAAGAGCATGTTTTCATTTAATTTGCCTGTATAATAAAAATAAAAGGTAACATTTTCAAGTATAAAGCCTCTCTGTTGCCTTAGGTTTTGACCCTTATATTTTTCAAATTCTGTATTGCCTGGTGTGTATGCTTTATATCCTGTTAGTTGCTGTTCTCTACAGACATAACAGTGCCAATCTGGACTTACCCTTCAAGGACACTCAGACTGCCCAGGCCCAGGCTGCTAAAGGGGAGGGGAGCGAGCTAGGGGAGCTCGGGGGAAATTGCAAAGTTTTAATTGGTAAATCTGTGCTGATATACAAATGGACCAAACCTATAAAGGTGTGGAGAACTCGTGACTCGTTGTTCATTTTGGGTGATGCTCCTGGGGGGCTTTGTCTGCCCTAAATGTACCTTTGAAGGCCTTTCCAATAAATACCCACCTTTTATTCCCTTACTCCTGACTAGTCTCAGTTTTTGGGCTAGCCTTTTCAGGCAACACTCCTTATAACTATATTTTTTTTTCTAACAGAGCCACATTGTAAATAAAATCAGTTTTTACAAAGGTCATGGTAAAGTAATGCTAGTGTTTTTAAACAGCTAAGAAGTTCATGAGCTTTTTCAACAGCATTTTTCTAAAAGATGATCCCTATTACAGAATACAAATTGAGATTCTGAAGACTTTTTCCAACCACTCTGAAATGATATTCAGACAAATTCCTCCAAGCACAGCCTTGCCTTCATCTCTATATGGTACTCAACATAAAGATCATCATACCAGGGAAAAAAAAGAAAAACATGACATTTGATATTTTAGATACATGAAAAACATCCAAATGTTGTCAAGTAAAGAGCATAGCTCCAAACTCCAATCATGTTGAAGCAGTTTAATTTACAGAGAACATAAAACACTGCTGACTTTAGATAATTCAAGTCTCAAGGCCTGGATGATCAGAGGAGGGGGCAGAGTGAGCCACAGACAAGAACATGCTGACACCTCAGAGTTGAACTGAGATGGTGAAAGCTGAGGTGAGTGATTCAGATTATTAAGGCAAATTAAGCACCATGTTATCAATATCACACAGCATTTAAAATTGAGAAACAAGAAAGAAAGAACACTTAACAACATGAAGAACAGAAAATACCTTAAGTCTAAATTTTAAAAGTCTACCATCACCTTTGACCTTATAACCTCATGTTCAGCAATAAGACAGAAGCATAGTTTTTTCCAAAGTAATCACTGATCGATCAAGACCTGGCTGGGCATCAGTCTGCTGGTAGTAAGCATTGCTTGTGGAGTTCTTTGTTGGGGTTTTTGTTTTGTTTAATAAACTGTTTTTACCTCAATCCAGTCCTGTCACTGGTTGCAAGAGCGAAGAGATCAATGCTGGCCCCTCCACTTCCCTGAGTGAGGACGCTGAAAACCACAATGAGGTGTCCCCTCAGTCCCCTCATCCCCAGGCTGGACAGACCAAGTGACCTCAGACACTTCTCATACAGTTTCTCCTCCAGACCCTTCAGCATCTCCATGGCCCTCCTTGGGACACTCTCTAATAATGTTTTTCTTCCACTGTGGTGCCCAAAAGTGCACAAAGGACTCCAGCTGAGGCCACAGGAGTGCAGAGCAGAGCAGGACCATCCCCTGTGTGCAGGGCTGGCAATGCTGTGCCCGGTGCCCCCCAAACCCTCTGCCATGGGCAGTGACACTGCCACTAGAGCCCCAGCCAGCCTGGTCTGGACCATGAACTGCACATTTCCAGCATGGTTAAAGCAAATAACAGGCCTTTAGGTCTCACTTCCACTCATACAGTCCAACTACAAGTGCTTTTCAATACATTTAATCAGGGCCACGCTTTTATATAAAAAAGGAAATTTTACTATGCAATGAGATTTCAATCGTAAATCGCTCACATAAAATCTTTCCCACTGAAAGAACAGCAACAAAAACTAGTTTTCATGTACATTGTACTCTAGAATTCAGCCTAAATACAGGAAGCAACAGTGAAAAAAGGCTTCTTAAAGCATTTCTCTCTGATTAGAAGCATTTTTGACGAATAGGTCTAAAACTTTAAAACAACTTCATTTTCAACAACACCTGAATTTTAGCTGGCTGTTCTCTAAAATGTACTTTTAAAGGATATGAATTGTCCAGTAAGGCATTTTAATGTATCAAGCACCAAAAATGCTTGCCTTAGATTAAATTTCAGATACAATGTCTAGAAAGGTTTTGTACTTCTGAGAAAGCCTTAATATTACTTTGGTTTGCCTTTATTTATTTTTTTAAGATATCTCAGAATCTTACCTGGTCTCTATGATTCTGCAGACACCACTAAGAAGCCACAAGATGTAGATATTGCCAGAACCCAAGAATTCAAATTAATTACATTTCAGAGAAACACCTTCAACATCCAACTGAGTTGCAGGCTGTCTCACACCAACAAAAACTGATTGATTTTCAACCATCAGCTCTGGTGCTAATGTTGTAACAAAATGTCACAATGCAAATGCTATGCAGCTGGGGAACCTGAAATAAGAGAGCAGTGTTTGCATGCCAGTACGCTGCTGGACCTAGACAGTTGACATTTTAACACTGATCAATTTTCTTTTGCAAAAAGTTGGAGTTTAACCTTTCACAGCATCTTACAACTCTCAAGCATTGTACAAAATTAATAAGCATTTTTTGCCAAGGCTTCTTCAGCTATTAAAAAGTTATTACAGCAGCACTTACACTGAAATATGGTCAATAAAATCTACACCAAACAATTAATGTTACATCTATTGCACATCAATTGTTAGCATACAACCACTAAATAACATTCTTTAAAACTAACAAAAATATGCAAAAAATGCTCTTGATATTACGAAACCTTTTTTTTTTTTTCAATGTGTCAATATAATTTAATACATAAAGCATTTAGATTATTTCCATATAGTACCATCAGATTTAAGGAAGAAAGGAAATAAATAATACAGGCTGGCATGACTGGGCTCCTGTTACACATGTAACAAATCTGACCTTTCTAAAGGACAGGAAAAAATTTCCCTTGTGAATCCCTGGTGGATGATGTAAGTGTCAACAGCAGGCTGAAGCTGGTTTTGTGGGTTTGCTTTTGTTTTGCTATTTAATTACACAAAACTCTCCACCCACTCTTCTCTCTCTCACACACACACTCCTTCACAGTAAGCAAGCCTGCCAAAAAAAAAAAATCACACAGAATACAAAGTGGTCTTTTATGTTCAATGAAAGTAAATCAAAGGCAGCAACTAACTTATAAAATAAAGTAATTAAAGTTATATTCTTCGCACTGTGATTTTCTTTTTGGACTCTAAAAGGCAGAGCACAATAGTTATTATCCATGTTGTTTAGATGCTATATCTAAAAATTCAAAAGCTATATACGAGTATAATCAAATATAAATTGTATTGTAAAATATATATTCTAAATTACAAATATTATATGTATATGTCTTTTTTCGTTTTGCCAGCTAATTCAAGCTGCCAAAGGACAAATTTTCCATGAGAGAAGAAACAAATTAAGAGTTGTGAAAAACGTCCTTGCTAGCATGTCCTAGATATTTACCTAATACTTTAAGAACTCTGAAGAAACCAAACTCCAATAATTTCAGCTCAGCATTTGTCAAATGCACTCAGAATAATAATTACTGTTTTCCTGCAGCACTTGCTTCTGAAAGTAATCGATTTCTTTTTTCCATTTGGAAATGTCTAGCTTTCATATTCACACCAAGGTATAAATAATAACTGGGTTGGAGATGAGTACTTAGTCTTTAAAGCAAAATTTTTCAATAATTAAACTTTGCTTAATTGCTAAGTGAACTGTTGCTGGGTTTTGCAGCATTATTACTTGTGCATATAATCATTTCACTTGCATGTGAGGGTGAGAGTACGTAAATGATCTCGTCTTGTATTTTTTTTAATTCTAAAATAAAGCTGAAGTTGACAGTTATGAAGATGCTCATTAGATATTTTTCTCCCAAATCGGGTTATTGATTCCATCTTTCCAACAACAGTGTATAGTTGTTTCAGGCTTTAATTACATGTAGATTGAAGCAGACACTTAAGAAGCTACCTTGTCAGCAAAATCCAAATCTTCTGTAAAATAATACTGCTTCCTGTAATTGTGAAGGTTCTTCAGTGATTTTATCAACTGCTTCCCCACTGACTCAGCCTTTCCAGAGAACTTTCTCAACTTTTAAATTAGTCCTAAGTCTTTTTTTGGACCAACTTCCAGATACCAGGCAATTTTCAAACCAAATAAACTGTGCACTGGAACACTTGCCTTTTCAGCAAGCATGGAAAATGAAATAGTGAAATAAAGTAAACTATGAATTTCTAATTCATGCAAACAGTTCTTCATCTCTTCATTACTGCTTACATCTGTTCTTTGGCTACATGTAACTCTTTTTTTCCTTTTCTGGCATTATTTATAAACAGAAGTTTGTTCTTTTTCTAGTCCTTCTTCCAGTCTTAGTTCACAGACTAAATGGTGACTCCAGTACTACAAGGTAACCTGGAATGTGTTCCTCAGTCCAACTATACATTGATGCTTTAATTAACATGTATCCAGGGAGAGTTACTGAAGTGGAAGAAGTTCATTCAGATGGCAGCAACTTCCCCAACGTTTTAATGTTATGATTTTGCAGTTTCACACACACACACACACACACCCCCCAACCCCTTTCTGTTCACTCAAGAGAAGGAAACTAAGAAAGCCAAAAACTCTTCATAAACTCTATCCTTGGTAGAAGCTACTAGTGAATTCCACACAAGAATCAATTGATTAGACTGCAAGAAATATTATTATTACTTCATTAAGGATCCTCAAAGTCACTGTCAGAAACCATGGTAGGCGTTTTCCATCACAAACTTCATCGGTCTAGCACTAACACTGTGTTCCAAAACTGCTATAAGAACAACCATAGTAGCAAAACCTCTCTGATGCTAAAGGCTATGTAGTCAAAAAGAGAAGAAACAACTCCCTGTATACCCATCCAGTACACTTGATTAAAAGCTGATTGTCCATAGTCATCATTACTACTACAGGGCTTCATCAATGCAGACCATCATAAAAACCTTCAGTTCAAAAGCTGTTATGTATTTTATCTTTACAAACCTTATTACTAAAGCCCTATGCACTACAGGAAATAAATCTCTGCTACTGTACAGAAATCAGTTACTATAAATCAGTTTTATTATAGAACTTCAAAAGAGATAATCAGGTTTTAGTAGTAATAGAATTTTACTACTGGAAATCAATTATCCATCCAGTTCTGGACTCCTCACTACAAGAGATGGACATACCAGAGAGAGACCAGCACAGGGCCACAGAGATGAAGGAACCAAAGCATCTGTTGGGAGGAAAGACTGGGAGAACTGGGACTGTCCAGCATGCAGGAGGGAAGGCTCTGGAGGATTGTCAATGCACATAAATACCTGAAGGGCAGCTGCAAAGAGTCCAGCTCCTTCCATGGGTAAGAGAGACAGGAGCAGATGAAATGTGGACAACAAACTGAAACACAGGAGCTCCCATCTGAACAGGAGACAACACTTTTTCACTGGGAGGGTGTCTGAGCACTGCTACAGGTTGCCCACAAAGGTTGCAGAGTTTTCATCTATGAAGATAGTAAAAACCTGCTGGGACAGTCCTGGTCAAACAGATGACCCTGCTTGATCTGAGGGTTGGACCAGATGATTTTCAGAGGTGCACTCACATCTCAGCCATACTGTGAATCACAGCTGTTTAAAACCAAACACAGGACACATAATACAGACCTCTGGTACCAAATATTCCTGAACTATTAGCCTTCCTGTTTTCCATACAAGAGCTTCCATTCTCTAAGCAGCCTCAAAAGACCACATTTTCATCTGCAATTTAGGGAAATTTAAAAAATTACTCGTCGTTAACAATTCCACACAAATTCAAACAAGATTGTTAAGTCCTTTTTCAGGAGGATGAAATGATTTTTTTGAATCAAGATCATTTTACTCTCCGATTTCTTTCAGGGAAAAAAATCTTAGAACCACTTCTTGTTACCGAAGTTGACACTAAACAAGGCTGTGTTCTTATTCAGTCCTTAAATAGCAAGGTAGAAACACTAACATCTAAGGAAAAAGGATACTATTGCAAAGCACTTTTCTGTATTTAATGAGCTTTTCAAGTCTTCACATATCTACTTTTTTCCCTTGACAAATTTACTATACAATTTCAAATAAGTTTAAGCAATCCTTAAGACTTCCATACCCGATCTTTAGTAACAAACAACATAGAAATTATTTTATTACAACAGCCTGCATGATGCCAATCTCTTACTTTCAAAACTAAGAAGGTGGCATTTGAATTTCGATTGTTTTATTCTCTCAACATGTGGTACTGCTTGAAAATAATTGTTTTGCTGCTAAAACTTAGAAAAATATCCATCTTTTAAAGGTAAAAAGGTATTTGGAATACTTTTGCTCAGTTGTGCATATTTTACAATATTCATTAACTTTTTTTAAGAAGCAAAATCAAATCTTGCCAGCCTTTGAAAGAGTTTTAAGCCCCAGTTTCCCATATGTTCAAGTACCAGTGATTACATTCTTTTCTTTAGTGAGTAAAGCTAAAAACATGACAGGCACTCAAATTTCATACTGCTAAATCCCAGCATTAATCTGAGCCTACTTATCATCGTTTTCAAACTTTTTACTTCGTTTCAACTATCAATTGCCAGGAAGAACAATGACATTTCCCAAACATGAGTAAGAGCAATGTTTAAATATTTTCTTTCGAAAACAGAAAAGGACATTTGTATTAAGGAAAACTACTAGCAATTCCACCAACATGCAATGCTCTTATTCCCCTTTTTAAATGTTTATTATTTACATACACAATTATTACATATTCCTTCTGAATAAATAAACATACTCTGACATAAGGACGCTTCCCCCAGGACTCAATTTCACGAAGCAGAAAACCAAGCCTTCAAAAAAGCTATTTATTTATAAAACATAAATATAAAAATATTTGTAAAACATAAATATTGCTTCCTTAGAACTTAACTCATGGCAGTGGGACCTCCATTTGACCCCTACTGAGACCTGGGGCTGGGTGCCTTTCGGAGCAGAAGTGCACACAGGCAGCTGCTAAAGCGAAGCTGAAGCTGGTGGCTCCAAGGCCCAGGGATGTTCTTGCTCTTTTCCATGACACACATGACAATCTTGTTTCCCTCAAGGCTTTGAGCTGCTCCCTCAAGAGTCTATCAACCAACACTCTGAGGTTAGAGCGATCCTGCTATCTACACTCATCTTTAAGTGTTAAAATTAGTATTTTTTTGCCCATCTTAGGCAATCTTAACACATTTGATAGAGAAAAAAAAAAATCTGTAAGACACTCAGTCCTAACAAGTCTCACAGTAAAATATCAAGTGAGAAACAAAATCATCTCTCAGAAAGCAAAACACTACAAAAAACCAACTGTATAGAACAGCAGAGATTCTACCAGGAAAACATGCTATATGGCAATTATAAGAGAATTTTCAGAATTTTCAGTTTGTATCCAAACGCCAAAGAAATCACACTAAACCATCCCCCTCCTCAACTAGCACCATAACTAAGAACATAAACAGACAGACAACAATTAGCTACTTACTGAGGTGCATGGACTACTTTCCAAGGGCAGATTTCAAGAATGTGATACTAGCAACAGTATTAGAACCATGTCTCTCAGAAGCCTGTATTTCTCCTGACCACTGGTCATCTGGATGACTGTCTGGAAGCTGCTCCCATTAGCTAATAATCTGACTTATTGTGAGATTACTAATGAAATAATTAGACCCTGAACAAATAAATGCAGCACCAGGGTTTGAAAACAACTATGGATTCCAGCAAAAAGTACAGGATTGAAAAATGTAAGTTTTTTAAGCCAGATGAATGCGTAAAACAATAACCAACCCAAATAAATGCTAAACCACGTATTGCAACTGCATTTCAGAAGATAAGCTACTTTACAGTAATGTCCTCAAACAAAGGCAGCACTTAAAAAAGAGTTTTTATGAAAAATGTACTCTCCAAGCATTAGTTTTTGAAAAGATCTGGTATCTATTTTCTGAAGCAAGACAAACATATTGTTAGGCAAAACTTGTTCGCAAATATTCTTTGTATTCTTGTATTATTCTAACTCTCTTCAAACCACAGTTTATGATCCGTTGGGAGCCATGAAAATATACAATGGTGTTGGCCAAGTGTCTGGCAACAGACAGCAGAAGTTTGGTTCCTCCTGAGTTACAGCAGTTCAGCACCCTCAGGGCAGAGAAATAAAGGATGTAATTACTGCTGGCAGAGGATCAGAGGCTGTAATCACTAGTTCAAGTATGTATATTAGCCAAGGAACTCTTGCTGCTAGCATCAAATCTGTTTCACCATGGTTGCTGAGTAATTGTAAAGCCCTAAAGGATCTAAGATGCTCACAACTACTTGCAGCATACTCTCACAACAGAAAAAAATCTGTGTAGAGGAAGAGGACAAGAAGTACATAAAAAGGTACTTTCTACATAGTTGAGCAAAGTCATTGTTAAATACAATATTAAAAAAATCAGGCCTATATACAATTAAAAGTTAGAAGTGACTAGATCCAAATACATATCAGTCCTGTTCTGGGTAGTTTACCAACACAGTAACGGGAAATAAAAATAAAAACAATCATTTGTCAGTGAGAGTCAGCTTACTAATTCTTTTGCTGATTGGTTTGGCATAATATTTGGACACCAAAATGGCTCCAGTGCCCTCACTAAACTGCGACCAGATGAACTGTCACTTTTATATACACCCATTAGATACTCTCTTATTTCTTGAAACACACTGTTCCTAAGTCCTACTAAGCACACCTCCTACAGTATTCACAATATCACATCATCCCTGTGACCATAAAACACAGATGCCAAAACTGCACGGTTTTTATTTCACCTTTTACAACATTTTCTTTAACGGTTACTGAAAATCATGTGAAAACCCACNAAAAAAAAAATCTTTATTTTTCTTTATTTTTAACTTTCTGTTGCCAATGGCTTCAATAAATGACAGAAACAACTGTATATTGTCCAAGTCTGCTTGGAAGTATCACATAGAAAATAAGAGTTCAATTACATTTGTCCAGCTCTAGCTCTTTAGATGATACCAATATACACTGGTAAAATGAGGAAAGCACGGATGACTGTTAAAAGCTTGCCCAAAAGATAACATCTGCCTTGTTCTAATGGTTTGGGTATGAGCAGGACAAAAACGAGAAGCAGGATGAACTCCTAAGAGCTTTCCATTCTTACAGCACACTTGGGCCAGAATGCCAAACAATGGCAGCACCTCAGCTAACAACAGCAGCTGGGCTTTAGATACAGAGAAGCTCAAAGACACATCACTAAGGAGGCCACTGACAGCTCATGCCAAGTGCTTCAATTAGAATGCAATATATAAATAAAAAATAATAGCCCTGAATAGGAGAAGGTGACCTCAACTTGGGGGAAAGTAAACGTATTGACAATTAAACTGTATCTGGATGGTGGGAAACAAAGACAAAAATTAAAACACAACTGTGTTGTGAGCCTCCTCTTCTTCCCAGACTGAACTTCACTCCTGTATCGCCAATTTCATTATCCAGCCCTATCAAGTGGCACAGGGTGGATGGAAAATGAAGAGTAAATCAAAACCAGTATGCAGTATTTTATTTAAGAGACTGCAATGTTCTTAACCATGTGCTCAAAAAGACATCCTAAACTGTCATGAATGTTTTTCAATTGTATTTTTTGTTATTAATTAATCAATTAATTTACCTTTTACTATATTCTTCAATGAAATAATCTATGTCTAAACACAAAGTACAGGAAACTTACTCCCAGTGAAGCAGTATTAAAGATGAATGGCTCTTTTGTAGCATCTAGCAAGAGGTCATTTTCTGCCATGTAAGGTCAAACACCTCTTATTTTCAGAAATAGCCACTTCAGCTCTATCTCTGACATCCAGTGTCACCTCAGTTGTTCTTCACTGAACCTCCTATCTGTAAAGTACTCCAGATGAAGAAGGTAATGCATTCATGGACTGTATAACTGTTCACCTGAAACAGTTTGAAACTTGGATAAATACAAGGATAACAATGTTCACCAAAGCAGTCCCCTATTCTACAGCACAAAGTAATACTGTCTAGGAGCACTTGCCTTGCTCTTGAGCTGACAATTGCTCAAGCACTTTTCAACAGAGTCAAGTTATCACGGGCTGGATCAAGATTTTCCAAGGATAACATCACTATGGAAATACAACTGTATAGTAAGACATGTCAACCTTGCACCAAACAAACATCAAAGAGACCAAAAGAGGTCAGAGAGGTCAAAAGCAACATGCAAGGAAAGTCACAGAATTCCATCAGGGCTTCTGGGTAGAAACACACAAGTTATACAAGCTGAACAGTCAAGTCTAGACACAAAAAAAATTTAAAATAAAAACCAAAATAGTCTTCATAAAACATCACTGCTTAACTCAAAATATTACATTTCAATACCTAGTAAGTGATCAGGTAAAACATCTCAGGGTCTTTTTGACCCAAAATACAGAAAAGATGTTTAAAATAACATGCTTCATTTTTGCATATCACCACATACTCAGAAACAAGATTGTGCCAATTCCCACATCTGTTCTCAATAAAAATGCAACTATTTTTCACATAGTTCTAAAGGTTAACCAAGTGCACTTATGAAACACACCCACTAAAACAACAACCAAACAAAACACCCTCCAGTCAAAAAGAGCTTTCCATAACAGCCTATATAGAGCTTTACATAACAGGCAACAGGGCTGGTGAGGGGCTTGGAACACAAATCCTGTGAGGAACCACTGAGGGAGCTGGGGTTGTTCAGCCTGGAGAAAAGGAGACTCAGAGATGACCTTGTCACTCTCTACAACTTCCTGAAAGGTGGCTGTAGTCAGGTGGGGGTTGGTCTCTTTTTCCAGGCAACAACTGACAGAACAAGAGGACACAGTCTTAAGCTGCGCCAAGGAAAATATAGGTTGAATATTAGTTAAAATTTTTTTACAGAAAGAGTGATAAAACATTGGAATGGTCTACCTGGGGAGGTGGTGGAATCACCATCCCTGGATGTGTTTAAGAAGAGATTGGATGTGGTGCTCGGTGCCATGGTTTAGTTTAGTTTATCTGAGATGTTGGGGCAAGGGTTGCACTCGATGATCTTAAGGTCTCTTCCAGCCTGGAGATTCTGTGATTCTTTTAGGAACAACACATTCAGACCTTCAATATTCAAACATAAGTGAAATTGTCTTCTCTATAATGACTGTCTGAGCACAGCAGTGATACATATCCTCTACTTTAACTAATAGTGTACTAAATTCAGTCACTACACTGGCAGGTCTCTTTTATTTTCCTAAATTTGAATATTATTTTGGTTCAAATTTTAGATAATAAAACACAGCAACACAAATATTAAATATATATAGAGAGAGAGAGACAGAGAACTCTTAGTTAGTGATTACAAGCATTTAAATGCACTGTAAGGTACACCAATAAATGGCAATTAACATTTTTTGTAATAAAATTAGTAATTTATTAGGACTTCCTTGCAAAACTTCATTTTAAACTTTGTTTTAACTCATACAGTACAGTTCTAGGGTTGGTTTAGAATCACTTTGTATACCAAAGACCTTTCACTTCATCTTGCAGATAAATAAAATTTAAGGTTCTAAAAAAAGTGATTAAGTAAGTAATTAAGTAAGTATACCTGTTCTTCTTCACTACAGAAGAAACCTGCAGTTTCATTGGTCTGTGGTCAGCAAGGAGCATGAAAAAATCTTTACGAGTGCTCAAAATATCTTCAGATATGTGGGTTTTTGAAACAGATGCCTGGTTCTAAACAGACATCACCTGTGGGCCCTCCTCATTTAATGCTGCATAACTGAATCATAATAGAGTTGATTAAACCATATTTTCAATTCAATGGAGTACACAAGTGTATACAGCAAGACTGAAAATAGCAAGTAGCTAACTGGAAAACACAGGAAAGAATTTTTATCATGAAGGTATCACTAAGAGGGTTAGGATTCATAAAGTCAGATCTCTACTACTGAGGAAGTACTATGCCCCTTATTACTTTTATTATTTTGAGAAAGACCATTGCAAACTGCAGGAGGAAACTTTATTACAGGAGGAAAACAGCCAAACTGAGCTGTATACGAATTGCTGCTTACAGACAAATTATGTCAGAAAATGTGTCAAATGTTTTTCAAGGCTCTTTTATTGCTTTATCTTTCTGCAAGAGTAGAGAACTGCAGAAGCATTCCAAATTGATACATTCTGTTACTCAAGCCTATAGCTCTTCATTGGTTTACCAGCCACAACATAGGCACTAACAGGGTTTCAGCTTGTCCCTGATGTGTGAAACAACCTAAATTTATATTGCCATTTAAATCAGGCAGAGCTGAGCTGAAGTAGAAGCAAATCTGAACTATGTTTGCAATATATTCAAGCTCACGTGCAGGAAAGCCATAATACACAGAATGATTTTCAGAAGGTACTTGCCTCCACATGTGCTGAACACATGTTCTAGTTTTCACTAGAGATACCACCAAATTCTAAGGATAAAATCATGATGTTAGCATGGAACTGCCTCTGTTACTGCTTTTATCTACTTCTCAGAGTTATCAGTCATAGCTTGGCACAACACAGATATGGTGTTGATTGTAACAGAGCCACACATATGCAACTAATTCTGTTATCTCTGCAGTTACCACCTAGCATAACTTTTTTTTTTTTTTAAGGCTGTGGCTCTACCAAGAGTAAGCCACATGATTCATTTCTTTATTTACTTTTATTGTAGCCTATAGTAGAATAGTGTTTGGGTCTTTTCAAGCTTGCTGCAGAATTGGATTTGTTGCCAGGCAGGGAACACACAACTCAACATAAGATAGATCTGACAAAGACAAGAATTCAAACAGAACACAAGTCTGGGAGAAATAAGATTGTAAGATGCTACATCCTCTCCTTGAAAAGTTTTAGATATAACCTTGAGGTAGTAGCTAAAACCTGCAATATGTCTTTTCTAGAAGGAACCTGACATGCAATTTCATAACAGTGCTGACAAGAAGAAAAATCTGGGACTGAATCCCTGTGCCACTGTGGCTCCACAACACCAGGAATAAGCTGTGTTCTTCAAACAGTATTGAATGCAGAACAACACTCTAAATATCCAGCTGGTAAAATGGTATCTAGAGAGATCCATTACACAATATTTGCAGGGGAAAAAAAAAATCAAACATACAAAGAGATCTTAAACTAGAATACTGGTCATATTAAGGTTAGGTGTGATGAATACAGCATCAAGGCAAAAAACAAAGGTCTAAACACAGGATGACTCCTACAGCCAGTTGTCCACTGGTGATGATACATCTGCAGTATTTCAGGTTATAGAACACTTGAGGGAAAATGCTCAAGTAATAATCTCAGAAAGCTGAAAAGACTGGAAAACAGAAGCAGTTTTCAAAACAAATGAGTAGCTAGTTAATTTGTAACAGTTTTCTGCTTTATGGATATATACAAATAGCATTGTTTTCCAGGATCAGCAATAGTTGGTAAAAAAATATTCAGAGAGAAAGAATCAGTCATCTTTTAAGATGATAAAAAGCTTTTAGCATAGATTATTAAAAAAGGAACATGTGCCCATTCAGTAAGAATACAAAGACCTTAGGAGGAAAATTAACTAAGACACTAAGAAAAGAAAATAAGAACAATGAATTGACCATAGAAATCAATACGAAGCAGCCTCAACAATAATTAACAAGAAAAATGTTATTGCTCATTTATGGTCAGATACTTGGTTTAGTCGATGCTAAACCTTATGGCATGAAGTTTATTGACTGAAAGATTAACTCATATAGTCATTGTTGCCCTGCTTTTTGCAGTCATGAATGTTTTCACTTCTTTGTAGCTAGTTCTCACAGTCTTTTCTGTAAACATAGCTATGTTATTGTAACTGTATCTTATCTCTCACATTCCTTTCTCCTGAACACAGAACTTGGATGGACATTTCCTTTGACCACTGTGATTGAGGGAGGAAGAACTGATTTCCTCCAATGAACAGTGATTTCCAAATGGATATAAAAAATAAAGAAGGCAGGTCTTGCCCCCTTCCTTCCTTCTCTCTGATCCTGGAAACAGGTGTCTCTGACTCTTCCTTTCGTATTGTTACTGTGACATAGTCATAACATAATGGAAAAAACAAAATATTACCTCAGACACTGAAAACTTTGAATGCACTGGATTGAAAAAGGCTTGAGCTACAGATAACAAGCACACAGAAGCCCACCAACTGAATGGCATGCAGATTCCCAGTGAATGATATGAGCATACTGCTAAGACATCAACAGAAGTTTTAAATGCTGATTATTTCTTAACTTTTGCTTATTAGTTCACACTGACAGGTACAGGTACATTTACCACAGAAGTAAAAATTAATGACATTTCGTTAAATGCCTATTTGCATCTGGTGCACACCAAGGCAATAAAACCAACCTCATGTACAAACGTTCTGCATTAGTCGCGTTGATTAGGCAAACGGGACCGACGCAAGAGACTGCGAGTTACTCGTGCTTTCTACCCGCGGCTGCAGAGCATGGTATTCTTGAAATGTACTTACAATTCACTTGTTTTTAACCAACCTGGCCACCTTCTGAGACAAGAACAAGTAGCTCGGTGAGTAGGAAACAGCGGGTGTCATTTGCCTTGGCTTTGACAAGACTTTTGATACACAATCCCTATTTATCTAAGCTGCAACTTTATAGTCCAGGTGAAGTTGACTACTAGATGGGTGAAAAGCTGTTGCAAGGTTGGAGTGATCCTCACCCCATCACTGTAAAAAGCAAGGAGCCAAGGATTCCATTAGCAGTAAACCTGAGGAGGCACAAGCCTGGACTGTGCTACACTGTATGTGCAGCCTGGGCTTTTGGCCTGTGTTGTGCCACCCACAGCCCCTGGCTGCAGGAGAAATTGAGGTGACTGATTGTCATTGAAATCCACCAAGCACAACTGAAGTCCTGTACCTCTGATGGAATGGGACAGATGATGGCCAACTCACTGGAGAACAGCTCTCCTGGAAAAGAACTCAAAATCTGGTAAGCAGTAGGCTGAACTTTGGCAGTACAGACAGGCAGAAAACATAGAGGGTAGAGTTTTACTAAACTTGCCCCAGTTTATCAACATCTTTCTTGTGCTGTGAGCCCCCAAACTAGACATAATATTCTAGGATGTGGTCTAACAATTGTCAAGTAAAGGGGCAATTCCTTCTCTACCTACCTACTACACTTCAGTTGCCCCAGCCCAAGTCACTGTTGACCTTCTCTGCTGCCAGGGCACTTTGCTGGCACACGCTGAACCTGCTGTTTGCTTAGATGTGAACTACACTAAATCCAAACTGCAATACTTGTACTCAAAGATTAAGCAAAAGCATCACATAATCCTATTGTGGTTGCTTTTGCTATGCCATTTAAATGGCTGAAGGAACGTGCATCAGTGGCCAGGCAATTCTTGGTGACTGTGACTTAGAGTTCAATATTGCTACCCAAAATTCAGAAAAAAAAAAAGTAAGGAAAAAAGTTGAAGAACTAATCCTGAACTGAGAGTTATCATCTTCCAGATGAGAGTACACTACCATCTGCTACACAGAGTATTAAATTTCTGTGGTGAACCATGTCTTAAAAATAAAAAAAAAAACAACATCACACACAAAAACAAAAGCTGCTTCTTTTCTGTTCCTGAGGGGTTCTCTGTGGCTTCTAGACACTGTCACAAAGGCAAAGGACGTTATAAAAGAAAATAAAATGGATTTCTTTTTTTCAAGTATCTCATATCCTTCTCCTGCTCATAATAGCATTCATGCCTGAGGAAGAGCAATCATCCACCTGAAAGAAGTGCTCACAATGACCATCATACAGCTCCTGCACAGATGTGGCAGCAGTGCTGCCAGAGCACCCTGTGCCAGGAGCTTTCAGTCCTCACAGCTCCACATCTGCTTCTTAATCCCTCAGCAGAACACAGGTTTAGGCTCTGTATGATGTGTTCTTCCTTGCAACAACTGAATTCCAGTTCCCACATCCACTCATGAAAAAATCGAAGTCTTTAAAGAGCCAAGTATTAGGCTGTGGACTTCATTCCACAAGAATTACCCACTATCGTGGAACCATTGTAAATTCCTAAAATCATAGATCTAAACACAGTGCTGGTTTAAAAAACATGCAGCTCAGAAGATTTTATTATTAGCTCTCTAATTATTAGTTCAATCATCTCTGTTCTCATTGCAGGCTCTAACAGCATTATCCTATGATATTAAAAAAATATATAGATGAATGGAAGTGCCTAATAGTTTTCCACTAGAAAGGGTACTAATAATGAAAACCAGGAGTTATTCCCCAGCCTAAATTTAGGTAAAAGCACATCATCAGATGATCCATTACACTCCCCTCTTCATTCCTCCTGAAATAACTTAAGATATAAAGTCCAACTGGACTTAGTATTTAAAACTGGTTAGTCTAAAATTGGATAGTTGTACTATGAGTGATGAAAGTACTGAGAGGGAAGAAAGGGAAAATAACTACAGGCATTAAGATGCCTCCTCTCCAAAGCCCTTTGTTTCTTATACAGGAACATCAGAGAACACACCACATTTTAAAGCAGATTAACCCCAAGATTTTCATCTGTTCAGCAGAAACAATCTAGAAAAAGAATTTCAGCAAAGTTTAGAAGCAAATTTCAAAAGAAATACTGCAACTTGCTTTTGCAATCACACTTACTAAAATATCTAAAACAGCAAAATGTATTGTGTGTGACAGATAGGGACTGATTTTAAATTTAAATCTATCCTAAATTAATTCGTATCTCTTATTCTTTAGTTTACATCCTCCTGTTACATGTCTCTTACTTACTTGCTATGCAATATGAGGTATCATCAACTTTTGATTGAAAAACTTGTATTTGTTTTCTGTCACCAAGGGGTGTGACATGCCTAGCATTCTACAATAGCGCCTGGGAGACTCAAATCTTCTAAAATTTACTTTAAAAGCCTGTCATCTAGAGTAAGAAGTGATTAATAGTTTTATTCATTCACTTTGACAACTGGTGGCATTCTACCTACTTTGAAAAAAAGTAATTCAATATTTTCACCATCCCCAAAGAGGATTCTCCTGATTCACATTTCAGTTTTAAAGAGAGAAGGTGGGGGACAACGTGTTGGCATTTCCACTTTTTATGGTTTTTTGTCTATAAATCAAAAGGATGGAGTAAAAAGAAACATAAATAACGTGTGGGATTAAGAAATCTGGTCACAAAACAAGCTTCACCTCACTTTGGCAGCATAATCAGGAAAAAAACGGGGAAAACCCATGGGTTTTTCTGTTGCTTAAAAAGCTCTAACCAGTACATCCAAATTTAATCCATTTCTTTCAAATGTACATGTATAAACAAAGGCTGCAGTCATTAATAAACCATGTCATTTTCCTTAACTTGTGACACATGGTAATAAAAAGACCTTTGCTTTCTGATATTTGTTCAAGACTACAGATTATTTAAATTAAACATCAGTCCTTACAAACAGAAAAATACTAGCATTTACATGAAAAGGAATTTGTTTACATAAATACAGAAAAAAAATAAAGTTAAAAAAATCTTTCACTAGCTACATGTAAATTGAAACTGAGTGTCTTCATTGGTCTGTTTTTCCCTGATACTTCATCTTATTTTCTGCCTTTCTACAATTCAGACACTGGACAGCTAATTCAGTGTCCCTGCAAAAACTGCAGGGAACATGCAAGATTCTACAAAATTTCACATACAGCTGGAGATGTCCAAATACATCACCACCTTCCAAAATCTATTTTGACAACAAAATATCTATATTGTAGTACTTTACTGCCTCCTCCCTCAGACAGATGAGACATTATCAGACAGATGAGATGATACAAAACATTTACCTATATACTTACACTACCAAGTCATTATTCAAGTAAGGAGCTGCTTCTTCACAAGCCAGAGGTGCAAAATAAAGTCACAGCTGGGAAGGGACGGGGGCAGGCAGGGTACAGCAAGAGATCCAATGCTACTAGAGCCAAGTTTAACTGCTTCAGCTCATATCTGCAGCCTAATTAAACCATATTTCTAATATTTCAGCACTTCAAGAATTCCGACAACAGCCTGTACAGATTGTCCACAAGACACTGGGATGTGATTTTATTGTAAAAGTTCTGATAAAATATACTGCCTCTGAAACATACCCTGCTTTCTTATTACTAGGAAAAAGTTATTCTTATAAATAATCTTAATTTACATGAACTACAAAAAAAGTCCACTTCCTCTCTAGCACAGATATGCAAATTAGCAATTAACTGAAGAAGTAATACCTTAACAGATGAAATTTCCTTTGGGAAACTTCAGTAAAATGGAAAGTAATACAATAAGACCACAGAGAAATCAGCTGCAGCAACACTGACAGTAACTAGCATTTCTAAAAATACTCACTTCATCTGTATTTAAAAGTTTGAAAATAAATATTCAATAAGTTCAAAAAGCATATTGCTATGTTTTTTCTTGAAAGAGTTCAGAACACTTGAGTTGTGTAATGAGTAAAATTAACGGGGCTTTTTAAAATTATTCTTAGAGTATCTTTTCTTTTAAACACATCTTAGCAAAGGCATTGCTGAGATAAAACTTGTTCTTATTTTATTCTGATGCTCACAGCTTAAAAGAGTGCTCCAACCTCTAGAAACATTCTATACATTAATTAACCAAGTGTTACCTGATATGACTATCAGGTGTTCAATTTCTTTCATGTCTGATTTTGATCTATTGACAGTCATTTCCCATTTTTCCTCCTGACTGAATACAGGATTTAGTCCTTCCCCAAAGGTCAGCCAATCTTTATCATTACTAGGAATAGCAAAGAACATGTTAACATCACCTATTCATTGCACATTCCTTGGCTTAGGTTATCATAATGCTTTAGTCAGGAGAATAGCCACTCTCCATATTCCATTGAAAAATGTGTGGAAAAAGATCATGTCATTGGATAGGTAGTCAGCACAATTTTTAGTGATTCAGCCCATTTCTTTTTGCCTGTTCCATAAACTTGCTAAGCCAGAGCAGGGTGGATGAAATGAACTCCAGACAGATACTGCTACAGCTATCACTGTAGCAACTGGCTGTGGGGCACAGAGGTCCACAGGAAAATCATCAGGAGAAAATGCAAATTTGTAAAGCATCATCCTGAGATACAGACTTTTGTTTACTCACCAACTGCATATGTCATTACAGTTCTTTCTCACTACCATGCATCATTCTCAAATTACTGTTACCAGCATATTAATAAATTACATTTAACAGGCACCATATTAATTGATGAGTTTACAGGTTATCACATCTATCACTCAACAAAGAAATAAAATTGTACTTGCAACTAATAGATCCAATTCCAATTTTTTTCTGAAATTTGGGGAACAACTTAATAGTTAAGCAAGCCTTCCACATATTTCAAATACTGCAAATCTCGTTTTGTTAGCTTGACTATCATGAAATACCAACGTGGGTTTGAAGATTGAAGCATTTCCACACAAATCAAACCAGACAGGATCAGGCAGAGACCTCAGCAATTGTTTATGCTGCAAATTTAGTACTCAAAAAAACTTATACTCTGTACTAAAGATGCAAGAAGACAAGATAAGAAATAGAAAGACAAACTACTGAATACAGTCAAATTTCATTCAGCCTCTCAATATTATTTATAATTACTTTATGCTAGCAATCTATGTGGTCTCTAGAAGGAACACATATACTTCAATTAGTAGAGAAGACAAAACACTGAAGGATATATTTTAGAAAACAGGACAATGGCAAAAAAAAGAAGCCCACCACGAAAAGTCCAGTAACAATTCCACACACAAGCTTCAGTCTTCCCTGGAAACACGCACTCCTGAAGTCATTTCCCTTAATATCACTTCTTCCACTCAAAATATCACGATTTTATTCAGTTGACCTGTGCCTTAGACAATGACCTTATAACATAATACTCAGAAATTAAGACCAGCTGCTTCTCTGCAAAATTCTCACTTCAAACTTTACTTGAGAGATTCAGAGAACAAAGTTACCATGATCACATTTTACCTTACAATGCCAAAGTTATTACCTTACTAACCTTGTATGTGCATATTATAAAAATCATCCATTTATGTTACAGTGAATTACTTCAAGTTAACACTGGGAACACAACACCTGAAATGAATTGCAAGTGACAAGACCATCATCAATCATACTTTCTCAACATTAATGCCACCACATAAAGCCTTCTGCTTCACTGCTTAAAAATGTAGGTGTTTTAGGAAGAAAATGTTTCACAGATGGTGCTATGTATACTGATACTTTTCCCAAATTAGGGGGTTCTTTGAACATACAGCATGAATCAACCAAAACAGCATATTTATTTCATTAATATTTCATGTTAAAGAACAAATCATTACAAATATTAGCAAAGCAACTTAACTTGATCCCCATTTCTAACTATTTGAAAGATTACATGCCAAAGCAGGAAAGGAATCAATTGAAAAATATATAAAATTAGAAAACACCTGTGAGGTCTTCCTTCTGCCCCAAGTCCTCAAAACCCAACAATTTTATTTCTAGATGTTTTGTCAAATTATACAAGACCATACTTCAAAGAGCAGATATTAAATTAGGAAGAACATGTTCTATCAAGATTGTATGTATTAACATTGGAATCAATTTCTTATAGCACCAATCTCTGCTATTTCCAGTTTATATTTTAATTTGCAGATGGTTAGATCCTGTATGATGTTCTGATAAAGTGTTTTCACAAAAGCAACTTCTTTGCAGTAGAGTTGTAACTCAGAGATCAGCCAAGTTATTACCTCAATTGCTAGGCAAAAAAAGAGGCAGGATTTAAATACAAGTATGAGAAATCTATGGCTCAGCTATGCTATCATTGATAACTACAAGTCTTTGTAAAAGAAACTCTTCAACACACAATAAAAGCACTCACATGACCGGAGTATTTACACATTCTCAAGCATCAGCTTATGGCTTTAAAATGTATTATTCAAAAAGCACTAAAACTTTAGAACAAAACATTTTTTAAACTGTGATATTCATTAAGGTAAAACGGCATCATGATGCAATCTATTTGATTCAAACACGAATGGAGGCATCCCTGTCAGTCAGGTTTTTCAGTATCTAGGATCCCCACAGCTTGAATTTATCCAAGAGCTCAGGAAACAGAAGCTAATATAACTCTATGAGCTGGAATCAGAGTGCTGAACCTCCTTTCCTCCAGCATCCAACCTCAGCAGAACCACAAGCCTCAGGACAAAATATTGAAAGCAAAGCCACAGATAACCCACCACAACCACAGGGCCAAACTGTCACCCAGCTGCTGATAAAGACAGATTGATAAGCAATTACCACTGCAAGCAAAAGAGACTCAACTTGGGAAAAATGGATGTAATTCACTGTCAATCAGACTGAGGCAATGAAGAGCAGAGACAAACAAGACTTTGTAGAGACAAACAAGACTTTGTAGAGACAAAACAAACCTTTGCTTCTCCCTCTCCCCAGCGCACTGTGCTCCTTCAGCCCAGGCTGCCCCAGCTCCCACCCAGCGCAGCAGAGGGTGCACAGGGGCAGCTGCCATGGGCCCACAACAGCTCCCTCCACGGCTCCTGCCTGCCTCACAATTCCCCCTGCTCTGGCACGGCCTTTCTCCCATGGGATAGTCCTTCAGGAAAACAAAAATGCCTAAGTGTGGGTTCTCCACAGGCTGCGGTTCCTTCAGGAACTCTCCACCTCCTCCAGTGGCTTCAGATTTCTCTAGAGCAATACTCCTTTGTGCAGTACTCAGTACTGCACAGCTCTGATAGGGATCTGCATGTCTGAGCCATCACAATAAGATGAATCTTCTGATTAAAAAAAAATAATATATATATATAATTAAAACTACTTTCCTCAAATAGGAGATCCATCATTCTGTATGCTAGCGTAAAGATGGTAAAATCTCATGAATAAAACATAAAGCAAACTTTTGAATTTAAATTGTGTTAAGTTTTAAAACAATTGTAAAGCTAACATTACAGTTCACATGTTGTTACAGAAAATGTTTAAGCTTTCTACAGTTTAATCCTCATTAATGGCCCAAGGAAATTATTTACTACCAAATGGGTCACAGAATACATCAAGAAGGCCTTTGCAGTATAGATTTCACACATAAAATTATTGTCTTCAGTTGCACTTGAAATTGCCAAGAAGGCTTGACTAATATGAACTCTCCCTATTACAAAGCCTCAAGAAATAGCCACAGTTGGGATGTCAAACTTGTTTTTAAATTATGAAAGAGAACATCTGAGTGCTCCACGGGCTTGACTAGTAAGTGATTAAAGCATAACTGACTGAACTGAATTTTTGCCAGTGTCAACATAAAACTTTTTTCAAAAGTCAGTGCTTTCAATTATTTATTGTTTTCTCAAAGCTCAGTGTCAACACATCAATTCACTCTCATTCTATTCCCCTCTTACAACCCCAACTAGAGTCACTCTGTAACATGCAGGATGGTGACACACATCTGCAATATTGTGAGCAATGGAACAAGGCTAGGCAGCCACCCAAATTATTCAATGCTTTGGTGACCCAGGAAGACCAACTTCAGCACAACATATTCCCATAAGATGTATAATTTCAGAGTACCTTGGAAAAGACAGGGCAGGTCTTCATAATATCACTCTTGGGTAGGTGTAACTCCTTCCAAAAACCTGTGCATGTGACTGCTTGCAGTAGCACCAAATAAGCTCCCAGAGACAAAACACATCAAGTACAATAATCAATAACACTGCACTAACAACCCATGCTGGAAAACTATGCTGCTTTAACACTGAAGAATCACACCACTAATGAGAGCTGCAAGAAAGAGTCCTCAAAACTACATCCTTGAAAGACCATCTTTCTACTATCTATAATCAGGGTATTTCATCCCTTAGAAATTTACAGTAGACTGTCAAAACCAGTAAAAGTAAAGTCACAGAATCACAGAATCAAGTAGGTTAGAAAAGAGCTGTGAGATCACCAAGTCCAACCTATGACCAAACACCACCTTGTCAACCAGACAATGGCACTGAGTGCCACGTCCAGTCCTCCTTTAAGCACCTCCAGGGACAGAGACTCCACCACCTCTCTGGGCAGCACACTCCAATGCCCAATCACCCTTTCTATGAAGAAATTCCTCCTGCTGTCCAACCTGAGCCTTCCCTGGTGCAGCTTGAAGCTGTGTCCTCTCATCCTGTCACTAATTGTCTGGAAGCAGAGACTGACCCCCACCTTGCTAAAATCTCCTTTCAGGCAGTTGCAGAGAGCAATAAGGTTTCCCCTGAGCTTCCATTTCTTCAGGTTAAACGAGGCCAATCCTCAAAGGACTTGTGTTCTAAACCCTTCACCAGCTTTGTTAACCTTCTCTGGACATGCTCCAGTGTCCGTGTCCTTCTTGAATTGAGGGGCCCAGAACTGGATACACAGCTCGAGGTGTGGCTTCACCAGTGCTGAGTACTTGGGGAACAACCACTGCCTGCTCCTGCTGGCCACACTATTGCTGCTACAGGCCAGGATGTCATCGGCCTGGGCACACACTGGCTCGTGTTCAGCCACTGTCACCAGCACTCCCAGGCTGTTTTCTCCTGGGTCACTCTCCAGCCACCCTGCCCCCAGCCTGTGGTTGTTGTGAGCCAAGCAGGATCCAGCACTTGGCTTTGCTGCACCTCACACCACTCATCTCCACCCTGTGGTTGCTGTGACCCAAGCAGGATCCAGCACTTGGCTCTGTTGCACCTCATACCTCTCATCTCCACCCATCGATCCAGCCTGCCCCAGTTCCTCTGCAGAGCCTTCTTACTCTCCAGCAGATCACACTCCTCCCCAACCTGGTGTGAATTTACTAAGAGTAAACTTGATTCTCTCATTCAGATCATCAATAAAGATGTTAAACAGGACTGGGCCCAATACTGGGCCCTGGGGAACACCACTAGAGACCAGACACTAACTGGATGCAGCATCATTCACCACCACTCTCTGGGCCCAGCCATCCAAACAGTTTTTAACCCAATGAAGACAAAATACCCAACAGAAGATGCAAGTTTTTAACCTAATTTTACAAACCCCTTCTTTAGAAATAGCATTCAAGCCTAATTCGGATTATCACACCATCACAATTTGGTCTTTAATTCTCAAATTCTAAGACAAGGATTGCTCACTAGAAAGTGCTGAAACCTAAGTGTAAATAGCCAGACATTGCAAAACCACTAAAACATACTCCCAAAAGAACACACAAGTAATGCTTACCAAAGTGGTAATGTTATCAAACACATTCATTAAGAGACAAATTAAATAACAAAACAGGTGATGATGTTCAAGGCTCTATTACTTCTTAATTAAGTCTGACCATGATGCATAACTTCTGTGCAATGTCATGAAGACCTCTATATCACCAGAGTGCCTGAAAAGCAAGACATTTCTCTTGGGGATTTCTCCTCTGCAGCAGACACAAACAAGCATCCATGTCTTACAAAAGCACAGCTACAGCAGCTGTACATGCAGATCTTGGGCCTAGACCAAATACTATTTACTATTTCAACAGCTACTTTTCACAAACAATACTGGAATTGTGCTACTGTGTCATCTTTTCTGCCTCTTCAATCCAGATGTTGCTGAGGAAAATTGTTAAAGATTATCCTCTGGATTTATATATATATATATATACACAATGCTTTCTTTAAAAGTGTATTCTTACAGTTTCACTGAAATGGAATTGATGTTTACATTTTTGTTCCAGTGAAAACTACATTAAGTATCCAGCTCCCAAGTATCACACTTCAGTGAAGCCTCTGGTGTAACACAGTAACCTTTGATTGACCTCCGTAAAATAAGCTGCAATTTTGGCCTTCATTTCTAAACACTCAAATTAATAATATTCCTATAATCGATCAGCAGTGTACTGTGCTAGCTAAAACTAGATGAAACAGTTTACTAAACACAGTTTCTCAAACTAAATTAGTAATCAAAACCCCCTAAGTTCAATCAGGAGCTTTGGAATGGGACAGAAATCACTAACCTTCTTTTCTTCCTTACTCAGAAAATATGGTGAACTTGAATAAACAAAGCTTATATATTAAAAGACTCATGCAAACCTGAAATACTGCAATAGCTTCAAATACAGCAGTTCTGTAGAAGATAGTTTTCCTAGATGATTTACATTCAAATTTCTAAACCATTACTACAAAACATAACATCAAGAAGTACTTTTTTCCTATAAAGCAGCTATTGGCTTTAAGAAAGTAATTTGGGTTAAATAAATAATACATTAGATAGTGAGTGTGTTCATAAGAACAAGTTTTAGATTTCTGCTTAAACTAAATGGTCAGGAAGCCTACTCATTGCAGTTCTTACTGGTTTTCAGACTTCTCAGCTATTCATATAAGAGGCAAATTCCAGAATAAACACAGATAACCTGCATACTTAGCCACATTTCTATAGAATACATTCATTGTTTTTAAATTCCACACAAGTGTTATTAGCTTTCAGCAAGATTATGCAACTCAAGCACAGATCTCTCTAGCTGCAGTTGTATTAAAGAGTTCTAATGAAACTGTTTACATAGGACTATCAGGACTTTCACTGTACATTAAATAATTCCACAGACTCCAGTTATATTCAAAACTGACAAGATTTCAGTATACTAATTTTCTAATTTGTTAAAGGAATGCATTTTGACTTCCCACTGTTTGTTTTGCCAAACATTCATGGTCAACCTTGGTATTAATGTGACATAACAATACAAGGCTTTGAAAACATTTTTTAAAAGCAATCCAAACTGCCTTCATGTTATCCACTGCTGCATTTTCTATTCTGTGCATTAGACATGATCACCAACTTTTAAGTCCTGTGAAGAGTCTTCTATTGTAAAACTAGCAACTCCTGAACTGATCACCAAATTACTAAAAGGATATTCACATACAGTTTACCATAGATGTCCTAACTAGATGTGATACGTCAAATATTCATACAACAAAAACTTTACTTTTGCCTGACATATTCTGGCTTACCCTCATTTCAGTTCACAGAATTTTCTAAGTTGATAGGGATCCACAAGGATCATCAAGTTCAACTCTTAACTGGATGGGCTACACAGGATTGAACATAGCAATCATGCTCTAACCAAATGAGCTATTCTCAGTTCTTACTGAGAGAACAAAGAGAAAAAAAACCACAACTATTTGACTTGTTCCAACAAAAAACTGTTGCAAAATGTTGTGGGAGAAAAGATAGACACTGGCAGAATACACAGTTGTGTGCATAGGGGTAACATGTTGAATGAAAGGGTGCCTTACCGTCTCTGTGAGAAACACTTTTTAAAATCCTCCAGCAGGAATTTCTTTAGAATGCACACCATATGCTAAATACCATCTAAAATGAATGAACACTCAGCTCATAATGAACATTTTTAGTGCTGCCAGTACTTGTAATAAGGTTTCTGGTATTCTCCAGATGGAAGCATATAAATTTAAAAACCCAAAAGGCTATTGTCCAAGAGTGTCACCAAACAGTGCAACAAGAGCTGCAAAAATCACTCTTAATCTGACTTACCGCCAGTGCTTTAGACAGTTTTGTTCTATAGCTATTCAAAACAATCACATCAATTTCCTTAAATGGCACATAGGCAAACCCATCTTTAATAAATACTCTTCTGGCTCTAAATAAATCCACAGCATCTGCAAGTCCAACCTGAGAAAGAAGAAAAACCAACGTTGTGGAATAGCACAATAACGAAGCAACAATGTTTACAGCCCTAACATTCAAGATGGACCAGTTAAGCTTTAGGTCATTCTCTTTTAACAACTCACAGATTGTGAAATTAATGTTGACTTAGGAATAGCTGATCATTCTTTTTGGTGGGAAAATATTGCTTGCTCACAGAAGGTCATGCAACTAGGCAAAATAAGCTGCTTCAAAGTTTGTATCCACAATCATTATTATGTCTCTTTGCATCACTTACTGATTTAGTATTTGAAAATGGATTTTTGTTGGACTAGTGTTTCAGATGCTTTGAAATATTTGATTTGGGTAAGCTACATATATTAAGGTCTTCAAAACAGATCTGGAACCCAACTGACTTTACTCCAACGAATCTGTGGGCTACATTAGAAAACCTTTTTCCTCTCCCCTTGCTCTCTTGCAAAACAAAATACAACCTGACCAAACCTAGTTTCAGCAGTAGATGTGTGAGAATGCCTCCACCATGAACAGTCTGACAGCAAGGCAAATTAAGTCATTTGTCTGGGAAACTTTAAAACTTAAGATCATTTTTGTGGCAAAAGCAAGTGACAGCAGAAGAGGACAGAAGACATTAACAGTAGTTTAAAGCTTCCTTCGTTTTCCCAGTCCCCCCCTCCACCCTTATACAACATGAGTAGAGGAACTCTCATCAGTCCTTTAGATACTTGGATTAACTGTTAGTATTAGGCAAACTAATTATTAGTAACTCCATATTTAACTGAGAGAGAATGAATGCAGATGTGTGGAACTCAGTGATTTTTACTTACCTTATAGAACATTTGTTCTGTTACTTTAGACTGAATGAAGCCAGGGGTTGACACATACAGGTCATTACTCAATTCGTTTTTCAGGTCTTCACTAACCTAGAATTAAAAATTTGTCTTAAAACTGTTGAAATATTTTAAGATAAGGCTTTTCAATTTTATTAACATGAGCTAAAAGATTACTTTACCTGTAAATATATAATCAGTTTGGTTGAAAAGAGAAAGAAGAATTACTTATTCAACAAGTGATCAGATCACTAATAATCCATTAAGCAGAAACCAGCAAAACACTAGTGGTCAATAGTGTAAAGCAATATTCTCTGAAGCAGAAGGGCAGATTTTAAACTATAAGGTAGTTTTTAGTCAGGAACCAAGCCCAGGCCATCCCATGCAATAGATGCACAGACTCCAAATGCAAGGTAAAAGAGACACCCATGTTCCAACCTCTCCATGGGAAGGGCTGTGCTTAAGCAGTTTTCTTCTCTGAACAGGGCAGAATATCTGGGTTTTTGACCAACACTGATATGCAGTTAAACGGGTATTTAAACAATTTTTTGTCCTTCTCAATTGAAAAATCCAAAAAAAACCAAAAACAAAACACTTTTCTTGGAAGTCATAGGAAGGACCCTTTAATTTCAAACTTGGAGGAGAAGCTTAGCAAAAAAAAAGTGATTTGACAGATGCATATGAAATGGCCAAGGCAGAAATGTCAACAAGGCTTAGGTTACCCAGTCTGCACCTTGATGTAATCTGTAGTACTCTCTCAGGAAAACCAGCTTTAAAAAATAATAATAAAGATGCCAGAAAGGCAGAAGAATGTAGCTTTGAAGACAGAGGAAATACACAATAGCATTATATTTCAGCATGTAAAAATGTAAAGCTCAGCAAAAAACAGCCTGTAAAGAAACCATTTTTCTTTTAACAAAGCTGTATCAAAACAATTAAATGTGTTTCTGAAAATGAAATGAGAAAATACTTTCTATAAAATACTCTCATTAACAATCTTATTCTTGTTAGACCTCGAAAAATTCCTGCTTTTCAAACATGACACAAATTATGTACAAATTTCACACACTGCTACCAAAACCCTGCTATTCCTTACAGATTATCTATTTCTTGTCTAAATAAGTACAAATCTAAGTCACCACATCAGCCTGCAATCCTGCCTTTCACCTACCAGAGACCAAAATTTTCATTTGAATTCCAAAACAGTGGCTTCCATTTTTCAAATGTAACAGTTTTATGCATTCTGAGTAGAATTTGCTTGAGAGAGCCCAGTGCACCATGTCATTCCAAACCCTCACTGACAGTGCCTTGGAATAAAAACAGTACAACACATTGTATAGCAGCAGTGCTTACAACTGCATTATTTCTTCTAGGATGTCTTACTAAAACAAACCTATCAAACCAAGCCAAGGACAGAGTGGGGTTTTTTTGCAGAGAGCTATTAACAGTGCACAAACTGTTTTACAGCTAGGCCAGCAATACTGGGGGGAGAATGAGAAGAGGGAAAAGCAAGGATTCCTTTTTTAATTTTTCTTCCAAAACCAGTCATCTCAATTTCATCACCATTTTTTTTCAATATTACACTTTCTTTTCAGGGGGATTTATCTTTTTAGAAACACATAAAAACTGATCTCAAACTTGGTAAGTTGTCTACATCCTTCTTTATTAGTAATTTGACCATATAAATTTTGTACTGATGTAGTGACAGTCATTTTAGATTTTCTTGCATGTCACTAGCAAACAATTTAACATTGTTGGGGTAAAAGTGATCCTGGTGAAACCTCACAAAAAATAGGTTAATGGGCCATGACTAAAGATTTAGATAAGGCTGTGGACAGTGTGATCAAAACTACAATTTTATTAGAAATTGTATTTTTTAAACAAACACAAAAACTATTGCAAAGCACTATTTATTACATAAACAGAATATATTTATATAAAGCTCAAAAATAATTTACTTGTTATAGCCTCAAGTATCTCATAAATTATGCAAAGTTCAGCAGCCCTACAAACACTTTGCTCCTTGCCTTTTCACCAAATTCACATTGCCTTCATGTTTTCAGACAGAGAGAGGAAGAAGAAATAAGCTTAGCCCTTAACTGAAGCTGGGAGATGACTCCAGAATGCATTCAAAAATAAAATTTGCTTCCCTCGAGACTGGAACATGAAAAATAACCTTTCACTGGCACTAATGTTCACCATTCATGTAAAATTGACTGAAGATGCAATGCAAAGAAATATGCTCCTCATAGTCTAGAGTCAGACTCATGCCTAACTGATCTCTACATTTAGAGCATCATGACACACGTACCACAATTTTTCTGGGTTCATAGAAGCTAGAAAAATTTCCTTTTTCACAGCTATGGGGTTTTAAAAATAATTTTAATAAGAATACTGTGGTTTGTATATTTAGTAATTTCGTCTCTAAAATAGCACCTGCAAGAACACATTCCAGCAATCATTAAAAAATCAGACATAATTAAATACAGCTTTTAGGATTCTAGTCAAGACTGAAAAGATATACAGGGTTTTTAACTTCTGACAGCACTCAGTGATCTTCACCAGATAAAATACTGTGTTGTTCAAAACACATAAAACAAAACAAAACATGGAATTCTAAGAGTCCCATCTGGTCATCATCTGACCTTCCACACTGCACTGATGAAACTCACCTCACAGCAAACAATTCACTAGTTTTGCTCACTAATTTGTAGCCAGTTTAGTAACCTGCTTATCATTATGTCAGCCTTTGCTTTGCACAAAGAACACCAGGTAAAGGATCTTCCCTGCTCACTGACAGTGGACCAGGTAGCATAGTTTGAAACAATTCAACACTTCACTGTAAGTTTCTGAGACTTAGGAAATTCAGAAAACTAAAGCTATAAAAAGAGAGGAAGGGAAAGAAGCAAGTACTCAGGACAAGTTGCATTATTTCTAGTGTTCTTGCTTTCCACGTGCAGTTTATTCATTGATTTTTAATCACAGAACTGTCCTGGAAATACAAAGACACATAAATTTTGATTAAAATATGAATAATTTAATATGCAGGGCTTGGTTAAACAAACACAGTCAGTGAGATAGTTCAAAAACTTCAAAACAAATTTGATATCCCCACTCTGTTTTAATGAACAGATAAAGATGCATGCACACATTACACTACTATACATGTTTTACTGTTTCTAAGTCTCCCAATAAGCAACAAGAACTCATGCACAAGTCCTTTCCTTTTCCAAGACTCAGCTTCAGGTATTTATATGTACATGCCACTGGTGTCCTTAGAAAGTGAACTTCCTACAACTTCCTACAACTTGTTTTTAACCCCAGAGCACCCAGTATTCAAGTGGCACAACACCCTTCCCAAAAAGAGACGGTGTCAGTCTCTCAGCATTTTTCTATATTGCAACTCTGAGCATGAAGCAGACAAAACAATCATTTAAAACAATCATTTACTAAGCAATCTTCTCCATTGCCACACATCACAGTGCAAACTAAGCTAGAACACCGAAGCATTAACCTAGATACCATTAAATTTGAGAATATAAATTTAAAGTGTAATCAGCCAGTTAATGAATACTAGCGGGATTAGCAAAGGACAGCATTTTCCAGCTCTCCTACTAATTAAAAGGATGAAGAGCCTTAAACAAAGCATTCCAGAGGCTCATAAATCTGTCATTCAGAAATCTGATGATTATCAATTTCATTCTGGCCAGGCCCAAATTAATTAAGAAGAAAATTTTATCTTCCAGAGTACTACAACTTTGTATTTTAAGTTTGCTGGCATGACTAAAAATATAAAGGGCAGCACCAATCTATTTTTATCCATCAACTGAAATACTGTTTGGGCTTTTTGTCAGCATCAAGAGTGTGCACAGAAAGGACATTTTATGATCTTCCTCACTATGTAGCTAATTCATGGTTACCATAATCACAGAGAAACTCAGTGATGTAGGTTCAGTCTCCTACATTCCTGACAAAAATTTCCCTATATTGATTAAAAGAAAATCTGAACAAAACCAATACTACAGAATCACCTAGAAACATTACCTCATACATGACTGAAGAGCTATCAGTACTTCTGCTAAATACAGAAACAAGTTTTCTTTCATTTACAACTCAGGATAGTAACATGAGACACAATTATAAAGAAACTTGTTAACAAATATTGCTCTAGATTCAATCGCAGGATTAGCAGGGAAGAGTGTTTCAATGTTTGCAGACCATTTTCTGAAGCTTATGTCCAAAACAGGAGCTAGTAAGTTTTACTTGCAGTGTAATTACATCCTGCACAAACCATCCTATCAGCTTTTATGCTGCTGTACTAAGGAACAATATAAACATCTCCACAGCTACTGCATTCACTACTCTGTAAAAAATAAATTCACTTTACAAACTTTATTACATTCAACCACTACAAAAGAACTTAACACCTTGATCATTCAAAGAATATATTTCCTTCTTGTACAACATATGGGTATCATTTTCAAAAATACATTGATTTCCCAATTTTCTCTTTTCTCGCTCCCCAAAAGAATATCTACAATACTTACAGAAAAAAGAAGAGACACTTGATGACACCTTTCTGCTTGTCTATACCACATTTCTTCCAAGAATTCCAAATTACCAACTGCTAAGAACTGAAAATCTCTAAGGATCAGGTTAGGATATGCTGTTTTTTCACCCTTTGCAAGCCTTGAGATAAATGGCAGTCAAGTATGACCTGGTGAACTACTGAGTGCCAGAGCACACTCTGCACACAGTGTGGGTCCCCTTCCCACTTCTCCTACCATAAGCTGAAGAGCCTGCTGTGCAGAATCCTATTTTTCACTGCATTTTTGTCACAGCTGCCATTTCAATTTTACTTTAGAACATCTGCCTCAGGATTCAGACTGTATTCCAAATGTTGTCTGATTGTTTTCAGTTAGATGAGGAGGAAGAATGTTTTTATGCATCATCTTTACCACAGCCCTGCCCACAATTTTTATTTCAAAGCACCTAAGTTTTTAAAAGTAGTTAGAGAACGTACTTCAAACCAGCAAGAACATCTATAGCACCTAATACAGAAGGATTCAACCTTACAGGGGACTGTAAAGTTCCTATTTAACTCAAATGATGAATTCCACAAAGCCATTTAGTAAGAATCATAGTGCCCTAGTGTACTAAAGGGGACATAAATAACTGTGGTTTAGTTCATTTTGTGATTTAGTTTGACTTCAGTTTCACAAGTCAATTTTAAGCAATAAAAGTTCTCTTCTAAGGGTCCATTTACATTTCTGCAGATAATCAGCATCTGTTTCTAATCAAACCAAGATGATTGCCAAATTAAAACTTTTAATTAGCATTTTGCATCATTTACAAACTGTTGTTCATTATGTTTATGAAGGTGAAAAAAGGACATCCCCAGTAGCTAGATATTCTTTAATCACATCTATTACTCAATTCCACAATTCATAGAACATCACCAACACCATATGTGCAAATAAATACATGCAACTAGAATTGCTGCAGCAAAATGCACCAGTTTTCTCCATGACTAATAACAGAGTCATGCTTACAGTTCAAGTTCTTACAGAGAAAAGTAAATAAAGAGCCCCCCACACATTGTGCCAGTGCACAAACAACAAAACAAAACAAACAAAAAAACAAAAAAAAACCACCAAGCCTTCTTTTAATAGCCTGTGAGAGAATATGATCACTCATTCTAAGCTGAAATGTTTTAAATCAAACCTCATCTCATCTATCCATCCCTCAAAATCTTTGCTCAGTAGAATACCCAGGTTCCTTGGCAATCAACCCAATTACTTTTGGCTGAAAATATCTCACTACATTTTTTTAAAGCACTAATGGTATACGTTTCCCTGTCTTATTTAACAAACTCTAGGGTTTAGAAAAACACCCTGCTCCTAAGCCTTTCCACGTAAAATTTTGCTCCTATTATGACTTTAAGCATGTAATTAAATGACAGAATACATATTTTTAGCTTACTTTGGCAGCAAGGAAGGCACAATTTCCCACTTAGGCATGCATCACTTATGACCTTTGCTGTCACTTGTAAGACAAGCATCACTGGTTTTCAAGCAAAGGGACAAATACAAGATTTAAGTAGAGGAAAAGCAAGACAAAATTCAGAACCATTTCCTCAGCAAATGCAAACCATAGCCTTCTTGGACACAGTTACTGTCTTAGCTTGGCAGAAGTTTCCACACATGATCCTAGACAACTGCTACTTTTAAGCATTTTTCCAATCCTATTTGAGAAAGAAAGAAATATTACTTATACCCCTGAAATGCAAAGCCATAAACCCTATCAGAAGAACATTTTGGTTTAAACACTTGGTTGCAAAATGGATAATTATAGCCACAGCCCTTTAGTGGCTAGACATGATACTGAGTATTTTTTTTCACATGTATCTATCCTTAACAGGGCAACAAACTAGTCCCCACTCTCATTAATCCAAATCTGACTTTAGGATCTTCTCTACCAAATACAGGCAGTCAGAAAGTATTTTTTCAAGAAGGTGAACTACAAATATTTATACAATTGCCCCACTACCAAGATAAAAGCTTTCAAAGAAAGCATAATAGTGATATCAGAAAGTCTCTCATAGAACTGCTCTGATCATAAAAATGGAAATTAAAGAAGTTTCATTTCTACTGCTTAAAGCAGCTAAAAAAAGCACTTCAACTGCATCATCAAAGAGCGACTGTGGAAAAAAATTCTATCACTAATGCATTTTGCTGTTTTATTTTGCAGCTCTTCCTCCTTCCTCTCAAATGCCTGCAGATGCACTAAAGACCTTTAGCTCCCCCAGCTGACTATTCCCATCTGCCATTCCTTGCCCATTGCTATGATCCAAAGCATTTACTAAAACAATGTGCTTTATAGCAGCATCTAAAAATTAAGACAACTGATTCTGCAGTAACTGGCTGTCACCCAAAAAGTAAGGCATCTAAACCAGAAGTTACAAAAAAACCCTTGTAATATTTTTTAAATTTCAAGAGGGTATTCAGAGGTAAAAAAGTCCTAAGATAATTTAACCATGATTTGTCTCTATGCTCTGTGGAGAGGAAACAGCAACACAGATATGTTCCAGACAAAATACACTACACTTAGAAGTTTATTTCTTTTGCACACTGCAGAAAGGTAGTACTGAACAAAAGCATTGCAGGGAATATAAATTCAATTATACAACATCCTTACACCACAGATAAAGACATGATGATAACTACTAATTCTAATTTCTTTTGGAAGCAATAAAGAGGAAACATTTCGAGGTACAAACAGCCTGAAGATAAGGAAATCAGAACAGTCGAAATGACAATCAGAACATCACTGAAAACTAAATTTAGGATAAAATTTTGCATTCTACTTCATTCCATATTCTAGTATATAAGTTCAATTCTTAAAAAGATACAGCAACAAATCAAAGCATCCAACAGCACCTAGGGAAAAACACGAGTCAAGCAGCAATCCACCTGTGACTGTGAGAAAAACCAACTGTGTTAAGCTGATTTCACTGCCTTTATCACAGTGCAGCAGACCTCAGGGACACGGAAAAAAGCAGGTGTCATGTTGTGCCAAATGCCCTTGAAGTCACCAAAAGACACTTTCACATGCAAATGACCAAACAGTTCCACTGAGACTTCTACAAGCTGGGTTCAAAACCCATAGGAAAAGCCATGCATGGAAGAATTGATCTCAAAAATAGAGGGATGTCTTAAGCCAAGTGCTACAATCAAATTGAAATTTAATACTTCAGTTCCTACCTGTGTATTAAAACAGGAGCAGATTACACATTGAAATGCCATGAGGCTGGGGCACTGCTAGAGCTCTAGAGAATGGGATCAAAGAAGAAAACCTGATCTAAAATTGAAGGCTGTAAAAATGGCAAAGAACACTCAGTGAAATGACAAACCACCACAGAGAAAGGCTAAAAGAAGAAACAAGAAAGCATAATGACAGATAGAAGGCAAATACAAAGAGAAGGGAAAAACAAACCAATAGGAAAAAAAATCCCTACCTTTCCCAACTAGTGGATAGAACAAGAAGAAATATGTTAGGTTTGACATTAGTTTAAAGAAGTTAGAAGGAAAGTAAAGCAGCAGAATGATGAGCACCACTGTGAGACATAAATATTCAGATGCAGGAAACTGTGCAAGCAAAGCTGTGGCATTTTCATGGACAAGGCAAATGGAACTACTGTTATCTTCAAAATGCTGTTGAAAGTGTTGAAGGCTAAAAAAAAATAACAATACACAGCTCTTGGAAAGCAATCACAGAACATTTTGGTCCACCTGAACAGAAGAGACCTTAAGACCATTGCTGGGGGAGACAAAGTGTCACTGGTTGAGGTGAACAAGTTTTGGGACAAGTTTTCACAAAAACCAAGTGGAAAGGAAGCAGAGGTTCCCTAGATCTTCCAAATCAACACAAGATGTACCACAGACCTCCAGCTACAGGTGCTGAAAGGTCAGATCTTCCACTTGATATCTAAGAACAAGTGGCAGGTCTTGGAGAGTTGAAATTATGCAATTCTGAAATGCAGACTGAGGGCTTCAAAGGAGATACTGCTGACCATGCCAAGATAACTTTGTAGTGGAAGCCCAAGTATCACTTACCTACAAAACCACTTATTTTATGTAATTCCTTCATATACTGAATAATTTACTCTGAGATTAAAATATTTTCTTCAATGACTATAATATTTTAAATATTCACAAATTTCCCTTTAAATATCTTAAAATCTATCTTAGTGCCTTTTACTGTCAGAAACTGTCAGGCATCATTGATATAATTACTCACTTATATTAAGATTTTAATACTTTAATCTTCTAAATGGATGTAAATCTCAGCTGCACACCTGTGTTTGCATATTCTCTTTGATGGGCTCTGTCACCCTAAATGTCAGCATTTACTCCTCCTGAGTGCTGCTAAGGATTTCCGATGCTCCCTACGTGACTGACTTTGCACACAGATTATTTAATGTGCCTTGAGTGCTGAAAATTACATGCCATACAGAAAAAGCTTCCCTATTTATCTGGATGATGGAACGACTGTCCCTTACAATGCTTTTTTCTTTCTTTTCTTTTTTCAATACATAAAGTATAGAACAGACTAAAACCACTCTGAAATACCTTCAGAACTATCCCATTCTTTTCCTTTTACTGTGATAGAAAACCAATCAACATACCAGGGGAAAATACTCTTAAAGCAGAGATTTATTCTTACTTTCCTTCTATCCTTTTCCTTTCTCAACATTTTATCCCAGACCATGCACTTCACCTCTTGCCCATGCAGGCATAAATTGGTAGGTATAAACAATAATATTTCAGAGTTCTGTAACATTTTGAGCACCAAACCAATGTTTCACCAGGCTGGGCAGCACCAGTGCAGGCATCTCCCACTCTCAGAGAAGAGTCTGGCCAAAGCTATTCCCATAAGTGATTAAAATGCAATCTACACATTAGCAGTTCAAAAAAGTGCCTCAAATACAAACTCAAATCAAGCTTCATTATTTTTCCTTAGAAAGTCCAGGTCCCAGAGGCTTTTCATAGAATACTAAAGATGGACTAACTTAATCCAGTGCCAGCTTTTTAAAAGCTTTTCAAGAAAGAACTTACCTAACCTTCATATTTCCATGGTTTATACTAAATGTAGAGAGGCTTATTTTCACAAACATGGTAAAAATTTTGAATTATAATAATCCTATGCATGTTCAAACACTAATTCATTATACTGAAGTCATCATGTTTAGCTCAAGCACCATGGAGTTTGCAGCCTTCTTTCTGCAAGTAAAGGGCATCTTTATAATCAGGTAAAACTCCCCAGAGCAAGCATTTGCTAATTTTAATAAACCCTGTGCCACGTATTTTGCTCCATCAGCAATATAAATATCAGCCACTGGACACAGGTAATTCTATTACAAAAATTAAAACACTTATTTTCATTAAATTTTATTTCTATTTTTAATTTCAGAAAGCTCTTGCTCTTTGATTTAAAATTTCTTCAATCATGAGATCAGAACTACTATCATATCAAATTCTCTACAGGTAACCATCATATAAAAAAACTTTTGAAATCTGGTATTTCTTTCTTGTAGTTATTAATAACTTTTTTCTTTCTAAAATCTGGTAAGTAAGATCTTTTATTCAGTATTCCAAGATCTTAAATATACAAAGAACTTAACAACTTAAGTATTATCCATGAGTGGGATTGAAGACTTCTTGATTCCACAAAGCAATAATCCTCAATCCATAATTCATAAAATCTCAGGAATAAATCTGCAAAACCCTTGCAAAATAAATATGTAAATCTCACTCCCTCTTGCATGTTAGCAAACAGGAGAAGGTGAGAGGTGACAGTTACTGAATTCTCAATTTTAGGTTCACTTTGTTGGTGTTGTAAATGAAGACAAGTGTGACAAGAGTGTACAAGGCAATCCATTTATTCCTCCTCCCCACAAAACAGTTGACCAGTTCTTTAAATAAATACTGAGAATCACTTCTTACAGTGGTTCTTAGAATTGGTAACATTGCTACACCAGACTATATCAAGGTCAAGCTTTAGCACCTCTGGCCCTTCTCACATCACAAGTCTGAAACCAGAACTATTATCTAGAAAATGCAAGGCACCTGTCTTCTTTTTAAAGAAGTTTAACTAAAAGTTTCTTAGGGTATTCTAAGCAACTGAAAATTTCATAGCAGAATTTCTATCCATTTAGCCATCTAGAAAATGAATTGTAATATCAGAACTTCCTTCCTTTTTCTGAAGACCATCCCGTTTTCCAACAGGGAGAGCACAAAGTTTGATTTCCACCTTGTTTTATGCACAATAAGGCATGAAAACATTGTAACTTCTAACAGAGAAGCATGAAGAGAATAGTTCATTATAATTTCCTCTCTAAAGACTTTTATAAATAGAACATTGAGAAAAGGAATACTAATCTTAGAATGCCCTTACTTTTGTAGTGGCCTCTACACAGTTTCAGGGAGTTTAGAACTATTTCAAATACATCCCTTAGTAATATTCAAATGTTTTATACATGGTAGTGCAAGGAAGGATTAGTTTTGCCTAAATTCCCAAGAGACTTGGAAGCAGAGGGGAAAGTAAAAGCAGAGAAGTAGATTTTCAACAAAATGAAGATTTTTTGCCTCAACAGGAGTAAGAAAGTAATGCCTTCTTAATCATTCTGACATTTTGAAGGCACATTCAGTAGCACAGAAGCAAGCCATACTTCTAGCTATTTCCAGCAACCTGCAAACATTAATTTATTCCTACAAGCCCAACTGCTGAAACTGTGACAGGAGAATATAAGGCTGGGGAATAAGCACCAGAAACACAGCTCCACAAAAACACCTTTCACTGAAAGGTCTGTTGAACCAGAGAATGGCATTTCTAACAGCCTCTCCAAGACACAGCAAAGCCTCTGTTACTCTCAACACTGCACAAATCCGATTTTATCCACATGCATAGTGTCAGATATTTCAATCCAGCAACATATAATGGACATCAGCCACATATCTTAGTATACTCCATTCTTCTAATTAAGCAGTATTTTAAGATAAAGGCTTTTTCAGTAGTGATGATTGCACATTCATTTTTATTAACTCAAGTTTACTCTGAGAGCTACAGGCAAAGCTGGAGTTTCCTAACAAAACAGTTCATAGCTGCAGTGCAAAATTTTGTTAAAATCATTAATGCAGACACTGCAACAGACACTTTCCTTTAATCCACTTAGGCATACAAATCAGTATATAACAGCAGGAACTCTTTCATAGTATCTCTGAAACACCTCAAAAACAACAGCTGTTTGTCTACACAGATTTGGCATTTTCAAGGTTTTCCATCAGTTGTAAAAGGAAATAGAATGAGTTTAAGTTGAAAGGGAAATAGTATTGAATCTAACTTCTAATGAGAAAGCAACAACTGTGGAAAAAGAGCATTTACAGAATTTTCAACAACTTAAATTCTGCATTCTCCATAGCACACACTTAATGGGCCAAAATCAATGTCCATTAAATGAAAATAGGATAATTTACATGTATGTGCATGTATAAAGTCTATGTTACAATGAAAAGTATTTAACTGCACATAATTTCTCTTAAAAATATAAATAAAGCCTTGACCACAGTAGGCAATTTTTAGCTCCTGCATTTAATACCAGCCTTTACCTTTTTTGGTTTTTTAAGCTAAATCATAGTCTTGATTATACACCTATAGCTCCAGTAACTCATAATAGATGCACAAACAAGAAGAATCTAAATGGTTTTTAGCATGCACAAAACACGCAACCCTGTGTCCCCATACAGACAGAAACATAGAAAGCTACATTTCTGAACAATCCATACAGGATTTTCACAGCTGCATTATTAAATTTCAACTAATGTCCTCAACAGCTATCATAAGCATTCACTGAATGCACTTATTTTTAATTTCCACATCGTTTTCCAGATGTCAGTGTTCATGAATGGAAGAATGTACAAAGTCCCCAGGTCACTGTAGTTTGCTGCAGTTTCTATAGCAAGAAACCACATCTTAAAAGTAGTTAGTAGATTACAAAGGTTCTAGAGCAAAGTTTATAAATACAGACATATGCTGACCACAATCATTTTTCAACTGAAGTCAATAATCTGATGAGAGCAGACTGCACACACACTTCATATAAGAATCAAATACAGCTATTGCTTTATTACTGAAACACTTAGGGCGAATTACCACACAATTCATCAAGAAAGCAAAGTAATTTTAACCTGAATGTTATTGGCTCAGATGGCCAGATAAGCCAGACAAGACCCTATCTGAAAAATACAGACTATGTTCTTATCTGAAAACCACAAACTAGTGACCCAGCAAGATGCATTCCAGAGTCCTGAGGGAACTGGATGATGTAGTTGCCAAGGCACTCCCCATGACATTTGAAAAGTCACAGCAGTCAGAAGTCCCAGGTGAATGGAAAAACATAAAACACAAACATTGTACCCATCTTCAAACAGCTTAGAGAAAACTTTGTGAACTACCAACCTGTCAGCCTCATCTCTGTGCCTGGAAAGATCCTAGAACAGATCCTCCTAAAGCTGTGCTGAGGCACATGGATAAAAGGGAGGTGCTGCAAGACAGCCAGCATGGCTTCACCAAGAAGTCCTTCCTGACCAACTCAGTGCCCTTCTACAATGGAGTAACTAAATCAGCAGACAAAGAAAGGGCTACAGATGTCATTTATCTGGACTTCCATACAGCCATACAGGGGAGCTGGATTAGATGACATCCAGAGATCCCCTCCAACCCCAACAGTTCTGTGATTCTGCCCCTTTGCTCCCCTGTGGGAGCTCACCTGGAGTGCTGTATCCAGCACAGAAAGGACATGGACCTGTTGGGGTGAGTCCAGAGAAGACATCCAAGATGATTAGTGGGATGGAGCACCTCTCCTGAGAGGAGAGGCTGGGAGAATTATGATTGTTCAGCCTGGAAAAGAGAAGGCTTCAGGGTGACCTAACTGAGGACTCCAGGACTTGAGGCGAGTCTACAAGATGGAGAGGGACTTTTTACCAGGGCACCTAGTGACAGAACAAGGGCAAATGGCTTCAGCTGAAGGAGAGTAGGTTTAGATTAGGAGAAAATTCTTTACTGTGAGGGTGGTGAGGCACCAGAGCAGGCTGCCCTGAAGAGTTATGGATGCCCAGTCCCTGCAAGGGTTCAAGGCCAGGCTGGATGGGACTCTGAGCAACCTGGTCTAGTGGAAGGTGTCCCTGCCCATGGCAGGGGGTTGGAACCAGACAATCTTTAAGGTCCCTTCCAACCCAAACCATTCTATGATTTTACAATATACAATCTAATCCACCAAAAATTTTGATTCAAAAATATCTACCAGCTTTTTTGTAAGCCTTGTCAACTTACCTGTGTAATTACACATTTTTTCAGTTCTGTTTGTTGACTGAAGCAGACTGAGCTCCTCTTGTTGTAGCACAAGCATCACTTAATCCTCAAGCACACTGTTCTCCAAGTTCAGAAGTTCTGTGTGCTCGGGGTTTTTTAAAACCACAACTGCACTTTCTACTTTTTAAACACAACGGCTAAAACTATCTTAATGAGAATTTTAAAAAAACAACAGGCACGTGCAACTTAAATACAGAAAGTGACATACTTACAACTTCAAATGATAAGTTAACATGTTCCAGGAACTTCTGCATCAAGACATCAGTCAGCTGGCTGAAGCGGTATCGGAAGAGATCCATTTCTTGCTGAAGAAACCAACGCCTGAGATCCTCACTGCAAAGAACCAACACAAAGCCCATAACACATTCTGTGAATATCCAGTCTCTCCTACCTTAAACACTAGGCCTTAAACCCAGTGAACACAACAGTAATGCTGACTTTGGCACGGGACCCTCAAACTGAGAAGCTTGGAAGTGAAGGCAGGACATCTTCAGGAATACACACTCAATCAGAAAACACTTGTAGAGAGAAAATACACGAAGAAACATGACTGCAGATGCTTTGGAAGAACAGAGGTGGTCAGTCCCAACATTAAAAATTGCTATGCAGGTGTCAAATTGCTGTGCAAAGCTGTCAGTCTTTTTCAAATGGTACTCACCATTTCCTACTTGTTTTCAATAAAAATACTCAACTGTAGGTAAGATTCTCCCTTGGTATTTAAAGGACAGCTGTTTTCTACAACATGGCACGGTATTTCTTCATTATACAAATAATGTCACAATTACTGTGATGAGGCAAATACATCTGGAAGGCTACTTCTTTTAATTTTCACTTTTGGTGTGTATCTAGCTGAAGGAATGTGCATACATCTCGGATATTATGGCAACAGTGCTCTCTGTTCTAGGCAACAAATAGCCTGGAAACAGGTAAAAGGAAAATATACAGCAATGAACTTGGGTTCAAGAACACAAACAGAACATTTAACTCTTGACAAAAGAGAAAAAGGGCTCTAGCAATGGCTGGTGAGCAAGTAGGAGAACAAACAAGAACACAGGAACAGGAGTCAGCAGACAGCATAAACAACACCAAAACCAGTCCAAGCACTGTCAGCACTCAAATAACTCATTACATCCTAGTGCTCAGATTGCCAGGCATCTGCACATTACTCAAAGCTACAGCAGAGTGCCAGTAACAACAGCCACCCTGTATGTAAAGCACAGAATGAAGATTCATGCTGCCTCTTATTAGCACAGGGCACTCTTTAAACTGTCCTCCTGAGAGCTACACTGTGGGCCACTCCCACTGCAATTCACAGAGCACACAAATACTGCAGTCTTAGGTCTTCTCTTCACAATATTTAAGCATCTTTTCCCACAGGGAACATATGAGTGAATCACAACAGAGTTGTTTGTGGTTTTGTGGACAAAACCTCGGCTTAAAAAAGGTCTTGAAGAAAAGTAATTATTATTCAAAGTGATTTCAAATGGAAAGGTTGTTAAGGTGCTTTGTAAAGTATAATCCTGTGGATAGTTTCAGTGCTTGGAATGTAATAATAATCTGTGCAACTGAAAATGAAAGTTAATGCTTTAATGACTGATCTGCTGTAGTTCTTCTACGGCCATCCTGGACAGCAGTAAAATCCTAGGATGTGAGAATTTTTTTCATATTCCTAGGTTTGCACTGTATTTGCTTTCCTAGATGGGAAACCACCCAAACAAAACAACACCTCATACAGACACATAAAAAACAAACAAACCACAAACACAATTATATATGTAGTGGCTTTGGAGGCCACCCCATCTGTTGTTCTTCCTTTTCTTCAGGAAAGCAGACCAAAGGCTATAATCCCACCTGCACACTGATGTTACCAAAACAAGAAAACATTACTGAAATCTCTAATACACACACCTGTCTGGATTCTTCCTACAGCTGACAAGCTGAAAAGCTAATGTCTATGTCCAGCATATACTTTAAAACTGACTTTCTGAGGATCATCATCATTAGGGCACTATGACATCATTTCTAAAGCCAAACCATATTTTATTCTCATTATTCACATGAAAAAAATTGCACACTCATTTCAGACACATACTAGTAATAATGCTTATTATCCAAACCCCTAGCTTAACTGAAAAGCAATGTCACTGTCACCAGATAACTAACCAAGCTGCTGCTGAAGCCCAGGGAGATGCAGGTCATTGAACTGTAGATGTTAAGAATATTTCCTCGTTTTTTGCCACTTCACTTTTTGGTATGCAGATTACTCAACAGTTTAAATCAGTTCACAGACTCACAACTATAAAAATAATACAAGTGAACAGTCTCTTTTGTATAAGGAGCAGCACTTGAGGGGGTGGGGTTGGAATGGATGAACATAGAATACTTCAGGAACAGCATTCAAATGCTTGTAAACATGGAACTTAAGACTAGTAGTTTACATTCCACAATTAATAACAGAGTACAGTTATCAACAACTTAAAACCAACTTGTGAAAACCCTGGGCATGGGGCAGATCACTGTTTTACTGAGCAACCAGCACCAAGGGATTGCTCAGACTGTAAGTTCTAAAAAGGAGACAGCAAGGGGAACATGGGTACAGAAACCACACAAAAGAAAATGCTACTCAGTGTAAAAGATAGCAATTTTAACACACAAGTCTAATTTATCATACAGAAAAAAATGCTAGGAAGTAGTGAAAAGGCCTTGCTAAGTTTTAAATAGAGTATATGTCCTTGCTATGTGACACAGGCACAAATCAAAACAAAAATTAAAAAAGGCACAGAAGTATGTTTGAAAGTTTCTTGAAGAAGAGTTCTGCTGTCAGAGCAGAGGCAAAAATTATTTCTCCCATCTCAAGAAGTGAATATTATGCTCCTGTGATTTTCAAGGTTCTTCACAGACAAATTGCTGAAGAGAGATACAGCTGACAGAAGGTAAAATGCTCAGTCATGTCCACTTGCAAATAAAATTATCTTTAGATCTGCATCTGTCATGAAAGCAAATGAAACAAGATTATTCCATTGACTGCTCTTGACAAATCTAAAGTGACATTACAAGAGATGTGAAACAAGGGTAGGGATGAGACTGTACATACCCAATCTTATGGGAATAAGCTTTCAAGTCTTGGCTTTCAGAAGGCAGAAGAAGGACAGTCAAGAGATGATGACTATATCACAAATTTAACTGACCAGAATGGTGGAGCTGGTCACTTCAGATTATGTAAAAAACAAATCAAAACAATCCAATTTATAAGTGAGGACTGACATACACTAGAAAAAAAAAATCGATGTAAACTTGTACCCCTGGGTGGCACTGTTGGCCAACTGAAAACTGAAAGCAGCACTATCACAGAAAAATGGAAACACAGCTGCCACAGGAACTGAATTCAACCTAGCTTGAAGTTATGCCTATTTAAGTGCACTTTTTCAATCAACAACCTTAACAACTTTCACCAATTAACCTAATGATTTGTGCCAAGCTTATTTTTCTGACCTAGTATGATAAAAACTTGAAATACAGTATATTCTATTTGCCTCCCAATTTTACCTTTTGGGGAACATGCCAGTTGTCAATGATAGATATATCCCCAAATTAGTTAATTTTCAAGAGAGGATAAAGAACACTGGGTACAGGCTCACCCCATTGTGCTTATGATGCTATTTTCCATTTCATGAGTAAGTACTAAATCCACCTTTTCAAAGAAAAGCACAAGTGGAAGCTGACTAAAAGCTGCTTTATCAAAGTGCAGCAAAGATCTGTATACAAACAGGAACACAAAACGGCATTTGACAGTTGTTTGAAGGGTGTCCCAGAGCTTTATCCAAGGCTCCTCCTCCCTCTAAAGGGATCTTTCCCCCCAGACTACCAAGCCAGGCTCTTTCCTGACACAGAATGTGACCCAAAATAGCTTGTATTCAACTCCACACACTAATTCACCTGCAACAAGCTGCCCACTTCTGCCCTGCCTATATTCTAATCTCTAAGATACCTCCCCAAAACACAGGGTTTGAACACATCTCCAACTCATTTACTAAGCAAGAACTTCAGTCAAATAAGTTCTGATCCAAAACACAAGCATCATCTTTCAAAAAGGCTTCTTGCAGAGGAAAAGTAAGCATCTGCATCTATCATTAACTCCAGGAGATTCTAGAGCCATTATAGACAAGTAGAGCAAGAGGGTGAAGATATCCCATCACCACAAAAGGCAAATGTTTAGCCAAGTCCCTGCTGGGTTATTTCTGAGTGAGGCACTTTGTCACTCAGCCTGCCAGCCACTGTCATTGACAAATGCCTTCCTCCCTGCCTAGTGCAGGGGGCAAAGCCTCAGGAATTTCACTCCTGAACCTAACAGCTAACCTTCAAGCTTCTGCTAGGTAACCTGTGTTGCCTCCTGTAAATTTCACCCAAACTCATCTTCCTGAAGTGACAGACCAACCAAAATACAGATAGCTCTTGAATTCCAGATCAGATTCTCACCATCAGAAAATTCTGCCTTCCACAAGAGCAGAACTTTCATTGAATGTGTCACTACAAACACCCTCAAAGCATCTCATCTCACACAAAAAAAGTAATGGTCTAAATAATCTAAATAATAACTAAATGTTTAAAGTAAAGGTTTGTCTTTGGAATTAGGCCAACTGATTCTTCAAAATGCCACTAAACAAAACACTCTGTTTTCAGGGGCTTTTTAGTCCCCAGATTACTAGAAGATACTATCTTTTAGAGGGTTTTGGTAAACTTACAATGTAGGTAAAGCAAGATAATTTCTTGCAAAAATCAGCAAGACTAGCATGATTAAGGGAGTTTCTAAAAATACACACTACAAACATGGGCACTAGAAACAAGGCAATATTATATTTGTTATTTACAACCACAAATTATACATGTAGAATGCAGAAGGGATTTCAGGTGCAATTCTGTCATTCAATTTGCTCCCTTCTTTCAAGATTTCAAACTACACTGTGAGAGTCACTGCAGTGAAGGCTGGCATTGATCTCCACAGCCATGACCTGCTCCTCACTGTTCATGCATCGTGGATCTAGCAGGCTCATTGATCACACACACTGACAAACTGTCTTCAGCACAGCTCAGATGCCTTTTGAAAGGACAACTGGATGGGACATCACTGTTCCAGAAGATTTCAGGGTGTTTAAAAGTCACCCAGGGCCTGTCATGGGGAGGTTTCATCCACCTGGAGGCTGCTTTTTGAGGCCTCTGCTACTTCTTTTTCTGATCAGATGTTCTGCAGCAGGAACCCAAACCCATTTCACAGAAAAGCCCTATCCATTCCAGCTCCATAGCTTGGCTTAGACCATTACTATTCCTGCTACTCACCTTCCTGGTCTGTTTTGCTTACAAATCCATATCCTCCCTTAGCAGCACTTCAGCCATCTCAGCTATCATAGTATCATAATGTGCATTCTACCACATTCACCTAATTAAATTCACCTTATTAATGAACGGTATTGCAGCCTTAAGTTCAATTGAATTAACAAGTCAAAACAGTATACACTTCATATTTGCCAGTTTCAGTTCTAAAAAAGACTGCAATGGCAAGGAATAAAGAGTTCACACAAATGTGTAACAAAACTGCTTGCAGACACAAAGCAGTGACAGCCTCAGCAAAGATAATGAACTTTACAAGACCAACTTTTTGCTTAAAATTTCACACAACGAAAAGATTGGAGTGCAACCATCCACAGCAATGAATTTAGACAAAAAACAGAGGCAATAGAGGAAACCTCAAACTCAGATGGTATTTTCAGTCTGTCTGAAGCAAGGCTCTCTATACAATAATACAAAGTCTATTTAAATAGTCAGGTCTTCGGTCAGTTTTCAACAGTTAGCAAATACAGCAGTTAAATTCTATTATCAATCACTGAAAACAACTGACAAACACTCAATACAGATGTACTTTCATTTTAAAAAAGCTACCAAGAGACTCAAACCAATGCTGTGTGTAAAAGCCACAAGTTTCTAATTTTTTTTTTAGTTATTACAAAATCCAAACACTAATTTTGATCCCACATATCCTTTTTCATCACAGTTGAAATCAGGTTCCTGACAAAAAAAATCTGTTTGAGCCTACCTTTCTCTTCAGCAGCCATGCAACTCTAAAGCACCATCATGTCTATAACAAAGCATGGTAGTATCTATATACATTTAAAATTAATAATAAGAGCACAGCATAATCCAAAAAGTACTCACGACTGGCAGTAAGCAAGGCGTAGTATGAAATGAGAGATATGATCTTTTCTTCTTGCCTCATAATCATCCTCAGCCAAAGCCTACAGAACATATTATTAGTATTTCAGAGAAATAATCTCCCCCAGATTAAAAATTCACAATTAAGTTACCATTGCTGTTCAATGGTGTACTAATACTCATCTTTTACACAACAAATGCAGAGTATTAAGGAAGGCAGTGACCCTAAAGAAAGAAATAGATATGCTCGAAAACACCCTACATCTCTGACAAAATGACAGAATGGCAGTTTTAGAGTTAGCATTTCATCACCTCTACTTTTATTCATCATTCTTGAACGGTGTAAAGAAAAAGTGCAAGACAGTTCAATGTTTAGATCTTTACTTACTCTGTAGGGAAACTTCAGTTTCCGGAGCTCCTGCTCCAGCTTAGTTTGGTATGCATCAGTATTTCTCACATAGCTCACACCAAGGTTTTCAACCACTTTGAGCACTGGGCAAAAAAAGAAAAGGTCCGTGTTAGAGATAACATGCTGCAAAGAAATCTAAATGTATCACCGCCTGGAAAAGGCACTAACCGGGGTGAGGCCACAGGAATTGCTTTTAGTGGTAGAGGAGCAAAAGGGTGAGAAATTCGGAGATAAAGTGCGGCTCCTGAACAGCTGCCCAGCTCTGGGATGCACACGGTCAGCGAGGAGAGAGACAGCCGGCTCTGAGGGAGCACCTCAGGACACGGGTCTGCTCTCCAGGGGAAACCTGCATCCAGCAGCTCTCGGGAGTTCAGGGCTGCCTGCCAGCCACAGCCACCTGAACCCCACTGCTGAGACATCAGAGCGTCACAACCCACAGAAAGTGAAACGTGCTTATAAAAACCACCAGATTAAACCCAAACTACACAGTGCCGAGAGCTACACCAAACGCGCATTGCGAAATCTGTCCCAGCTCTCTAAAATGCCCAGAGCACCGCGTTTTCCTCCAACGGGAGCTCCTGGCAGCCCCAGCAGCCAGCCCTGCTCCCGTCTGCCGGGCAAAGGCAGCACCCAGGCCCGCCGGGAATACACACAGCCGGGGCACGGGGGATCCCAGGGATCCAGGGAGAGAAGGGAAGAGGAGGGAAAGGGCGGGGGAGATGAAGGAAGGACAGAGGGAGAGGGAGAGGCGCTACTCACGCTTCAGACGGTCGATGGCAAAGCTTTCAAACTCTACCAAGGAGATGCTTTCCGTGGGGGGCTCCAGGTAGAACTGCAAGCTGTGCGGGTACTGCTCCCGCCGGTCGCCAG
>VZRZ01002149.1:161120-174060 GCA_013398175.1 Climacteris rufus | reverse complement strand
TTTTCCAACCTGAATGATTCTGGAATTCTGCTACACAGCTCACAGAGCTGCCACTGCACACACTGTTCTCAGAGAAATGGGACCTGCTGGTTGCTACCACCTCCAATGCAAGAAACTTCTGAAAAGGATTGGGGATTTTCCCTAAATGCTCAGTGTTCAGAATTCAGCAGAATACTTTGTTCTGATGAGAGCTAACCCAGTACACCAGAAGATGCCACATGCTGGTACCTGCTCATGGCTGTCAGGGGGGTTAGTTCCCTTGGCTGTTTTGTGCTTGAAGCTTGGATGAGAAAGTAAAGTGGGAGGACTCTTAAAAATTGCAGTATGTGTCCCTCTTGGGTGATTGTGTGCTGTGAGAAGATGGTAAGATCTCTCAAGAGACCTCGGCACTGGGTATGAACACTTGCAAACTGTATTATAACCATTCCTGCTTGCCAGAGAATCAAAAGTTAAAAAAAAAAAAAGATTTGAAAAAAGGCAGAGTGGGTGCCTCAGCTGTTTCACTTTTCCCCTCTGCAGGTAAATTGTCAAGCTCCCCCTGAGCACTGTTTGTTTAACAACTAAAAAGAAAGCACTTCATGTCACTCCAAAGAGTAAATATCTGAAGTTATGGATTAACCAAGTTCCAGCAGAGCTCATGGTGGAAGAATAGATCACACTGATTCCCACTGAATAAAGCAGTAAGTGCTTCAAAAGTATTGTATCCTTTGGGATTTCCAAGTACAGCTTGCTTTAACGGAGCATGAAGCTTGTCAGAAATGTCCAGTGACAAGGGGAGGGTGTCAGGGCAGAGCAGAAGCGTTCTGGGAGAGCTGCTGATGTGTTAAAGGGAACGAGCAAACCAGTCTGGAGGGACTCTGGTGAACGGCCACTGCAGAGCAGGAGTCAGAGACAGGGCACAGCAGAGCATTCAGCAAGGAAGCTGCTCTCTGAACAGCGAGGGAGAGAGCTGGCTGAGCTGGCTGGATAGGAACTGTCTGCAGCAGGGTCTGGTGCCACTGAGCAGTGTGCTCCTCTTGACACCCATCCTCTCCTCCTCAGGTCACTCCTGCTGCAGGATGTGGAAGCTCCTCACCGTGGGGCTGCTGCTGGCTGCCTGCTCTTCACGGGGCTCTGGCACCTCAAGTAAGTGTTCTTTTTTAGAGATATCCTTCACCCTTTCCCAGTCACTGCAAGTGTGTTTCCTGCCCCTCTGTCAGTCAGAGGGAGTGGCTGGAATCCTTCCCGTTAGGGGGGTTTGACTTCCTTTAGCAGAGGTGACAGACGGTGCTGGGCCATGGCAGCTGCCTGCTCAGAGCCCTGCTGAGCCCCACGAGCTGTCAGACAGCCCAGGGCAGAGGCTGGAGCTCGCTGCTGCTGCTGCACAGCACGGACAGCCCATGGTGGCTGGGGCAGCCTCTCCTGCTGGGCTGGAGAGGGGCTGTTGCTCTGGGTAGTGTCCTTTGGGAAGCACCACTGCCAGTTTCCAGCCAGCTCTTTTCTCTGCCTGTGCTTTCACATTTTGCTGCCAGTATTTTACAGCAGTAAAGATGCAAACCAAGTCCTGAGGATCCAGAAGAGGGCAAACTCTTTCCTGGAGGAGCTCAAGCCAGGCTCTGTGGAGCGTGAGTGCAACGAAGAGCGCTGTGACTTTGAGGAGGCCAGTGAGATATTTGAAACCAGGGAAGCAACAGTAAGTTGTTTTTTTTAAGAATGAGTGGGGGACTTAGTCAATTGTTTGTTAAAATATTGCAGTCCAGAGCACAGGAGATCCTGCTGTCAGTGCTGCCCGTGGATCTCTCCTGACCCCTCAGGTGTAGGCATGGCTTGGAATGTCACTGTGTTACAGTGATGGTCAAGTTACCCCTGTATGGGCCACAAAGCTTGGCTGCTCAGGCATGTCCCACCTGACCCAATGGTGAGGTTTAGGTCCCACACAGGTAATTCCAATCCTAGCTTGACCCCATTGGCTATTCTTGCTTCCACTTTTTCCCAGTCCTTCCAGTCTTTGCCCTCTGTTGTCCATTCACCAGTCCTGGCTGCCTTTCAGTGCATCTCACAAGTCTCCCAGTTCTGCCTGACAAACATTTCTCTCATCACTCCCTTCTCTCACCTTCTCCAAACTCCTATTTTGAATTGGACACTGTGTTTATTGTCTGCAGATTCCTGCCCCTTTCCACGCTCAGTTGTTGGGTTGGGTTGGACTCTCTGTTGCTGTGTTGAGCAGAGTAGGCTCCAAGTATAGGATGACCCAGTCCTTGCTGTCCCTCAGACCCCAGAGGAGAGAGGGGTCTTTGGAATGCCCATGTTTTGTCTAACTGGGCACAAGTGATCTCAGATGACTTACCTGACAGTCAGTGTCAAGAAAATAGAGTCTGCAAGCAGGGCAGGGGGTCTGTGCTGAGTACAGGCAGTACAGGATGATCACTGGCCACTTTTCTTGCTTTTACTGCCAGTCACTACACTGCCGAGAAGAATGAGACTGATGCTATTGACCAGAGTGTTGTGTCCTGTTGGCCAAGACCATGATACACTTTAAACCCCTCACTTGTTAAATATTATTTTCTTGCCATAATACAAGTTTTTTTTCTCCACAGCTAGATTTTTGGACCAAGTATGTAGGTAAGTAAAGACTTTCCTAATCACTTCTCTGTGCTTCCTCAAGAGCTGCTGGTACTCAGCCTTCCTCCTGCCTGTCATACACTGATTCAAATTCTCATTCTCTCTTATGTGGGGTGTGCAGAGAATGTTTTCCTGTTCTGTCATACAAGCAGCCTTCCTAAAACCCTTGAGGTGCACCTGTACCTACCATCAGTCACCTTCCCAGAGCTAGGAATTGGTGGAATGTGCTTTGATGCTCTAACCCTGCCTGAGGTGGTCCAGCAGTAAGCTGCTGCTGCCCTGTCTGCCTCAGGCTTTACTCTTTCCTCCCCTTCTGCCCACTCCTCTCACTCTGCAGCTCTAACTGAGAACCCAAACTGATGTCCCTGTCCCTGGCTGAGTGCCACAGAGGTGTTGCCATTAAGTGCCAGAAACATGGGTGATATTTGGGAATTCTGTTGGTGTTGTTTGATCTGTGAGCTCTGTGTGATTCAGCAACTGAGTGTTCCTACCTCTGTTTCAGATGGAGATCAGTGTGAGCAACGTCCTTGTTCCAATGGGACCTGCAAGGACAATATTGGAAAATTTTCCTGCATCTGTAACAAAGGCTGGGAAGGGGTTTTGTGCAATTATGGTAATGCTGCATTTAATTTACTATAAAATAACATCCTTTGTTATCCTTAAAGGAATCTTTGTGCTGTAGAGATCAACACTTCAATCATTGCACAGCTTATTCACTTTCTTTACTAATGTATTTCTCTCTTGCTTCTTGATGTGGTAAGAGGTTATCTGTGCTTATCGAAAGCAAAATTAACTTTGTGTTGCAGTAGGAGAAGTTTAGAGATCTGAGATGTCTAAATTTTGGACAAATACTGGAAATAACTCTGTAAAGCAGGGGTTTCAGTTACTTTAGAATTGTCAACACAGGGATGATGGGGTTTTTTTAATACAGGGGGAAACTAATCCACTGCAAATATTTTATTGTCATTACTTTGACAGTTCCTTCCTTGGACAAAAGCTGGATAGCATATTTAGGGATGAATATTGTGTGTCAGGTATCATAAACATTTTTCCCTGTGACTTGGCACGTAGTGGCAGGGAATTTTCTGTTCTCCATCCCCCTGCCCTGAGAGTAATCTGTTTCCTCCATGTCCCCAGTGCCTGATTCTGGACCAAGGTCTGTTTGCTGCTTTGGGGCCCGAGTGCCCCTGAAGCCCACAGCTGCCATCCCAAATCCACTGACAGCTGTTTTCCCTTGAATCCCGATGTCACTTTGCCACCTGACCTTCCTGTGACTCTGACTGCCCAACTCCACGTCTCTCTTGCTGTTTGTTTTTCCCACAGAGGTCAAATACACCAACTGTTCTGTGGATAATGGGGGGTGTGAACATTTCTGTAGGGAGGACCCTGCCCAGCAGCATCGTTTCTGCAGCTGTGCCTCGGGCTATCAGCTGAAGGATGACCACACCTCCTGTGAGCCTGTGGGTAAGAGGACGTGTTTGTAGTCCACCTTTGACAGAGGATTATTCAGACTGAAGTAAGAGAATTTGAGGGGAGGTTTGTCTGCAGTGCACTTTGTACTCATTTTCAAAGCATCTATTCCATGCAGAGTAATTCTGCCTGCATTTCCCAACTCCTTACCCACTTAATGACCCTTAATTAGTGTTTGCCTCATGAAGACATAGAGGGGAATCAGGAGACTGCCTCCTGTGCCAAGCACTGAGGGACTTCATGAAGCCTCTGAACAATATTGCCTAAGTTAGAGAGAGAGAGGGAATGCTCTACAAAGAGGTTTTGTATTGGGTGATCTGGGCTTTGCTAGTGAACTTCTCTGCTTCTCCTGCAGTGGAGTTCCCCTGTGGAAGAGTCAAGCTGGAGTACATTGAAGCCAAAGCAGACTTCAATATTCGGCTCATTGATGGAACAGTTGGAAGAAGGGGAGGCAGCCCTTGGCAGGTGGGGAGAAAACAATTCTTCCAGAGCATATTTCAGAGCTCTGCCTGCCTCACTACTCCAGAAAGGCTCCTGCATTGCTAATGGTGGTGTCATATGAGCCTAAGATTTCCTTAGCTTTTTCAAAAGCATCCTAAAGGTTGGAGTAGCAGGAAAAAATAATTTAGTATCTGTGAGGACCCTTGACCTTGTTGCTGTTGCCAAGTTTTTGATCTTACCTTGCCAACACTGTCTAGAGAGAGGATGGTGATGACAATTGCCTGCTCTGTTGCTCCATCCTGGGGAATTCATGCTGGGTGATGTGTGCTGCAGCTCCTGCATCAGCCATATGGTGCCAGTGGGAGGTGGGGATCTTCTTGCCCTTTCTTATAAACCTTGTCTGTCATAAATTCAAGTTAGCAGATTTAATCAGCAAAATATGCCATGGTGCACTGTTTCTGGTGTAGGACACAGGGATAATCCCCTCATTTGTGCTCTGTATTTCAAAGCTGTGAGTACAGAGTGCTTCTTTGCAGTGACCAGCATCACCCCATGCTGATTTGGGTGAAGCCAGCCCTCATTCAGGAAGAACATTCAAACCTTTTTTGTAGGTGTTCCACAGAGACTCTATTCATAGAGCTTTTGTGCCACTGTAGAGCTTTGGGTTCAGTGAATGTGACATGCTTTGGTGCTTGGTAAGTCTGGGTGTTTGGCAGCCACCAAGAAGAATGTGTGCAGTTTTCTGTGAGCCATGCTCCATGCAGTGTCACACTTCTCTTGTCTTGTTTCAGATTATGCTGCAAAATACCAAAGGGAAGTTTCTGTGTGGGGGTGTTCTCATCCATCCAGCTTGGGTCCTAACAGCAGCACACTGCCTTGAGGAACACAAGGGGTTCAAAGTAAAACTGGGTATGGAAAATCACCTGTTCCCCTGGTTTTTAAATATAACTGTTTCATTCCCAATGTTTATCATCTCAGGGAAAAGACAGGAAAAGATTCTGAAGACAAAAGTCCTTGGTTATGGGAGTGGGCAGTATTTAATATGTACCTTAGCTTAGAACAAAGCTTAGTACAAATCTGATTTCATTTGAGCCATTATGAGCCTTACTCTGGAAGTGAGTTGATGTCTTCTGACTACTGCTGCTGGTCTGGAAAGTAGAAAGACTTGGTCTCTTCTGCCTGTGTTTTTCTGGTGATGAAAATATTTAAGATCATCCCAATACTGAAAAAAAAAGTCTTGATCCCAGGAGAAGAATGTCACAGTGTCTCTTCCTGCCTTTTCATGCATTTAAATACTATTAAGAGTGTTTCACTGGAGAAAGAAGAGAGGTGCTGAGAATGACAACACTGCCTTTACTTGCACTGCTGTCTGGAGCATGAGACAATGTCACTGTGAGACAATGTCACTGTGAGACATTGACATGAGACAATGTCAATGTCACTGGACATTGACAGTGACAATGTCACTGTGTCATGGTGCTGCTCCCAAATTAACAGACAAAAATAATCACTGTTCCATTCACACCTATATAGATTTTTTTTGAACAGTGTTTTCTGTCTACCACTGGTGCTGAGGCATAACAGCTCAACTGCTTGCTTTCCATTAGTGAAAAGAGAGGTTATTCCCAGTATTTGTGGAGAGTCCTGTCAATACTCTGTACACAGCCTTAAAAATATATGGTCTGTGTGCATGTGGATGTGCAGGTGTGTGAGAGCAGAGACAATAAGGTTATGTACATCCAACAGAAAGGATGAATTTGAAAGTGTGAGAGCAGAGACAATAAGGTTATGTACATCCAACAGAAAGGATGAATTTGAAAGTGTGTGATGTAGCCTTGGGTGCTCTTAGTGCCAGAATATTCACCTTTTCACAGAGAGACATGTGCCACCACAAAAGCAGTTCTCATCAGGAAAAGCCAGAGACATCTATGAGGCACATGGAGCAGAGTTTTGGATGGAGACATTGCCATGTCCCTGGGGAGAGCCAGGAAGGTGTTTGTGCTGAGCCTGCACGGGTAGTACTCAACCTGTGTCTGTCAGACTGGGATACCCAGCTCCCTTCTGGACCTGTCCCACTGCAGCTTGCCATCTACAGGAGCAAAACTGGAGGGGGAACTCGCATCTGAGTTTGCACTCAGCTTGGGGAGAAGTCTTGTAGCAGGGCTCATGTGGCTTTTTAGGGTCTGAAGCTGAAAAGTAGTTCTGAGAGTATTTGAAGTTTTGGAAGATGGATTTGACAGCAACAAAATATTCCTGTTTGTGGCTCTTGTTCCTGCATCTCTGGCCTAAGAGCATCCAGAATTGTATTCAGAACTCCAAGAAAACAGAGCAGATAGGTGGATATAATGATTTAATTCAAAATACTGTCTCTGCCTTCTTAGTTAATATTTTTGTGCCTGCAGCAAGATTATGATGCTCCTTATTGTGTGGAAAGGACTCAGTGCATTTCCACAGCCCCTGGGTTCAGTACATCCAGGTGTACATCCAGGATTTCTGGAATCTGAAGCTCTTGGGGTGGATAGCCCACCAAAAGTCAAAAGGGTCAAAGTCACTCCTGGGCTGGGGTGAAGGAACCTGTTACTACAGTGGGAAAGGTGTCACCCACTTGTCATGGGTGCCTCAGAGACACTTGGTGGCTGTGCTGGTGTACAGAGATGTGAGCCCAGCAGAAAACAAGATACTGCACAGCCTTCCTCAGAGGAGATGGGACAGTGCTGGGGTCCAGAGTTATTTCTGAGGCCTGAGGCAGGGTCTGTACCTGTGTAGGCAAGAATAAAGCCCTGCCCCTCACCTGCCAGCCAGCCCCCAGCCACAGTGGCTGCAGGCTGCCCCAGGGGTGCTGCAGACTCTGTTGCTGCAAGGAGGAGAGGTTGTGATAGGAGAGAAAAACTGATTTGTGATTGTTGGCTCACTAGCAAGTCCTCCAGGGGCTGGTGCTACTTAGTGCAAGACATCAGAGCAGTTTCAGCTGTCTGCTCTGGCCATGTGTGAATTGTCCATTGTCTGTCTGCAGAGGAGCAAGAAGAGAGACTCAGAAATAAATGGTCTGGAAATCCAAGATCCAGAACTGGATTTAAGGGGTCTTTTTAAAATATATTTCTGTAACAACTGTGGCTCATAAGTCCCTATGCTTGGAGACACTCTTTACAGAAAAAAACCTTCAAGGCCTCATTGACAGCCTACCAGAAAGATCTAGGTCTGCCTTTCCTATTGCAGTGTATCACAAATGACTTCTTGCCTTTCTGGGCCTTTTCAACAAGTTTTTTGCTTGCTGTTCCATAACTGGTTGACCCACAAAGTAGCCATGGTCATGTGGCATGAATAGCTACTGAGGAGTCTTAAGTAGTCAAAAATTCCTTAAAATATAGATGTAAGATTTCAGAAAGGAATAACCTTATCTTCCTGTCCGCTTGATCTTACAAATCCTGACATTCAGCCATCCAGGCCCTGGCTATGCAGCATAAAGCTCATATCCTGCTGTAAATGTCCTGCTTTCCCAGCTTTTAATGCTGGCTCCAGGAAGGTTGTTTTCCTCCTGAAGGTCTCTCACGTTGCACAAGTGTACTAAAAGATGAACACAACAGGGTATTTTGATTTCTCAGCTGGTGACCAGAGCTCTGGGGCACTAATGCTTTTAGTACTGTAGGTATTCATTGAAAGTTTCCAGATTTGTCCATCTGTTAATAACATTGTTAGCCTGTCGCAGTAACGACACAAAAGAAGAGACAGAGACACCTGTTACCAGCAAGGAGGAAAGAGCAGAAAGGGGTGAGCAAGACCCGCCTTCTTTATTTTATATACATTTAGAAATCACTATTCATTGGAGGAAATGAGTTCTTCCTCCCTCAATCACAGTGGTCAAAGGAAATGTCCATCAAAGTTCTGTGTCCAGGAGAAAGGAATGTAAATTATAAGATACTGTTACAATAACATGGCTATGTTTACATAGAAGAGTGAGAAACTAGCTACCAAAGAATGACAACATCCAGAACTGCCAAAGTCAGGGCAACATTAGCCTATGACATAAACCAAACAATTGTCTGTATTACAAGAGAAGCCAAAACACGGAGTGCACCCCAACTCCCGGTGTAACCCAGGCGCTTTGGAGCTCAGTGGGAAGGAGGCTTTGGCAGCACCTCTCATCCCGTTTGCTCTTCCAGGTAAATTCCGTTTCCGTCCTGAGGCGGACGAGCAAACCATCTGGGTGGACAGGTGGGTGAGGCACGAGAACTACAGCAAGCAGACGTCGGACAACGACATCGCCATGCTGCACCTGGCCGAGCACGCCATGTACTACAAATACGCGCTGCCCATCTGCCTCCCCACGCGCAACCTGGCCGAGCTGCAGCTCACCAGGAGCGGCAGGAGGATGGTGGTGACGGGCTGGGGCAGCACGAGCGAGGCGAACAGCGGCTACGCCGCTTCCCTCAGGTACATCGAGATCCCCGTGGTTGCGCGCAACGAGTGCGCGCAGGCCATGAGCTTCCCCGTCTCGGCCAACATGCTGTGCGCGGGCAGCGCGGCCGAGAGGAAGGACTCCTGCAGCGGCGACAGCGGCGGGCCCATGTTCACCAAGTACAAGGAGACTTGGTTCTTGGTAGGGCTGGTGAGCTGGGGGGAAGGCTGTGGGAGAAAGGAGAAGTTTGGAGTCTACACCAAAGTGAGCCAGTACCTGGAGTGGATCCAGCACCACATAGACGCGGCAGCTCCTTCGAAGGGTTGATCCCGGTGCGGCGGCTCTGTGCTAGTGACAGTGTGCACTGTGATGTACTGTCAGAGCTTCGGTATTAAATATTGCCTCTGTGTTCACCTGGTGTGCTCTTTTCCTTGGTATCTATTTTTTTCTCCTTTTTTTCCTTGTTTACATTGGTTTGTTGCAGGTTATGTTGTTTATTTGTGGCATGGTTCTACTTCAATTTTACAGGCAAGAAAAGATCCCCAGCTGAGATGTTGTACAGCATTGTAGAAAATAAGGTTGTCTGTGGTCAGACAACTCCACCTTTGAGGTGTAAAATGTTTGAATTGGTCGGGGTGAAGGCAGGAGGGAACAGAGAAAAGTGTTTTGCAAGTAATCACAGAGATGCAGTTCTCTCATTCCAGCTGTACTACAAGGTATTATCCACATTAACTGGTTTGGTTTGCTCTGTATTTGTATAATTTTTCTGTCAGTCCAGTGAAATTTTTATAATATCTTTACCATCTCCAGTTCTTCACATCTTACTCCAGTGTTCACAGATTGTTGATTCAGCAGGTGACTGGAACTTACCTGTATTTTCCATTCTTGGCACACTTGATGCCTCGTTTTACCCTCCCAAACTTCCTTAAAAGGGAATGGGAACTCTCTTTAGTGCTCTTCACAAAAAAAGAGGTTTAATTCCAAGTTTTTGCAGGCTCTATTATCATGAGGTCTGTAATTCTCTTCTAATTAACAAGGCAAGCAAACATTCTGTTCATTCCTGTTCTGGTGAATGCTGCAGGCTGTGTTAGCATTGCTGATGCTTTTGCTGATAAATATGTGTTTGTTTGCATCTCTCTGTGTGTAGATCAGTAAATAAAATAGACATATAGCACCAGTATGTCCACTGGAAGTAGCAACAGTCCGAGCGAAGTTTAATATCACAATTTATACTCGTTTCTAGTCTTAGTACTTGAGACTTTTTAAATATAATTAATCTTATGGAAAGAAAAACAAAACTATCTCTGCTGCAGTGATGTATTTCCACCATCTTGATGGGCTTGGATGTGTGTTTGGATCAGTGAAGAAATTCACTCTGCTCTTGTGATGAGAATGTTAAACAAAAGAACCCTCAGGTACAATAAGTGTTTTTAGGGTTTGTAAGAATTTTAAAATGGAGTTTTAATACCTCTTAAATTCGTGGACTTGTTCACTCAGAAGCTGCCTCTTATTACCCAAGTGTTGATGTTGAGTCATGCACTTAAGAAGCCAAGGGCCTCTGTGCTGCTCAGTGGCTCTGTCTCGCTTTTCTCCTCCTCTTTTTCCTTGGGACAGGATTTAAGGATGGACAAACATTAAAGAATAATGCTTTGAACAGCAGCCTTCCCACCAGGCCTGCACTGGGAAGAGGTCACCTGTAACACTGACAAGGGAAAACAGGATTGTGCTCAAAGCCAGTAAAACACAGGTCTGGTTTATGGCAGAAATTGTAACAGGGGTGGCTGTGACTGTGGCAGGGCAATATCTGCCTGCCTGCAGGTGACTGCAGTGAATCCTCCTGCACACTCCCAGCTCTGCATATTGCAGCAGATGATTACAGAGCAGCTTGTGTGTTTTCCAGATCGGTTGGTCTTACCTGCTGAAAGGCGATGAAGTGTCAGAAATGTGCTCTTAAAAATCCACATTTTCCTGAATAAATTTGTTGCAAAACCTGGCTTTTATTACTGAAGGATATTTTGAAAGACCTTTTGAATCCCTTTTTAATGCTCATGTGTATGTGTGTGGAAACACACACAATTTTCTTCTGATTTTGGATTTCTCATGTGTTTCACAGAATCCAGGTTGTCTCTTCTCTGTCAATATTTGTGACTGGTTAATGATCAACCTCTTGACCTCATGGCTGTTCCTGGTGTACATCCAAATCTCTTTCCTGCCTTCCCCTAAAAAAATAAAGAGAAAAGTGAGTATTATTGCATGGTTCTATGTAAGCTGAACTCGTTCTGTATCCTGTGTTTTTCCAAACATGCTGCAGGCAGCAGAGAGGTACCTGCTGTCAGATCCTGGTAAATCCTTCAGCCTGGGAAGGTAATGCAGAGAAATGCAGACTTGTACCTGTGGCTCCCAGGTATGTGGTGGTTGATGCCTCCCTGGGGTTTGTGTGTGTGATCTTTCTTGGCCAGAGCAGCAGGAATTGCCCAGTGGCTGCTGGAACTGCTGGCAGTGCTGGGACTGGTGGCTGGTTGTGCCCCTGCCCTTGGCACAGCAGGAGCTGGGCTGTGCTGGGAGCTGCCTCTGCTCCTCTGGGGCCTGGCCCTGCACTCCCAGGCTCCCAGGGCTTTGCCAGGGGGGCTCTGGGTCAGACCCTGCACTGGCTCAGCCTCTGCCTCTCGGGATTGCTGCTGGGCTGGCTTGGAGAAATAAAATGACATGAGGTCAGAATGAACTGGGGAGAATTTGGTTTCTTTGTCCCTGCTCTTGTCCTCTTGCTTCAATTTCATCTTTGTTGCAGGCTGGTTTTGTGACAGCTTACTAACTTGATTCTTCTTTTCCCTCTGAAGGAAGGCAGAGTGTTCTGAATGCTCACTGACATGGGGAGCAGCTCCTTGCTTGTGATGCTTCTCTTGCTGATGTGCTCCATCAACAGCAGCTGCCCATTTTCATATTCAGGTAGGTACTTCTGAGTTACCTTTTTAACTTTTCTTACCATGGCCATTTCAGCATTTAAACTGAAACTACATTCCTGTTCTGAGCACAAAGTCATGTGGGTTGAAGAAACACTTCCTGAAATGCACAAGAAAAAATTAATATTCATATATATATATTTCCAAGAGAAATCAGCCTTTCTTAGCTTTCTACTTAGCCCACTCTCCTGCTGAAAAATATTCTCCTTGTGGTATTGAACCCAAAGTCTTCATGATTTTTGCATGGCAAAGATTTCCAATTTGGGAAGCTAAAATGAGGCACTCTCAACATGTATTCTTGGACTTTGTGTTGTCTGTACTACACAAGGTTTGGAAATGGCTTCAGAGAGCTGTAAAACAGGCATGAGAGTGTACAGGATCTTGGGGATCATTGTGGCTGTCCTTGCAGAGGAGGAAGGGCAGAGCTGGCAGTGTGTCTACACACCAGAAGGCTCACCACAGACATCTGCTCTGTGTGGGACACCTATTTACAGTAGGTAAATCCTTTAAGGTGACCCCAGAACACAAGGGGTGCTGAAGGGAAATTTCACTCATGTACATGAAAGACATTTTCTCCATTTCCAGACAGAAGGATCTGACCAAAGCCTTTCTCCACTGAGAGGTTTTGTGGGCTGTTTTGTGGGCATTGCCTAGAAATGAGGCAATTTAATATCACTGGAGAATTTCAGTCATTACTGTAGACACTGTTCCTGCAATCACAATTTTCACAGTCCATCTCCAAAACTGGGCTCTTTGAAGGTTTGACTCGTCCAGGGCACTGCCCCATGACTTGGAAAATGGAGCCCTGTTAAGTGCAGTGCTGTGTGGATTTCCATGGGTTTTGGGGGATTACAGCACGAGCTTTCACCTTAGAACACTGGTAGCAGCAGCCTCTCCATGTGCTGGGTGGGCTTTGGCTATAGGGCCACACTTGTGGAGATGTAACAGCAAAGCAAAAAGGAGCAGCAGGGGGTGTGTGGGGAGGACCTTACTGCCACATTCCCTCTTTTGGCCTCTCTTTCTGGCAGTAGTAGCTTAACACATCACTTAAGGCACCCTCCCTAAGGAGGAG
>VZRZ01002149.1:136159-161079 GCA_013398175.1 Climacteris rufus | reverse complement strand
AAGTGCAGTGCTGTGTGGATTTCCATGGGTTTTGGGGGATTACAGCACGAGCTTTCACCTTAGAACACTGGTAGCAGCAGCCTCTCCATGTGCTGGGTGGGCTTTGGCTATAGGGCCACACTTGTGGAGATGTAACAGCAAAGCAAAAAGGAGCAGCAGGGGGTGTGTGGGGAGGACCTTACTGCCACATTCCCTCTTTTGGCCTCTCTTTCTGGCAGTAGTAGCTTAACACATCACTTAAGGCACCCTCCCTAAGGAGGAGGGCAGGTAGTTTAGTGAAGCAAAGCTGAGATGAACTCAATGTAAGTACAAAACTGGCACTTTAATATTTCTCTCAATGGAGGATTGGTGTTTGTCCTTTTGTGGCCACAGTAGCACCTGGACAACTCTGGGTCTGCATTACCAAATATCAAACTAATAATTGTTGTGAATCAAGATGGCTAAGCAGAAAAATCTAACCAGCCTCCACAGAAGAAGCTGCAATACTCAAGAGTCTTGTGGAATAAAAAATTATTTCTGCACTAATCTGCAAGGCTCAGTAGTGGCTCTTTTGATTCACTGGAAGAAAGGTTAAACTACTGATCTCTTTTGCTGGAACACAGACTAATTTTATTCTCCTTTGGGCTGTTTGTGTAAATTTCCACTCCCTCTATTTATATTACTCCACTGAATACCTGCCTGACTGTGACTGTAAGGATGTGACTTTGTCTTCCTGTAGCAACTGTTCAGTTTTGCTTTTCCAGTGTTTTTGAGAAGAGATGAAGCCCACGAGGTGCTGCGGGTCCACAAACGCGCCAACCACTTCCTGGAGGAGATTCGTCCAGGGAACCTGGAGAGGGAATGCAATGAGGAAAAGTGCTCCTTTGAGGAGGCCAAGGAGATCTTCCATTCACAGGAGAAAACGGTGAGAAATAGAGCAAAGTTACCAGTGAGGTGGAAATAATCCTTCCCAAGCCCCCTGGCTTGGCTTTGGTGGGTGTGTGCCTGTGGATTCTGCAGCTTGAGTCGCTTCAGGGTGGGTCACTCAAGGCACCTGGGAGATTTCACTTTGTTGAGTGCTCAGTTTGTTGTGTAAATGTGAAACACAAGTCCTTGAAAATACCTAAAGCCCATTTCTGTGAGAGCATCAATCCAGCAACACGACTGGGACATTTGCAGAGGTCATTTCCTTGATCAGACCCTGCAGATACAGTGCAGGAGTGTCCTGTTCCCAGGGCCTGACAGCACCCTGCTGGGAGCAGGGCTGGGGCATTCTGCCAGGGCCTTCTGCTCAGGGGTGCCACACAGAGGGGCCTGATGTCTCCTGGATCCAGCCCAAGGTGCCAGGGGATGTCTGCTCAGCAGGCAGAGCAGAGCAGAAGTGGCTCTTCAGAGTGAAGCAGCTGGTGCTGAGGCCTTGCACTGATAGATTTTGGGGGGCAGGTGGTGATGGTGCCACTTGAAACTCCTGGGCCAGGAGACCTTTCACTGGCTACAGCATTTATGGATCTGAGCTTTCAGTTTAATTCTGGTTCCAGTACAGCCCAGTTTGTGCACTCTGTGACTGGTCCATGGAGCAAACAAAAGTGAGTGGCATGGTGGTGATCAGGAGATCTGCTCTGACACTGTGTTCAGGCTTCTAATTAAAATGTCACTTTACATGGACCCCAAGAAAACAGTTTTCTAAATTATATCTTCAGTAATCAATATGACCATTAATGACTGTTCTCTTTGTTTGTGATTTCTTCTTGCAGATGGAGTTTTGGTTCAATTACAAAGGTAGGTAAAAAAGGAATTTATAGAGAATATATTTCTTTTGTCCCTCTTGGGTACAAAGAATTATGTAGCAATTTAAAGCCACATTTCTCTTTATTTCTGGAGTTACACTATGCCTTGTTCCTTCTCCATAGGTTTAAATCCATGTAGTACAAATCCCTGTAACAATGGTGGAGTGTGCACAGTAAGGCACTACAGCTACTTTTGCATCTGCCCCCCCGAATTTGGAGGACAGAACTGTGAAACAGGTGAGTACAGGAGCAGACACAGGGACATCCATCGTGAAGGAAGGATGGCATGTGGTCATCTCCCATCTGCTTCCCAGGAATGACAGGGAATGACCCCTTTTTATCACTTTAGAGAGATAACAACTCTAGTAACTCCTGCCACAGATGCCTGCACTGGAGATCAGTCATGGTGAGGCCCTTTTATTGAGTCAATCATCAAACAAATGAGGCAAAGCTCAGTGTAAGCAGAAAATCTATTATATTTATGTTGTAATACATGAATAATGGGAAAGGAAGGAGAAAAGCTGCCTTCTCTTACCAGATTTTTGATCCACTGAAATGCTGTATCCAGTTTGCAAATTGAGGCATGAAATCACAGCAAAAGCCAAACTAATGTGGAAACTATGAATAATAAGTATTTTTTCTCTCCAAGGGTCCACCTTTTCTTTGTACAGTGAAGTAATTAAACGTGATTATTTTTAATGTAACATTGAGTAAAAATCTCAGTCAATTTCTCATAGAATTTCTCCCCTGGCCCTAACATGCCTTGTACTTTAAACTTTGGTATAAAAGACAAGGGGTGCAGATGGATCAAACCCAGCCACATTTAGAAATGTTTGCTCTTCCAGGCCTTTTCTTGCCTGTGCTCCTCAGGCAGAAAGGCCCCGAGGCCAGCTGTGCTCTCAGGGCTGGCAGATAGGAGGAGAGCGCTCAGAACAGAACCCGAGCCATAAGGAGCGGTTCGCTGCAGCTCGGCCTGGCTTTGCGGAGCTGTCCGAGGCGGTTCCCTGTGCATCCCCGCGCGGTTCGGGCCGCTGTTCCCGCTCTCCCTGGGGCTGGGGCGGCTGCGGGAGCGGCGCTCCCGGGGTCCCAGCGCGGCCCTGACCGCCCCGTGCTCTGTTCGCCCGCAGAGAGGTCCGAGTGCTGGTACAAGAACGGCGGCTGCGGGCACTACTGCAGGGACAGCGGCGGGGACAGTGACAGCCCCTCCCGAGTGCTCTGCTCCTGCGCCAGGGACTACGCCCTGCAGGAGGATGGGAAGCGATGCGTGCAGGCAGGTAAAGCGCCGGCTCGGGTGCCTCGGGCACAGGGCAGGCAGGCGGGCAGCGGCTGCTCCTTCACTCCGTGCAGCCGCTGCAGCCTGCACTCGGTGTGCGAAAACATCTGTCTGATTTACAGTGTTTCTCTGTTATAAATGTTCAGGTTCCTCTCCATCAGGGGTCTGTGATGCAGTGCCCCTGTGAGCACCTACTGGGCAAGGAGCAGCAGGATGGTCTGCACTGGGTCTGTTCCCTCTGCATCCGCACAGGCTGAACGCAGGCATTGCTGTGTGGGAGGCCAGGGGACAGGCCAGGGGCTTTGAAACGGAGTTGTTAAGGCAGGAAGGGAGCACTGCGTTTGCATTCTGGCCTTAAGAGAGCCCTGGGCAGACTGCTCCTGGCTGATGCTGGAGACTCAGAGAAGGCACAGCCTGTTTCTGGGCCTGTTTGTGGGCAAGGAGCTCTGCACACCTCAGTCAGCTGGTGGCCAAGGGGCAGCTGGACATCACCATGTCAGGTTGTTCCTGGGCTCTTACTGCAAGGTTGAGGCCCATCCTTGGACAGGGAAAGCACTGCTTTGTGTTGATTTGAACAGGACCCCACACAGCCTAAGCTCAAGCCTTTGTTTCTGTCATTCCTCCCTCCAGCACCGTTTCCCTGTGGCCTGATCAGAGCCAGGCGGGCTCCGGAGGAACAGCGCCTGGGACCAAAGCGGCTCCGGAGGGGCCAGGGGGAGCACAGCGAGGTTGTGCCCAAGGGGAATGGGAGCACAGAGGGCACAGTGAGGCAGACAAAGCTGGAACTCGGTGATGTTGGGGAAAAGGAGACTTTACAGGCTGCCTTTGGACAGAGTGCGTGCACAGAGGGTGACACTGGACAGACAGGGATGGCAGGAGATGTGTTCAGCCAGAAGGAGACGCTGGAGGGCTCTGTGACCCAGGAGCCGCTGCAGGACAGCGCTGCGGGGCAAGAGCTGCGTGTCCCGGGGCACCACGAGGCACCAGAGGGGACTGGCAGGCCCAGGGGAGCCCAGGCTGAGCCCACCCAGGGTCCTGCAGGGCAGAACGAGACCGCAGCAGCCGCGGCCGGGCGGGAGGGAGGGGCGGGAAACGCCGCGGGGCAAAGGCGGCGAGGGGACGGCGCTGGGGCTGCTCCACAGGGGAGTGAGGGGCTGCAGCAGGGCGGGGACTGGGGAGATGCTCTGGACGTGACTCAGCCCACCCCGACAAACTTCAGCTCCACTTTGGAGCAATATGACTCCAGGATAACGGGAGGAATGTTGTGTCACCGTGGACATTGCCCTTGGCAGGTAAGATTTTACTTCAGTCTCGCCATAAACACCACACCTAAATGCTTTCTTACTTTGTCATCTCTGGTCAGCAGAAGGAGCAGAGTTCATCAGGCCATTATAAAGTTGTTTTTTTCAGGTTGAGCACGATGGAACCACACGTATTTCTTCCTTCTGCAGGGTTTTTTGATGACAATACCTTCTGATGATAATACCTTAAATACCTTTATCATTCTTCCCTTATCCTGGTGTTGGGTTGGAATTTTAATACCCTCTCTCTCAAGTCAGTCAGATCTTCCGTGCTCTTATTCAGGTTGTGCCTGCATGTCCTTGGGGAAAAGCCAGGTTTTGGAAGGCTGGTGCCAGTTTTCACAAGGCAGGTTCCATGGCCCCGTGAGATTCCTTAGAATGCTGAGCTGTTCATAGGTGCCACAGTAAAACTGAGGCCTCAAAAGTGAAGGCAAGTGCATGTGGCAAACAAGGACAGCTGAAGTGTTTGTTTCCATTGTCTTGTTTGGGATTTTAAGTCATTGTTTGGGGCATTTTTTGTGCCTGTCCTTGTTTGTCACTAATTTGCACTCTGTTGTCTGTTTGGTCAGTGTCCTAGTGCTGGAGGGGGAGCTTGTGCACAAAAATTCTGATCTAAAAACCCTCAGGTTACCCTCAGTCTATGTTACTGCTGTCATACAAGTTGATTTCCCAATTCCACGTGGAGGTGTTTACAGGTGGAAAAATCAGAGGCTGAACCTGGGTGGGCTGTGCATTCATTGTCACTTTGACAAATGGAAATGTCACTATTAGCCCATGTTAGGGGTTTCCAGCATCTTAGAGCCTGATTCTGGATTGTTAGATGGAAATGTTGTTTGAATGCTGCCCAACCTATACACTGTCTTCTTGAAATGTTACCATCAAGAAAGTTAAGGAAGTTCTCAATTTCCATTACAGCAGGCAATTAGTAATTTAATCTTGTATATGTGTGTGTGTATATATACACACACATACATGCTTTTTTTTAGTAGGGTTTTGTAAACCCTTTGCATTGTAGTTTTCAATGTTTATTTCTAGCACTACTGAACAGAATTAAAAGCATCAATAGTACATAGAATTAAGTCAAAATGGGTGATGTAAAAGAGGACATTACTCCAGGAACTGGACCATGGTAGGAGGCCAGACTGCATCACACCCCTGTCCACTCTTTGATTATTAACTTCACTGAAGATGCAGAGTACCAACATTTAAGCTTTTTCTTCAGTTTAACACATGCAATAACAGGTCTGGGGAGTTTAACTGAGGAGATGCTGAGGCACTGATGGAGTTTGTAACTTTGAACAGACAAGCCAGGCATCTCACACAGAGCAGCATGTTTTAATTTCTCCATTTGCTGCTGTGTAGATGATTACAAATTGTATTATCTGAGTCCCAATGAACTATACCTTGTGTTTCTGTTCCCAGCCCCCAAAACCTTTCAAACCACATTAAAAAAGTCAGTCTTGTTCGGAGTCAGTCATACTTGTTCCTCCAGAAGAATGGCAGCCACCGCAGCTCTAAATTGATTTGAGTTTGTCAAGCTTAGCTCCTTATAACACTCTGCCTTCCTTGCCAGAGCAGTGCAGCCCTTCCCTTGCCGATTTCACCCCCCGCTTGTTGTGCCGCTCGTTCCCTGCTCAGGCTGCGGCCGCTGCAGGTCCGGCCCAGCCCCTCCCTCCCGCAGGTGCTGCTCCGGAGCGGCCGGGACGTGGGGTTCTGCGGCGGGAGCCTCATCGGCCGCCGCTGGGTGCTCACGGCCGCGCACTGCCTGGACCTCGTCAGCCCCCGGCACGTCACCCTGGGTGAGCACGGGGCACCCATTCTGCACGGGCTGGCTGGGACAGAGCGAGGCAGGGTGTGGGCACCGGGCACAGCCCCGCTCCGAGTCAGGGAGCGCCTCAGGGCCTGGGCACCGGGCACAGCCCCGCTCCGAGTCCGGGAGCGCCTCAGGGCCTGGGCAGCGGGCACAGCCCCGCTCCGGGTCAGGGAGCGCCCCAGGGCCGAGCCGGGCACAGCCCCGCTCCGAGTCAGGGAGCGCCTCAGGGCCTGGGCACCGGGCACAGCCCCGCTCCGAGTCAGGGAGCGCCTCAGGGCCTGGGCGCCAGGCACGGGCTCAGGGGCTCCTCCTGCTCCTCTTTGTTTTGAGAACCTGGGAGTGTAAGGCACAGACACTGAGCACAGCTGGGGACGCTTCAGGGTGAGGAAGAGTTCCTGCAGGTCTGCTCTCAAGGCCACGCTGGGTTTTACTCAGCCTTCAGATTCGTTTCCTGCTGTGCTGCCTCTTCCACTGGGCCTGTAACTGTCCCAGAGCACCAAGCTCCTGTCCCCAGCCACGGGCACCTGCCCTGTGCAGCAGGAATGGTGCAGCAAACACAACTTGGTGCTTGAACCCTCGCAAAGAGGGGTGTGCAGGGGGAGCAAGCAGCAGTGCAGCCCTGGGCCCCTGACAGGAACCAATTCTCCAGCCTCAGCCCCAGCTCCAGCTTAATGCTGAGGCCGTGTTCCTGAGGGGAAAACACACAGTTGCAGGGATGTTTAGACACAACAGTGCTTACTAAGAACGACTGACAGTATTTATGGGAGATAAATAACCTGATATGTGTCATGATCCAGGCTCCAGCTGTGCTGCCTCTAAAGGGCACCTGGAGAGTCTGGGTTGCAGGATCACAGCTGCAGCATCAGCAGTCATTGTCACAAGCAGGATTGGGTTTGGGCTGTGTCTTCTTGGAACAGGAGACCAAAGCATTATCACTCCCTATCCTTTCTGTTCCCTGTGACATCACTGAGGCTGTTCACGGTTTGCTTAACGTTTTACTCTGTCCTGACTGCAGGAGACTTTGACAAATACCAGAGGGAATTCAAGGAGCAGAAGATCGCTGTGGAACGGAGCTGGACGTACCCACATTACAATTCCGACAACTACAACGGGGACATCGCCCTGCTGTACTTGAGCAGCGCCGCGGTTCTGAACGAGTACGTGACTCCCATCTGCCTGCCCAGCCCCGGGCTGGCGGCGCTGCTCTCGCAGGAGGGCAGGGTGGGCACGGTGAGCGGCTGGGGAGCCACACACGAGCGCGGCTCCACGCTGCGCTTCCTCATGCGGGTGCGGCTGCCCATCGTGGGGCTGGAGCGCTGCCAGCGCGCCCTGCAGCGCCTGCTCACGGACGGAATGTTCTGCGCGGGGCACGGCACGGCCGCGGCCGACGCCTGCAAGGGGGACAGCGGCGGCCCCTTCGCCGTGGCCCACGGCAACACCTGGTTCCTGCTGGGCGTCGTCAGCTGGGGCGAGGGCTGCGCCGAGCACGGGAAATACGGTGTTTACACCAGAGTATCCAACTACATCCCCTGGATCAAAGAGGTGGTTGAGAGTGTAGCAGATTCAGAAAACTTTTCCATTGACTTTTCTTAGAATCACCTTTAAGACCAGAATATTATTATAGTGTTTCATTCTATGACACTATGCCTCCTCCTCTCCCCAACGGTGTAAAATCAAATTACCCTCAAAGAAATTCTGAGACATATAAATTGCTCATTTAACTATTGCTCAGTGAAGTACTTGTCTATAATAAAGTCTTTGCAAGTCATGAAGGAGGAGGTAACCCTGCTGACTGTGAATCAGGAAGAATGTTTTGTTTCAGAGAAAGAAACTGCTTGCCCTGTCTCAAGCCTCTGTGTAGCCACAGAGAGGCAGCCAGCCCTGTGTGAATCCAGGGGCTGCCAGAGGAGTTCAGGTGTGGTACCAGTGCCCAGCAGGAGCCAGTGCTGAACGCAGGGAGGGAGCTCGGGAGTTCTGGCACCAAGTACAGCCTTGAGGCCAAGTCAGTTTACTGAATTACAGATGTCTTCCAACACAAAAACCCATGTATGGAATTTTGTATAAAGTGAGCAGGAATCTACCCAGCTGCAGGAAGATAAAAGGATTATGTGGTAGAATTTTGAACAGTTAATGTTTGTGATTCATGTCAAAAGAAGTTTTGGTGACCCTTTCTTACAATTGACTATTTAGTTTTAATTACAAACCCTCAGGACTTGTGAAAGTCCATTCTCACCATTCCACAGCAAAACCTTTGTTTTCCTCAGAGAACAAACGGTGCTGAGCTATTATGATTAATTTTGACTGGAAGAATTTGTATTAGGCCTTGCACAAGACCACCAGGTTTAGTACTTCAGGGAAATGGCTCTTAGGATTTCAAAGTAGCCCCCAGTGCCCCCATGACCAGAACGACCAAAAAAGTTGGGGGAGCAAAACAAGAATCCATTGTAGCCCCTGAACCTTCCAGACCAAACAGACTCTGGCTCTGAACTGCTCTGCACACTTCATGTATTTTTAAGAGTTGCACCTGCCACTATGTCTTTCTATCAAGAAATTCCTAATTAAAATGAAAAAAACCACCCAACTCAGCATGCTAAAAACACACAGTGGTGACTGCATCATTCACATACCTGGAGAGAGCAGGTGAAGTTGTCTTGGGAGCAGAGATCTTGAGTGCCACAGCCAGCACAGGAGTCCTCCCTCCTTCAGTTCCTGCTTCACCCTGGTGTCCCAGCACACAGCTCAGTGTTACTGTCACCCTCCCCTCCCACAGGGACCCTCCACACCCCTGCCTGCTCTCCATGACTGCTGCCACCAGGATCCCCACCCCAAAGAACTCCCACAATCACAAACCACACCTTGCAGCAACCAAGCTCTGCTCCTCTGGCACAAAGGTGACTTTCCCACTGAAGGAAACACCAACAGCCAATTATCTGTGCAAGGAGAGTCCCTGCTTGGAGGCAGCCTCAGCACAGAGAGCCCTTCCAGAGGTAGAGCAAAGCAGCCACAGTACCAGATGTGACTCTGCTGTCATTCTGTAGCAGCAGGAACAAAGAAACAGCATTATCCCCCTAACACAGGAACAGTCTCCTTCTCATTGGTAAAATAAACTTTTGCAAAGTCACCAGTAAGCGACAGTGACATTTTAGCTGGAAGCTGCTGGAATTTGTAGTGGTCGGCCTGCTGGCTTTCTCCTGAACTTTACAGCAGTCTTCATGAAAAGAAAATCCCTTGCATGGAAGATGGTCAGTATGTCTAAATCAAAAGCTGCAGATCTCCAAAGACATAACAATTGATTAATAAAGCAATGAATAAAGAAAAATGGACAAAGGTGAACAAAAAATTAACCCCTCAGTTTTTCCACATCCCAGGTGGTCTGTGCCTACCTTCTCCTGAGCAATGAACAGGCAGCCCCCCCCAAAAAAAAACAGAAGATGTTTTATTTTTTAAAGTGTTGCAATACAACAAATACATGATCTGTACAAAGAACACAACAGGGCCAGTTTAAATACAATCAGGAGAAAGGAGTCCTCATATTCACAGTCCTTGGACAACATCTTCTACCAGAACCTGAACCAACAATTTAAGGATTCACTTAAAAAAAAAAAATAAACCAAATAACCAAAACCACCCCAAACAAGTTGTTAAAAAATTTAAAGGTCTCTGAAGAGTCTATGGGTGTATTGTCTTACAGCAGAGCTCATGGGGCATTCTGTGAAGGGTCACAATGGCATCTTATTGCCCTCAATGCTGATTTTCACTGCATGGGCCGATCTGCTTTTTTTCCTGATATCTGTGAATTTCCGCATCTGTTTGTCCAGTCGACTCACCCCTTTCTTAGAGGTCCCCTGGAACTTAAAAAATAAAACTAATAATTACCACTGAAAAAAAGCAGACGCCCCAGAGGTGCAAGGCAAGCAGGGCATGTGAGGTCACGGCTGGGCAGGAGGCTGGGGGAGTGCTGGGCCCAGCTGCTCGCTCTGTTCTCCTCCCAGAGGGGAGAACCAGAGCTTCCCCCAGGATCTGCACGGCCCAGGAGGAGCCATCACAGTGCAGGCCCCATCACTGTGCAGCTGGATACAGTTTGGAAGTTTTGGATCTCCTGGCTGGGGCTGTGTCAGCAGCACGGTGCAGCGGTGCCACCCCTCTGCGCTTCCTGCGGCACAGTTAGACACGGGTGCCCTGTGACTGAGGCCGGCACAGCAACTCCAAACTGCCATTCATTTAAAGGTCAGGGATTAGTACTGAGAAAGCAAGAGATTACTGGGCAGAGGCAGTGTAGGGGGTAGCAAACAGAAACGCCTAAGCTGACCAGCCAAGCTCTCAGAAGCTGCTGCATTCACCTCTGTATTTGAAGTGCAAATGAAACGCGGGTGGTGCGACAGTTGCTGTGCACAGATAAACCCAGCGGTGCTGCACCCCTGTGCACACACAGCACCACTGCAGACACAGCAGGCACCTCCCAAGCCACAGCCACTGCTTCCTACCGGGCAATCTTCCCTAACTACACAGCAGGAAGGGTAAGTCATGGAAACGGCACACCTTTAGTTTGGGAGAAACGGGGATATCCGGAACATGCTACTGAGTATCTGAAAAACACATCCATTAGAAACTTGTTCCCACGGCTAAGGAAGGTGCTCCTGACACGCTGATTTTAAATAAGCTTTATTCATAAAACTGTTCACTATTCATTGAAATTATAGCTAAAATTTCACAGTGATGTTTAAGAAAATATTTTTTAAAAAACAAATAAATATGAAGCTTAAACTCAACAGTTACCTACGACTTGTGCTCACCTCTTCCTGTCACTGTTAGCTTGTGGCAGCCCTGCTTACAGCACTGAAATGCAGACCAGGAACTGTCAGAACAATTCCTATATCCATGCATGTTTTTCCATCCCACACTCACAGCAAGGGATTCTTCTCCTCCTGGTCTCATTCTGTGCCTCCCCCCTAACGTCTCACATCGTTCTACTTCCTTCAAAGAGCAGGTGTGAAAACCCCTCCCTGTGCCCCAGGCAAAGGTCAGCCACAGACAGCCGTGCAGTGACACGAGCTCCTGTACCCAAGGGCTCAGAATTCCTGTGTCGCTTCAGGTGACCCTGGAAAACCTAAATGTGTCAGAAGAGCACTCAAAACCCCGGGTGGTGCAAGCTGGTTCTGAGCACAGGTATTTCCACTGAACTCCTGTCACCTGGGTTCCCTGAAGCTGTGCAGGCAGCTGCCGTGGCAGGTGTTATGTGCTAGAGCCTGTTTTCTCCTGTACAAGTTCCCTTGTAGGTCACAGTACAGACACCAGAGAATACAAGGAGAGTTTTCCAGGTTTGGGGTAGGGTGTACACACTCCTGTCCTGCATGTGCAAACGGCCATCAGCTGAAGCACATGCACTGTTCACACCTCCCTCGAGGGATACCTCTCCAACTTGGGAAGGCAGTGGTTTGGCTACAGGGGCATCCTGTTGCCTTCAATGCTGAACTTGATGGCCCGATGCACTTTGCTGAGTCGTTTCTGTTCAGCAAACCGTCTCTTGTGCTTTTCCAAGCGACTAATACCTCTCTTAATAGTCCCGGGCTAGAAACAACAGCTCAATTAATGGACAGAAGGAGAGAGAACAGCAGAAAGCACAGCAATTGTTACTTCTTCCATTCACACACGTTCTACCACGTACACCCCTTTTAAATGAAACTGTATGAGGCAGATGGATGAACCACATAAAGCAACACAAAGGCCTCCGCTGAAGCTGTTCATGTTTACCAAAACCTCGAAGGTTTCCCAAACCGGAATATTATCAGAACATGAAACAAAAGCTGGGAGAGGTACAAAGACATCAGTGCAGAGACACAGCTCAAAATGCTTTAAAGCAAGAGGCCTGTAATTAGATTGTCACCTGAGAGAGAAATTCTACAAAAGTTAACTCAAAAATCTCTTTTAGGTCAGAGAAGATGTTTTCCTGTGAAAACATGTGATGAGTTTAGAGCAGCCTCCTTGTCTGTCTGCTCTCATCAGAGGAGGCCCTTTAAAGAACTACCCTCCTGTACAGTACCCAGGGACAGGGTGACAGGTGCCCAGGCTCAGCAGCAGCCACCAGGACACTGCAGTGCTTACCCTGGAGGACTCCATCTCCACGTTCCACTTGGGCCTCACCACGTAGTCCTTGTTGGAGGGCATGGGCACCCTGGCACGGGCACAGAACCCAGGGTCCCCAGGCCTCAGAGCCCTGCAGAGAACAAGGATGTGACTGTTAGGGACAAACCTTACCCAGAAAGAACTAAAGCCACCCAGTGTGTCCTCCTCTGAACCACACTGCATACCACTGCCTCTAAAACCTCTGCACAAATTCCAAGGTGGTAGTGCCACCAAAATACTTCACTCAATTAAAAAAAGAAAAAAAAATCCAACCTACTTTTCCTCTCCTGTTAACACTTTTTCCAGGTCCCTGCGAGGAGTCTGACCACCAGAGCTGCAAGAAAAATAAATATTTACAGGCATCTGTAAGCAGAGAAAGAAATTTTAAAAGACAATCAAGTGTGGAGAAATCAAGTGTGGAGAAATTTTAAAAGACAATCAAGACAATCAAAGAAAAGAGAGGCCGTAACTTACTGTCCTTTTATTTCCTTTAGTATTTACACACCACTTGGTTTCTCTTGGTGGGGTCTTAGAAAGGAGGATTTCATTTTTCTGCCTGCTACTCCTACCTGCTCAATTTCCTTCGATGAGGCATCTGTTCCAAATCTCTCTGTTCCCTCTCTTCTCTGGTCATGCCTTTGTAGTTTGAGGTAAGGCCAAAGATGGGTCGAGACCACTCATCTATTAAAAAAAAGATTAGTTAACAAAAACCAGGCCTTTGCTTCTCTGAAACCACTCTGGTGATAAAGTACAGCTTTGAATGTTTGTGGCAAGTATTTATGCTTCCTTTCAACCAAACAAGTTTTGAGCCTTCAATATTTCATGGAAAACCAGCCTTGTGAATAGTAAGCAAAATCATCCCCAGAGTCTCTTTGTTGCCCTTTGAGCTGTTAGATTCTCTCCAAGCTCTCAGAATACTCAGTGTCAGGAGCACCACAAGAATGCTATTTTAGAAATATGCAGCAGAGTTCCTACAGAATGTAACTTTATCATCAGCCTGCAGCCATTCCAGATGGAATGCACTCCACATGGAGTACAGCTGGCTGAGGAGCAAACTGTCAGTGAGCCAAGTCCTCTCTAAAATCCATGGAATGAACAGTCCTCTGGCAGCACCTTCTGCATTTGCAGCATTCACATGAGGTCTGGACAGTGAGCCAAGAGAGAACCAGGACTAAATAAATGCCCTCCTCTGGCTTAAGACAAGAATGAAACAGGTGGGTGCAGAAGTTAATCTAACACAGTTTTTTAAGAGCTCTACAAAGCCATGGAACAGATCAGTGAGGTTCCTACACTGCAGAATGTCTTCTACAGACAACAGCAGGAGTGTGCATGAGGGATGCTGCAGAAACCCCCTCATCACCAGAGGCATGTCAGGCAAGCTTCACTTACTGATGAGCTTCCCTGCCATGTCCTTGTTGGGCCTGGACTCCTTGGGGTGTTTGTAGAGGTACATCACGGCCCGCCCGATGCCGCTGTGCTTCAGGGTCTCCTGGCTCACACTGGGCAGCTGCAGAGTGCAGGGAGAGCCAGAAAACAGCAATTCATTATGTCTGAGCATTAATGTGTCACTGAACTTTGCAAAAAGACCAAAACTCACCTTTCACTTCAATAAGCTTGGAAAAATTAATGGTTTTCATCGTCCCACTAGGAATTGTTTAAAGTATCAAACACCAAAATCTAGAAATTTGCCTTGATATTCCTGGGATTTATGCACAAAATTAAGTAAACTTCCAGAACTTTTTGCTGTAAATGCCCTTTAGCTTATATTACTCAAAATACTATGCCTGCCTTCAAATAATTCATTCTATAAAGATGAAAACCTAAGTGGCAAAGGCACACAAGCAATCGGCTTAGCTACAGACACTGACAGTGTGACGGGCCTTCCCCTGCACTGCTCACTTTACCAGGCCAGGAAAGAGAAGAGACCCCAAGAGAAAAAAATTCAGGGATGCACAGCAAAGAACTCTTTACTAAACTTTGCATATAAACCTGAAACAGGCAGGCAGGGCCAAATCACCCAAATTCCTTTACACAAACACATCTGTTGTGCAGGTTGCTTCCTCCCCTGTGCCACTGCACAGCCACTGGCAGCAGCTGCACTTCACTTATCACCAAGCACTTCCCTAAAGCACATCACTGTAAAACCACAGAGAAGCCACAAATCAAATGTGGTTAAAAGTCAGTTCCAAACCTCTTGCAGAATCTTCAGAAGCTCCTCCCTTATCTTTAGTGCTGGCAGACTTCGGTCTGGAAGAGGAGAAAGCCACTCTTTGATGGCAGACATAACACCACTATCGATGAAAGTTTCTTTGAGATCCTGCCTGAAAGGTTCAAAGAGAAGCCCCAAAGTCATGTAAATACAGCAAAAGCTTAAGATGTGATGTTCCTTCAGGACAACAGTGCATCTGAGTTTGTTTCATATTAAATTAACAGGCAAAATTATGTGTAATTTTAGTTTTTTGAGGTCACCTAGCTTCAGCATTTACTTGGAATAAAAAGAAGTGGTTTACTGGATATTCAGTACACCTGTAGTGTCACTTCATGAAAGCTAACCAATTCTGAATGTTCCCCAAGGTTATAGTTAACTAGAAGAATGACAACTCACTTTTTAAGATGCATAACTACAGTTGGTAGCAAAGTCAGTTTCTTTAGTGCTGGTTTCTTTTGTGTATTCAGCTGACGATCCTCCTGTAGAGAGTTAAAGAATCAGCACAAGTTAATCAAAGAAAGAAATCAGCAACTCTCATTCTTTACAACATTTACAGGAAAAAGATTAGTCTATTAAACTAGAAGTGCAGCTTTGGAAGGATTCTGTCCTCTGCTCCACCATCCCACAGCTCAAAAACAATTATGCAATGATTTCTCTTGAAAAGGGTCTTCACTGTAGTCAGTATTTTCCATAAAGGCATCACATTAGTAGAGTCCCCCTAAATTTACTAATTTTTTTCCACTTTCATGAGTTTGACTGCAATAACTGGAGGTCTGCAGATTCCTTTATGCTGTGCACAGATAACTCAACACTTTGTTAGTAAATCCTCACCTGAGAAACAGAAAAGCAGCTAAGTAGAACAGTGGGAAGGGAGAACATGTATTTTCACTTTCTTGGGTTTCAAAATTACTTTCATGCACAGCCTGTCACTCTGTTCAGTACTTGTCTCCCATATCAAAAATACCCACTGCAATTAACATTTCTGTCCTGCTCTGGTAATTCCTTTCCACTCATCCTAATCCACGGAAGGCTCTTTCCGTGCAATGTTTGTTTCATTGCAAGGGAGGAGATTCTTCTAATTCATCTCTTCCCCCCTTTCCTGCCCCAGTATTTCAAACTTTACCACCTCATTGAAACATCTGTCTGTCTATCTTGTCCCAGAAAGGCTTTCTTGTCAAGACCACGGAAGTCTCAGTTGCTTTCCAAATTGCTTTCTCACTCTCCCCACCTTTCTGAACTCATTATCCTTCTGATCTTGTTCTCAGGGAGATTTTTTTTGTTGCTGCTATTTGCAAAGCTCCTCTTTCTGAAGTTCTGTGTATCCCCCAATTTGTTCTATTGTGTTTCACTGTGCTTTTTGTGCATTTGATTACTACTCCAGCAAAACAACAGAAGAGACCTGACAAAAGGCAAGAGCCCAAGAAACCTCCCACAGCAACGTATTAAACATTTCTCCTTGAGAAAGGCAGGCTGCCAAAGCAGAACATCCCATGAATGTTACTCTGCCATCACTACCACAGCACTGTCATTCAAACAGTTTGGAAAAGGGCTCTTCTCAGAAGCAAATACCAAAGCATGACACATGCCAGTAACAGTATCATGAAATTACAGTGTGAAAAGTGAAACTTCTCAGTGTTTGATATACTTCTATGTGGTTCATAGAGCACCTGTATATCCCTTTCCATAGAACAGCTGATCTCACCTGACCAAAGTTTAGCAATTTAACTTTTAAACGGTTACACAGACATCAGCAGCTTTCTGTAGCACACAGCTTCTGCANTCAGTGTTTGATATACTTCTATGTAGCTCATAGAGCACCTATATACCCCTTTTCATAGAACAGTTGATCTCACCTGATCAAAGTTTAGCAATTTAACTGATTTTTAAATTAGTATTTTCTCTACATTTCAACAGAAAAAATGCTTTAATTTAGGCTAGAAAAACAACTTTTAAACGGTTACACAGCCATCAGAAGCTTTCTGTAGCACACAGCAAGCCTGGTTTTGGCACCCTACAGATGCCAAGGCGTGCCCAGAGGATGGAGCTGGCTGGGCAGCTGTCTGGAGGCAGCAGCTCACCTCGGCAGCCTCGTTCATCTTGCCGATCATGGCGCTGACCACGTCGTCGGCGTCGCTGATGAAGGTGCCCCCGTCGCGGTTGCGCCGCCGCTTGCCGCTCAGGCTCTTCTTGCGCTGCAGCATCATGTCGAAGTCAGACATGAAGTCCATGCTGAAACACAAGCAGGGTTGGCAGGAGATCACTCTGTGGTTCTGTAGTGAACAAGGATTATGTCCCAAGGTCCCTCAGTAAATGCAAAGCCAGCAAAGGGCTCTGGCGGCTCCGAGGCCCTCAGGCCTTGCTGTAACCGGCAACACGTGCACCTTTCATATTCAGGGTTCACAGTGCCCCTTCACCAAAACCTGGCATGAAGAGAGGAATCTGTGACACACTGACTTACTGCTTCCCTCTTTTGATGTTATCATCAGAGTCTGATTCGTCTGCTGTCTCCTTCGTGTCTCCATCACCCTTCTCTTCCTCCAAATCCTCCTGGTTAAAACCCTGGTGGGTGAAACAATGCAAATCAGCGTATGGATTAGGATTGAGCATCTACTCAGGTACCTGACACTGACACTAAAAAAGCTTCAGGGAAGTCTGCAGATCTAGAAAGAGGAACAAAGTCCTTTTAATTCCACCTGTGACTGTCACACCAACAACTCTCCCCAAAGAGGAGCTGTCAATGTGATTTAACTCAAGGACTACCCCAGTGAGGCTGGCAGACACAACACTGATCTGGTGCAGCCTGCACATTCTCTTCAGACCTAGCAAGTGAACAGGAGACATCCACAATAACACTTACCGTGAATTCCTCCTCTTCCTCATCACCAGATTCTCCAAATATATCTGCAATCAGGTTCCTGTGAAGGTAACAGCAACATTTATCTATCTGGGCTGCAACAATGAGATGTGCCTTTTCTGCAAAAGCTCTAATGACTGTGTGAAGATCCCCCTTTCATTGTGTCTCCTACTACTGATCTTCTTCATACCACCAGTGAAGGTGGTTGGGATTTATCCATTCACCATCACTCCCACTGTCTGCAACCCCAAAAGAACTCACATTCTTTCACACTTACTCTTGTTCATTTCCGGATTCACTGTCACTGCCAAACAGATCTTTCTCTTTTTTCTTCCCAGCATTCTCTTTTCCTTCTTCTTCTTCCTCCTCCTCACTATCTGACACAATGCTTTTCTTCCTTTTGTCTGATTTCTCGGAAGCAGCGTCACCATCGCTCTCCGACTCTTCGGCATCAGAAAGGATCCGCACCTTTTTTGCAGCTGCCAGCAGAAAGGAGCATTACTGCACATCCCAGGAACAGAGGGCACAACTGCTACCCTCATCTTCCTACACCAGATTGTTGCCATTTCTTACAAAATCAGCAACTGGAGGTGCCATCATCTATCCATCAAAAAATTGTCATTTCAAATCTCTCACCCCTAGTATATGAAAAAAAAACCTCACAGGAAAAGATTACCAAACAAATAGCAACCAAGTTGAGAAATAAACTATCAGGTCAACAGACACCAGTAAGATCAATACAGTCCTCTGTCAGACCTACTTATTACTCAGAAGTATTAGATGCACATTCACACAGCAAAGCAGTTACAACAACAGCCTCTACAAACGCAGTTCTGCTCTAAAACCAAATCTGATGTATGGTTTCTAGTAAAGGTTAGATGCTTTAGTCACATAAAAGCAGTGATTCAACTTTCACACCACTGCCTGTCACAGCACACCCTCACAGAACAGTTTCTTACGTGTTTTCTCACTGTCATCCTCACTGTCAGAGAGGATGGCTGTTTTCCTCTTCACCGTCTTCTCCTCCTCTTTCTCATCTTCATCACTGTCTGATATTTTCCGTCTCTGAGGGGCTTCATCCTCGCTGTCTGAGCCCTGAAATCCTTCCCTGACACGTTCATGATCTGAATGGTGAGAGTCATTCTGCACCTCCTCCTTCCTGTCCTCGCCATCGCTCTCCTCAGACTCTAGCTGCTTGTGCCTGGAGACAGCCTCGCTCTCCGAGTCGCTGGCCGGCGCCTTCTGCAGCTCCTCGCTCTCCGAGTCGCTGCCTGGCTGCTTCTGCAGCTCCTCGCTCTCTGAGTCACTGCCTGGCTGCTTGTGAGATTCCTCATTTTCAAAATCACTGCTGTGATCCCTGGCAGCTTCCCCATTGTCAGAGTCACTCGCTCGATGGTTTAAGGCCTCTTCATTTTCAGAGTCACTTAAATGCCGGTTGGGACGCTCCTCGGTATCAGAGTCACTGTCTTTCCCTCCAGGAGTTGCTTCGTTGTCTGAATCACTGACATTGTGATTTGGAGGCTCCTCGTTATCTGAGTCACTGTCTTTTTGCCTTGGGATATCTTCATTTTCAGAGTCTGTCATGTGAGGCTCTCCCACTTGCCCGTCATCTTCTCCATCGCTGTGTTCATTCTGAAACAGAAAAATCATCTCAGGCAACCAAGCAAAAACACCTTCAAAAAGAAAGAAAAAATGTTCTGAATTTTCGCTTGTCCTTCCTCCAATTTGATTACTCAAGGTGCTGCAAACCAAAATAATTTCTACACAGAAATAATTAGACTATGGCAAGTCTTTGATGCAATAATATTTTGCATCAAAGGACTATCAAATACTCCAAGAAAAGTATTAAGAGATGAATGGAAGTATGTCCATCCTGCAGCTCCATGGTATTTTGAAAATTGTAACAGAATTCATAAAACACTTAAATAAGCATGTCTAAGAAGGGTCCAGTTCCTCAAGGGTAAAGGTTTAGTACTTTTATTTTAAAAGGCCTTCAAAGTGGTTTAGTTGAAATCCCAGTAACAAAGCAAGAAACAGTATCCTGCATTTGTCATTTTGTTTTCCTGAAGATCTCACCCAGGTGTTTTCTGTATAAAATACACCCTCCTGAAACAGCAAGTGCATTGTGCTCCAAGTAAAGCTAGCTCCTTCTTTGTCCAGGAATCCTATTTAAGAACAAGTCAAGACCAAAAGCCTACCAAAAAACAGGAATAAAGTTTTAGTCAGACCTTTCAGAGTATTATTAACAAGTTTTCTGTTTCAATGTGTAAGAACAGATTCAACACTTCCCTTATGCTGACAGCTCCCATGCTCATCCAGACACCCAGGACAACCCAAGCACCAACACACCCATCTGACAACTCTAGAGCTGAAACAATCCTGTGACTTTTCTACACAGCAAAAAATACTGAGCCACACACTCCATTGTTAGGCTCTCACAAGCCACCTTGTTAAGTATCATTACTGACAACAGTCTTATCTAATTTCTACTTGGAAAAAACACCTCAATTGCATTTACCTGAGAATACGGAATTAGATTCTTGAGCACTCACTCCTATAACTCAGCTCTCACAAATACTGTCACCCTAATCCTGTTTCCAGCTGAAAACAACAACAATGTACAAGGAACTTCTGCATACTCAACTCCTCAGCCAGGCTTTCCTCAGTCATTCTGCCTCAGCTATAAACCTTTTCTATTTGCATTTATTGTCCTAGGAGATACTTTCAGACCTTTATGTCTTGGAGCTTCCAAATACTTTTTTTCTGCAATTTAATTTCCTTGGAAACAGACCTTCTACCTATTTTTACTTTCTGTAGTCATTCTCCTCCCACATTCAGAGCCATAAAAACAGTGTAGGTGTAGCTATCCTACACCTACACCAAAGAATACTATTAATCTTTAAAATGCATGATTCAGGAAGAATTTTAAATTAAATTAATTTCAATTGCTTTTAGGAACTATTTCCTCCAGAATTATTCTAAGTGGCAAAGAGCATTCCTTTTTAAGACTTTGGACCCTATATATTTATTCCCTTGGCTACTCCATAAATTACTGCAGAATGACTAACAAAGTTAATGAACAATGAAAAAACCCCATGACTATGCAATTTTGAAACATGCACTTCAAATACTACTTCACTCTTCCCATGTTATTTAATGCTAACTACAAACAGCTGCTGTGACAATCTGAGTTGTTTTCTCTCTGCTGCTTGTTCCTGTCTCTACAGTGATGCATCTTTTGGATCCTGCTGCTGCTATCCAGTAGTTTTCACCTCTCCTCACAGAAAGGAAACATGGCTCTGTTAAAACCTGAGTGTGGAATTTTAAATAATTAAATAGGAATATTAAGAAGTGAGGATTTATACTCAACTGCTCTCAGCTTTGTTATTTACTATTTTCTTTCCCTTACCAAAAAATCCCTTTGATTGCCCTCTCCTGCCTAGGATCTCCCACATAAACCAGTCACAGGTGTATGAGATGGATTTTCCTTGGCTGTATTACTTTGGATTAAAGGAACTGCAGCTGCAAACAGAACCAAAAGCACATTCCAAAGCAGTTACAGGTAAGGTCACTGAGAAGCACTGAAATGAAACTGCTATCTACAGTAACAAAAATTATTTAATCCTTGTTTTCCTACCATTTCATTTTTGGTAGGTTTGTCTGTCTTGTCTTGGTGTCAGATGGTGAATGCTAAATAGTAGTGATTATGTCAGCAGTAATAAGGGATTTTGCTAAACAAACCCAAGGAAATTAATGATAACACTCTGTTTTAAGATACTATGCTCATCACCTTCCCAGCTTCCAGTTTAGAAATTCTTTGCTGAACAAGTAAACAAAATTGAGAACCAACTAGAATCAATAATGACTCTTAATATTTCTAAGGTCAGAAGCGTGGCTGCAGGTTATGCACCTGTTCAGAACTAATGACTCAATTACAGAGAACTTCTTATGCAAAACCTTGGTGAGAAGACATCATAATTACAGAGCATTGCTAGTGAAGCACCTGCCAAGATGCTGAGGCTTTAGTGTGTTGCTGCAAACTGGGAATGAGTGCTGAGAAGGCAGATGTGAGCACACAGCACCCCCTGCTGCAGTGGCAGCAGCCCAGTGCCAGGGCTGTCCCTGCACACCCAGGGCACACACACAGCACCTGCCCTGCCTGTGGAAAGCTGAGCCGGGCAGCAGCACGGGCACAGAGCTCAGCAGTGCCCCAGAGCCAGCAGCCAGCACCACTGAGCACTGGGGCAGAGCTGAGACCCTGCACAGCACAGCACTGCCCACAGCTGGCAGGGCCAAGGCCTCCTGCACACAGCGACTGAACTGGAGCGCTCTGGAATGGAACTGATGTAAAAGCATCCCAACTTCACAGGGAAATGACTAAATGCTGTTGGATATGGTTGATAATCTCCACCTTCCTTTTTTTAAATGTATTAGTTCGTCTCTAAAAAAGTGTTTTCAAAGAAATCAAGTACATCAATTTAGAGTTTTCTAGTTTTCCTTTTCCAAATACTTAATTAAAAGATCAGACATCCTCAAAACCGAGTAGGTCTCAGGTAATTGCTACTGCATTTTTCTCTAATTCCTTTGCTTTCTTTTCTTCCTCCTCTTTATCTATAAACATTTTTAATCAAGATGTCCTTAATTCTTTTAATGAATTTTGTAACATGAGGCTTTAGTACAGTACAAAAAATACATCAAAATCAAATTTACAGTGTTATACTTCTACATAAAAACTTCAGCTAGCAAGCAGTTTATTGGATCAACATGCAGCCACTTTTAAGAGCTACTTCTTTGATAACTTAGTAACTCCAACAAAACTGACCCATCCACTACAATCTCTTGAAAGATGAGTGTGAAACTAAGACCTACATAACCATCGTGGGCAGATCAACAAGTTTCTCCTTTTTACAGAAGTGTCACATATTTGTGTTTGTTAACAGCCACAGTCAAACCAGATCTCAGCTCAGGAAACAGCAGCAACTCGGTGGAAGTGGAAGAACTAAGTTCTTACAGATTTCTGCATGAGCCTGACTTGTACAAACACTGTAAACGTGATTTCAGATTCATTACTGTACTAAAACTAATTCTAATTGTCTAAAGCAGAATCAGTAAGGACATCAAGGAGAACATTTATAGATAAAGTGGGATTGGGGGAAGGAAAGCCAGAAAAGAATTGTGGAAAAGAAAAACCCACATACCTGAGACCTACATAAGTAATTCCTCAGGATTCCCCTTTTCTTTAAAGTTAAGAACCTGAAAAAAAAGTTTAGAATTTTAAAACTTCAGTTCTTTACATCTGAGTTCTAAATTAGAGACGAAATAGTAATTAAATAGACTTAACTGATTAGGCTGTCTCAAAGGTTTTATTACCCTTGAGTGTCATTCCTCCCACATACTCCTAAAGATAAAGAAAATAAGAGGATGAGAGAATATTTAGGGTAAATAATGTGATAAATGACTAAAGCCACTCCTTTCAGAGACAGCTGCTCCACATTATTGCCTTTTGAGTGCAAAGTGAACTCGATGGAGGGAAAGACAGAAATTAAGACTTCAAAGCAAACCAAAATATTCAAATATTTGATTTGAGCTGAATCAAATAAAGCCTTAAGGCTTGAGGATTCACATTTACTGTTGGTCAGAAAGGTGGCTTAGCTTGGCTCTTTCCTTTTAATGGACTTTCTGAAGTATTTTATCTAGAGAGGAATATTCAACTGCCATCACAGAACAAAGCCCTTAAAATAATGTAGCACTTGAGGAGGATCAGCTAACAATGAGAACAGATTTGGGTACTTTCTGGTTACCTAAGTCTGAAAAGGACATGCTGCAGATGTAAACAACTGTCAACTACCCTGCCACAGCAAGTAAAATTACAATCCCAGAGCAGCACAGAGAAATAAGAACCAATGATCAAGCTTTTGTACACAGCAGAAGAGGTTTAATACTATTGCAGCAGCAATGACTCCTCACACACTCATCACACTTTTCTTTCATTAAAGCAGAAGTATGAAATCCCTGACAGTTATTTCCCCAGGCTGAGAAATGCCATTCCTGCCACACTGAAACCATCACTGTCACAACGGGAGATGCTGCCTCACACCCAATCTGTTTCTTCCAAAAAAAAGGAAATCCAAATGTGCCTTGCAGCTAAGTTCAAATACATGGGAAGAACTCTCATTTTATACAAATAACAAATCTTCATCTGACTCAGGGAAGTATGAATTCAATAAAGGCAGGAGGAAAAAAAAAAGGACTGCAAAGTTATGCCACAGTGGACTCAAGCCTTCTCTCACATCAGCCCATGTCAAATTTTAAGCAATTTCTAAAATGTGTAGTACTGAAAACCCAGTCAGAGAAAATCCTGATCTTTACATAAAACAATAAAATACACAGAACCAACGAAATGGCTCTGACTACAGTTCTTATGAGTATCAAAGAGCTCTCTGCAACTTCACTGGCAGAAAAGATGAGTTGACAGGCCAAAATTATTCCTTTCTACCAAGGCCTGATGTAACTCTACTGTGAGTCACAAAAATGTATTAAAAATTAATCTTAACTCCCAAACTGTCCTAGAACCTTCACTTTCATCAGAAGCTCTTTTCAACCTGAACAGTCAATCCCCAAATGAAGTGACACTGCTCCAGATACAACCTTGGACCAAACCCTTCCACAGTGACTGTTTCTCCAAGTGGGAACCACTTCAGAGGAAGAACAGGTCCCATTTAGGAACCTGAAGCTGCTCCACGTGCACACCTGCTCCTCTGTGGGTGACAAGGTGAACCCAGCACAAAGCAGACTCAAGAGTCAGTCCCCCACCTGACAGGGAAGCTGGGAGAGCGTTTGTTCTCTGGCAAAGACATCTACACCTCCAAAGAGTGTGGTTTCACATCACTGTGCACAGCTTCAGATACAGCTCCAAATTCCTCATAATCTATTGATTAGAATTTCAAACCCCAACATTTTACCTCAGTGAAATGGAGGATCATCAAGTACAACTTATTCAAAACAGTGTGTTTTGAAGAAGACAGTAAGTTAAGAAGACAAAGAAAAGAAACCCTAGCCTACATACTGATCAAGAGACTATCCAACACTTTTGCATGGAGGTAAAGTTTTGCCCGCTGGGATCCTCAAGAAGAACTGAATGAACACGTACGTCTCGGTTAAGAGAGAATGACTCTATACACAACAAGAAGAAAGAATTCAGAGAAGAGCAAACTTTATGTAGCTGAAGCTGCCGTAGTACCTCTGAATGGTGTCCTACGCTTCCATTCTCCGATCCAGAATGCTGCTCGTTTCCTTCATCTTCCACATCAGATCCCGAGTCTCGCTCGTCTTGCACTGGAGTAGCTCCTCCATCATCTATCCCGAGGTTAAAAAAAAAGAAAGTAAAACTCAGTGACACCTCGCAGCGTTTAAAGGAACCGCACAGGCACCGGGCGGGCTCCCGCTCTAACGGGGCAGGGAAACGGCGCTGTCCGACCAACCCGCCCCGGACAGCCCCGGCCCCAAAGCCTCCCATCCCCTGCGGGCAGGGAGCGATGCTCTGCCCACACACCGGGCTACGGGGGCAATCAGCGCCGTGCC
>VZRZ01002149.1:107019-135845 GCA_013398175.1 Climacteris rufus | reverse complement strand
AGCCGCAGCCGCGTGGAGGGAGTTTTGTTCTCTCCTCAGACACCCCGGAAAATCTGGTGCATTTCAGCTCGGTAACTGAGGCCCCGGGGAAACTGAAGGAGCCTTGGAGGATAAAAGGCTATTTGCAGCCCTTGCAGAGCGCGCTGCAGGGTGACACGGCTGTGATCCTGGTAAAGGTGTTTCCTTGTCTGAGCCATGAGGGAATTCCAGGAGAACAAACCAGCCCCTGACAGTGTTAATGGCTGCTCGAACCCACAGGCCTGAGCTACACGAGAGTTCCCAACATCTCCCTGCCGCCCGACGAAGGCACGGCCGGGGCGGTGCTTCCCACAGTGATCAGGGGTGGGAGACCCAGAGCGTCACCTAGAGCAGAAAAGATTTTGCCATTTAAATAATCGGTAAATTTACCTGCTCTTTACAAGCCAAGCCGGCAAGGTGAACGTGCACCTCCACAAGAAGGTGGCAGAGCAGAGCCAGCGCTCAGGCACACGCACACAAGCGGGCTCTGATGCTGATGTGGGGTCGGCAATGTTCGTGGTTGCACCCGGCCGGAGGGGAACCCGCCATGGCCATGGAAAAAGACTGGTTCTCTCAGGGAATTCAGGTCTGACTGTCCTGGCTGCAGCTCCGGTTCAACCGAGTTCATGTGTGGGTGGTTCCTCCAGATTTAGCCTTCAGGATGGACTGAGAGTTCGCCCTGAGCTGGCGTGGGATGGCGACTTCCGGAGTAAACACAGGGGCAAACAGCCCTCATGTTTTACAGGGACTGTGGTGTTCTGTTTCAATAGCCCCTGTCCTCTGAGTAGTGCATTACTCAAGTATTTGGCACGCCCATGATACACTAGCAGAGGATTATTAGGGATGGCTGATGTCATTGGTGCATGATTTCAAAATGGCAAGGCTAATAAATGTGTACGGTGCTGATGTCCTGCCCCTCAGTCTGTCATACAACACCCTCATCTTCTAGGAAAATACAAGTCAGTGTGAGACAGACAGAAAACTGTTGCACATGGCATCTGGTGTATTTCTAACCAACAGTGACTTTTATAATCCTTCATGTTACGCTCTTGCTCAGAGTCATCAAAATTTAGTAAGTTGAGAATTCAGGGCAAAATCAGTCTATTTCTTCTGTGCTAGAGGCATCTTGGAATGGATGGCAGAGAGGTTAAGCTGTTATTAACCAGCACTTTCCATCCAGCAGCAAGCACAGTTGTCATGCAGGGAGTTCATTGTACCAGGCTGAACACAGCTGAACTCTTGGGATTGAGTCATTACTCAACATCTTCTACAGTGAAACACTTAGAAGGACAAATTGGCAGTGAGTCAGATATTTCTCAGATACAGTCCTAAATTCTTAGAAAAAAATGCAGAAAACATTTTTTTTTTTCCCTGAAAGCAGCTTACATAAAACACAGATAATGTCTCTGTTTGCAGCTCTACCAGTCTGTTCCAGATAGCCACAAAGATCCTTAAGTGATACTCAGGACCACACTCTTGATGGTATCATGTCTTTTTTTTTCCTGGTCCTACATGATTTTTACTGCTTTTAGGTCTCTGCATTGTGTGGTTTCACCAAGATCTTTTCTGGAAGGAGCAGACACCTGTGTCAGTGTGTGATGGGACACTCCTGTCACTGCACTTCTCTGACTGCCATAAAAAAATGGAATGGCTTTACACAACTGACTAAGTAGAAGACAGGATGACAACTTTACAACACAACAAATAAAGCCATAAAGAAATAACTTGGGAGTAGTGTAACAGAAGATAATGGACAAGGGAAAACATAAATGGAAACTAAATAATAAAAAATAAAAAAAAAAGGTTAAATAATGTGTACTAAGGTACATGGAGATTGTACCAAGGTGCCTGGAAAACACAGAAACCTATCCCATAGTAAAGTTCCAAGAGAATCAGAGTATGAAGATAACCTGTCTTGGAAATTAGTCATTTATAGATATGTGTCGTGTTCTGCAAGTGATGTCCCAAATTCCAGCTGCACCGAGGCTGCACTGATGAGAGAGCAGAGATTTGTGCATTTACTGAGAGTGGAAGGAGGTGCAGAAGTTCCTTCCTAACCATTATGAATTCCCATCTTTCTGAAATGAAACCTCCTAGCCCCTAACCTAGCTGTGACATGCCTGACACCACCTCCCCTCAGCAATGCTGAACAGCTGGGCACCCATCCTGGCAGGGAATGTGTGCACACCGACGTGCACATGCCCGTGTTCCTCCTGAGCCAGAGCTTGGCACAGAGCAGCCTGTACTGTACTCTTGCAATGCCATGCTGGCTGCCTCCCAGAAGGAAGGCTGGAGTGACAGTCAGACCATAATGGGATTGCCCAGCGGGGGAGAATGACCTGTCTTCTCCCAGGCAGCGTAAGCAGCGCCCACTTGGCGTTTGTGAAGGTGTGGAATGCCACAGATCCCACTGCCCTGCCAGGCTGTGCAGCTCCCTGAACTGGCTGCAATGAAATAAGCCTTGCCCTGAGGAACAGAATGCTCAAGGAAACCATGGGATGCACTTGGGAATCCTTTACTGGTATGTACTTCTTATTTAGTGCTTTGTTCCCTGCACTGTGCCTTTCAGAGTTAACAGACATCAGTGACTTAGAGCTACAAATCTGCTTAGAGGAAGGGAAGGAGGTTAGTGTGGGCAGGAGGACTGCTGAATGAACAGTTTAAATTGCAAATTGTTACACCCAATCCACCTCCCTTCAGAAACCTCAGAGAAATAACTAGTTTAACAAAAGATGATGTTTGGTATGTAGAACTTGGTGATGCAGAAATGACCAGGCCACTTTGATTTAGCTGGAGAGAAAATGTAAAAGGTAATGCCATGTGCAAATTAAACCCTTTGATCCTGACATCAATCTCTTAATTAGGAAGGCAGGAAGAGGCAGTTTTGTTAACACATGTCTATCCAGACAGACCTATTGCTTTGAACAACTGCAGGATTAAATTCACCAGGGTCCATCCAATTTTAATTTGTTGCTTTTCTCAGTGCATTATTCATCACAGAATCACAGAATGGTTTGGGGTGGAAGGGACCTAAAAGATCATCCAGTTCCACCATAGCAGGGACTCCTTCCATGATCCCAGGTTGCTCCAAGCCCTGTCCAACCTGGCCTTGGACACTTCCAGGGGTGGGGCAGCCACAGCTTCTCTGGGCACCCTGTGCCAGGATCTCACTATGTACTTTGTAATTTTTTTAGCTTTATTACTCAAGATGTGACTTCACAGTCTTCACCTTCAGCAATTTGCATTCAAGAAAGGTCACAACAATTAATCAGCATAGACCATGCTACAGATTACCCTTAATTACCACTACAGATGTTTCTGTGCCCTGCAGGATCCCTCACCAAGGGGAGGGATCACTCCTGCTCACTCCTGGCAGGTTCCTCTCCTGTCTTTCCCCATCTGCACAGCTCAGTGCCTGCCCAAAGCCGGGCTGCCCCTGTGCACTCACAGGCCCTTCTCTGGAGGCACCTTCAGCCTGCTCAGCCCCACTGAGCTGCATGTGCTGCACAGAGCATCCTGGCTGCTTCCCTTGCTACAGCAAGTCTCTGCTGCCTCAGCTTTGCTTTTCTGCCTCTTGAATATGTCAGCTGTGGAAACCAATCTCCCTTCCAGTACATATTTCAGCTGTCCAATGAGCTGTACTTTTCTTTCAGATGACCTCAATTTCCCTGTGATTCCATCTCGTACAGTTTCTATAGGACATGAATCCTGTATTTGTCTCTGTGAAATAGCACAGGGCACAAGTGTTAACACTGTAGTTATTTTTGGCATGAGATTGTCTCCATTTGGAATTTCAGCAGGTATATTTTGTTTGCTGAAGGAATATGCATGGCTTTTCTTTTCTTTGCAGTCCAATTACACAAAAAACTTTGGGTTTAGATATCTGCCTTGATAGTATAAGGGTATGTACTTTGATTTCTTTGTCAGTATTTGACCTTTACCTTATAAAATCCATTCTGGGAATTTTGTTAATCACATGCAGCATATAGACTTCTATAAATTGTATGAAAAAGAAGTCTGCTAAAGAACTACTTTGAAGCAAAATCTTTGAGTAGGAATGATTTGCACAGTTAGAAATTTGAAGAAAGCTCTCCTCTCTGTGGCTTTCTGCTTCCCTCTAAAAGTCTCTGAGCCCTGAAGGGCCTATGCTCTATTTCTGCTGTATCTGCTGCTGTAAAACTTAAACAAAAACTGAGGCAATGAGGCTGACATTACAACACAAATATGAGACAAACACATGTTACTCTCAACTATTTATTGCTATGCTTGAATACTTCCCTCTGCTTTGGACATGGAGCTACAGCAGGGGCCCCATCATACAGTGCAGCCACACTGAACCTAGGAAACAAGAAAATAAGAATTAAGGTATTAGGTGTGCTAGCACATGCTCACAGTTATTGCCCATTTACATTTTCATGTTCAACAGTGGGCACAGCCTGTGCACAGTGCTGTGCACAGTGCTCTGGAGGAAGGTGGGTTAAGGTGCATGGAAAAAATCCCATCTTCACTGTTTGGGCTCTTTGTTAGGGTTGGAATGTGCCTGACTCCTGGCTTTGGCTGGAGGAACCTGTATGTGCCTCTCCACAGCTGCACTACACTGCTCTTTCTTCCCCATACTGGAATTTAACCAGGTTTGCAAGGACACAGAGAGTACCAGTGGAGCAAACAGAGAGAGGAAAGCTCTTGGCTGTCCTGTTGTGGAAAGAGAGAAGTGAGCAAATAGGGAATTAACATGCATCTAGATTCTGGAACACAGGGATAGAGTGTTTGTTGAGAGATAAATTGATGATAGTGAAACCAGGATGATTTGTCCCATTATATGGGTGTTTGTATGACTTTGAATGTGATGGGTTTATTTTGGTCTGAGCTCTAGGTACTGTGAAACACAGACTGATGGGCATTTCCTTGCAGAAAAGAGCTATGGAAAACCAAGGGGAGGTCTTGATGAAGAGATGAGAGCCTGATTTTCTTTGTACCTAATAGGGTGAGAGACAACCCCAGGGAAGTCAGTAGTGTTGGAGCAGCATAAGACCAGATGCTAAAGGGTTTTCTTCTGGGAGTGCTTTCCAGAAATCTGAAAGGATACAGGTGGAGAGATTGGAGTGTAAGGTTCACCCAGACAAGAATGAGTCTTCATGCTCACTGGAACACCTGACCTGGAAATGACATATACACTGCACTGGGAGCAAAGTCCTGTAATAAATAACTGTGCCTCAGTCATTTCCTCCTTTGTGCAGCACAGAACTGGCACTTAATGGCACCAGTGCCAGCTTCACCTTCCTTTTCTTTCTTACTCCAACGCTTATGAAAAAGAGGGACCTAAGCTGCAGAAGCCACACAGTGAAGATTTCTTCTGGAGAGGTAAATTCCCATTCTCTGGGGGCAATTTGGTTTATGGTGCAGCATTACTTTGCCAAGAAAAGCAGCAGAGAGAGCCAGGCTTGGCCAGAAAGCGGCCACACCACCAGCTATGAGGGGTGACCACTTATGGCTTCATTGGGAATAAGCATTTTAAATGTTGGAACTGTGTGGCCTGGGATTCTGTGGGAGCTCCTCCCTAGGTGTGTGCTCTTGGCTGCTGTCTGCAGAGCCAGAGCCAGCTGTCCCTGTGATGTGGCTCTGGCTGTGCTCCTGTCTGCCACTCCCACCTTGGTCAGGGTTGACTTTGCTGCTCTTTTGCCATATTCTGGTTTCTGGTGGTGGTGGAAAAGTGCCTGTCAGAATCACTGAGCATGGGCCATCTTCAGCCTGTGTTTGCCAAGGGCCACCTTCTGTGCCACCCTGCTTCACTCACAGGTCACCCCAGAGCTGAGGTTGATGGGCAGTTCAGTTCCTGAGTCCTCAATAAGAACAAGAGGGCTTTGCTGTAAGAGTAACAGAATATGAGAGACCAAAGTTCCCTCCTGAGTGTAAAAAAATAACAGAAAACCCGCCAAGCAGACAGAAAGAACATGTTGATGTTGCATTGCTAAATTTTCCTAGATTTTGTCCTACAAAATTGAGAATTGTCTTAGCTACAGATGGGCTCTGGAGGCTGCACTGGTCTCACAGGGAAAATCAGTTTTTATATAGTGAGCAGGTGTTGTATTGGGGACACAGCCCTTGTAGTTTCTCCTGCATTTGTTATTAATGTAACATTTCACCACTCCTCTTGTTATTGGAACACCTATGTGAAAATTACATTTAAAATTCCTGCTTTAAAACGTGTTAGCTTTGGCCTTCTACATCAGCAGGCTGCCATCTCTTGGGGTTTCTATTTATTTTTCACTTCGGGATCATGGCATGTTTTGTAATTTTGAGAACTAGTTCTTTTCAGCCTATCTTATAATGACTTTGGTAAAACATTGTGGGCTTGCTTAGGAACTCTGTTCAATCCGTGCTACTGTGTAGCTCTGTATAGCCACAAACAGGGCACAAAGATCAGGGAGCTTGTCAAGCCCTTCCCAGTTTCTGTTTTGCTACCCCCACAACCCTCCTTAGAATTGTTAAGGTTGGAAAATCCCTTTAAGATCTCACATTCCAACAGTTCACTTGGCACTGCCAACCCACCACTAACCCTGTCCCAGTTTTCTAAATCCCTCCAGGGCTGGGGACTCCACCATTGCCCTGGGACTGAGAACTTTTCCTGTAGAGAGAATTTTTTTTTTCCTAATATCCAATCTAAAGCTCCCTTTCCTAATACTCAATCTAAAGACCCACAACAGGGGTGTAATGGCTCCCTCTGTTTGGTCTGCAGTAAAGGTTGTTTATGCAGCCATCAATCTTAAATAAGATGATTTATGGAAGTTATTTATACCTTCCCAAATAAGAAAAAAAGCCATGGGCAGCTATAGGAAAGGAAACAATAAAATGAGCCCTAATTTTCTCACTGCAACATTTTCTTTTAGCATTAAAGTTTATGAAAACAAGAGGGAGAAAACAATAGTAACCCTGATCTTCAACTTGAGGGTTTTTTGATGGTAATAATCTTCATTTTTCAAGAGCATGAATTTCCAAAAATAGAGCTGTGACTTGAAACACTTTCTTGATTATTTAGTTGCAAAGTTCTAAACCTCAGATACTTTTATAGCCCCACCATAAAATGAAGATAAATTGTAAAATTATTTAAATGATTCAACCAAAACAGTAATGAAATCTGGGTGCCTCTTAAAAAACATATACTATACCATCCATATTACATAGAACTGTAAATAGTTATTAAAAATTTAAACATCAAATTTTAAATCTTTTGCATGATAATAGAAATCCCAAGGATGGCAGTGAAATGTATGAATGAAGATGAAGATGAAGTAGATGAAGTATGATGTAGATGAAGTATCCTATTAATTACTAATATTAATGGTACTGCAAACTGGGATTTTGCTGATTATAGCCAGAGGTAGAAAATGGAGCTTTGAACTAACTTAATGTATAGTTTTCTTGTTTTGCTCAAACTTTCCAGAGAACCTGCCCCAAACCTATAAAAGCATCATTTAGGGCCAGAATAAAATAACTTCTTGAAAGGCTAAGAGACAACCAGAAATTTAGATTTGAGTGTCAAGATAAAACCATCACAGGGGATGTTCCAAGAGATCATGGACTTGCTTGGAATAAGTGCCAAAACTTCTTTCTGGTCCTGTATTGTCCCCTCATCCTGTAGAGTGGTTTCCATGTGGTTTGCTGTCAAACAGGAATGTGCAAAAGAGATGCAGATGGTTCAATATGTCCTCACTGAGATGAATTGCAAAATGCATTGAGATAAAATGCTAAAAAAACATCATTAGTAATAGATCATAAGAGGGTGAAAATAGAATTCTTTTTGGTCCATTTTGCTCTTTGCAAACATTTTACTGTTATTATTAATTCAGAGCTGAATCTTTTCTCTGGTAGTGCTGGAACAATGGATAGAGATCCTTGAGGGGGATGGAGGGAGCAGAATGGGTCCCACATCTGTGAGAAGTTTGTGCATCTGGGGCTGTGGAGCCTCAGCTAAGAACTGGTGTCTGCTGCTCCCAGCAGCTACTGAATCACAGGTTACTTGTGCAGGGATCCCTGCTGCTAGTAGGAAGAGGGAAAAGGGAAAAATCCCTGTCTGGAACTCTGGAAACTGTTAAAGGGAGCTTAGCTGTGATTTCTCAGGCACAGTAAAAGATACACAGCAGCCTTCCCACTGTAACAAGAGAGTGAGCTGGCAAATCATCCTGCTCATGGAATCACTGCCAAAATCCAGCTCTGTCTATGGCACAGAAAGTGGCTTTGAACACTTTAGTTCCTTGGTTATGACAGCCTAAACTGCATCATCCCCTCGTTAAAGCACTGCTGTAGATTTCTGGCCACTGATATTTTGGCTGTTATGTTCTTGATAGTGAGTTCCTAATTTTATTGTGGTTCCTTCCAGTCCCTTATTTTGCTGTCCATGCCTGACTGCAACCCCTCTCATTCCAGCTGAGGAAGGTGAACCCTAGGCCTGTGATTCTGTTTGGTGGTGGGTTCAAGCTGGAGGCTCTGAGGGAACTCAGCTCAGGAAAGTATGAATTCAGCCTGGGATAGGCACTCACAGGAACTGAACTGTTGGGTCAGTTTACCAGCCAAAGGTTACTCTACTGTGCATCAAATCACATTGCACTCTGGGGTCTTTTTATAATAAGCCAGCCTTGAAGTTCAGCCAATAATTGTGCCTAGCACTTGACTGAGAGAACTGTTTGGTATGAAAATGTGCACAGTGAAATCTTTAGGGCTGAGGGCATCTCCAGGGTTATGTGGTGGAACTCAGAGCACCAGCCCAGTGCTGCAGGTTCTTTGCTTTGGGTAGGTGGTGTCATTGTGTCTGCATTGGGTGTAGCTTATTATGATCTCTTCTGCTTTAACAAAATTATTCTAAGGCATTTTGATGTTATTTTTTTTGCAAGGAAACCCCACTGTTTGTTCTCATCAAAACCCTTTTCTGGCCTAACATTATGTTCTTGGCATGCAGGTTGCATACAGTGATCTGAAACATAATGGTGGTTTTCAGAAAGGTAAGTCCTACTCTTTCCTGTGATTGACTGATTAGAGGCCCAAAGAGGAGAAAATTACCTTAACATCATGGTTCAATCAGAAAGAAAGTAGCAATAACCCAGTATTAACTAATTATTAATTAATTATAAAATAATTTCAGCCTAGGTTAGGGCAGCAGAAGGGTCCTGCCTCTGGCCATGCTCTTGTTGAGCAGGTGACCTCTGTAACAAGGTGTGGCACTGAAACCACACACGTTACCTCTGCAGTTTTATTCAACACAAATGAGAGCTGTTAGCCTGCAATGCTCATCATAACCTCGTGCAATGTTTGTAGATGCTTTACACTGGTTGTTTGGTTTCAAATGTGAGCCACAAAGTATTTTGAGTGGAAAAAGAAACATTTCTTTCAGTAAAAATGTGGAAACTGTGGCAAGCAATGCCACAGTGTGTAACAAAAGTTGTATATGAGAAGACACAGCTAGAAAGTCCACTGATGTACAACTCTGTTCAGTTTTTATTCCATCTTTCTGTTTGAACCTGTATTAGTGCCTGGAGCAAGAGAAGGTATTGCTGAGGGCCTGGAGCAGGGGACTATAAGCAGGGCATGGGTGCAGGCAGCACCCAGAGGCTGCTCATTCCCAGGAAAGGGCAGCTGTGGCTCACCCCTTGCTCCAGGGACAGCACTGCAGTTCTTGCTCTGCAGAGGGGCCAGGTGTTGCCAAGCCTCTACAAATGTGAAGAGAGGAACTGGGGCTGAATAAAGAATGTTGGCGTGGATTTTTTTTTCCTAAGAGAGATCATGATGCACTCACATTTCAGCTACAGCAGGAGGAATATAAATCTCAAAATTCTATCAACAGAGCCCTCTACATTTCCAGGCATCCAGTCTGTACATGTGTTTGGTTTTCTTTTTCCTGATAAAGTCTATGTTCTCAAGAATCTCTTCTGAGAGAAATCCACAGCTAATGTGAGGCTGCCAAGGCAGTCCCCCAGCACTTACTGTGCCCCCAGCCAGCCTCTGAGAGGTAATAGAGCTGAATTATTGCTGTCCTTGTAAAAGGTGTTGCCTCTTTTCCTCTTGTGAGACAGCTGGTTGTGATGACTTGTCCAAAGTCATGTCCCAGGTCAGCTGTAGAGCTGGCAGTAGGTCTGTGAATGTACTGCCTGCAAGCAGTAAGAATTTATCCAGTGAAACACTGCTAAAGACATCAAATCACTGAAAAAGGAAGACCAAGAGGTGTTTGCCTGTGAGCTACACGGCATGAAGCATGTCACTGTGCTTGACAGTAGCTTTTTTCTCCCCAGGGGGATCATGTGTGGCTGGACACTCAACCAAACAGTGAATTTAATGTCCCTATTGGGGCAGTTGTGAAGGAATCTGATGCAGGACGGATCTTGCTGGAGGATGATGAAGGCAAGGTGGGCTATGCTATAACCTTCTGGAAAAGATGAACACAAAATCTAAAGTACAAAATACAAAAGAAAGGCCCTGTTGGGTCAGACCAGAGCTCCATCTATCCAGATGCTCTGACTTTGATAGTGTCTGGTGGGATTTACTGAAAGAAAGACCATAAAAATAAGGCAAGTGTAGGATGGTCACCTGGCATCCCCAGGTCCAAGCACTAGGCAGATTCAGAGCTTCATGAGACAGAGGTTATATCTACATAGTTAGGAAAAGGAAATGGATGGGCTCCAATCCCTAAATTTGGTGCAGCTTTAGGTGGAAACATGATCCCATTGAAATCAATACAATGTTCTGCCTGTGACGACAGAGCTGCACTCTGAACAGTGTTAAAATTGGTGGTGTTCAGAACCCACCTGAATGGCTCCATTCAGTGTTTTAAACCATCTAGTCCTGGGGAGCAGCAAACCAGTTAATTCCTGTAGGTCAGCCACCTCTGTGGCTTGAGCAGGCAGTGTGCTGGAGCTCACTGGAGTCCAAGCCAGCTCTCCTGTGCTTGCCTCTGAGCCCCAGCATCACCCAGTGACCTCGGTGCCTTGCCTTTCCAGGAGCACTGGATCACAGCTCGGAACATGCACATGGTGAGCCTGATGCACCCCTCCTCTGTGCAGGGGGTGGAGGACATGATCTGCCTGGGGGACCTCAGCGAAGCTGCCATGGTGCACAACCTCCTCATCCGACACCAGGAGCACAAAATCTATGTGAGTGCCACGGTCACTCCCAGGAATGGCCTCTGCATTAACAAGTCACTCGAGCAGCCTCTGAGCCCACATGGGGCCCTCTGACTCCTTTACTGGCTGAGGCTGCCAAGCAGACACAACACAGTTGTTCTCTTCTTTCACTTGAGTGCTTTGGCTGTGAAGAGAGCAGCAGCAGCCCCTGGTCACAGTGCTGGCACAGGTAGTGACCCCATTTACTTTCTCCCAGAGTGATCACTGCCACCAGTCACTGCCAATGAGCTAAATCCAGCCTGTGTTACAGCTTAGTGCTGCTCTTACCTGCAGGATCAGCCTAACTTGTATACAGTGACAGGATTTTGATTGTCCCCCCAGTCCAAGCCAACATTTACTTGATTTTGATGTAATAAAATAGCTAATGAATAAATCTGGATATTTTGTCCATTACAGGTTTTATCTGTAACTGGGCAATTTGGCATTTTTAATTTACTTGTTCCTTAGTTTCCAGTTTGTAATATGGTAATTAGTATTCAGGTTTTTCCATGCTTTGCCTCCCATGTTATGTACAGTACAGGAGAGAAACTGCCTCTTACAATATAGGTGTGGCAATATTTAGTGTAAAAAAGGACTGATTTTATAGATGCTGCAGCTCTAACTACCAAGGTGTGTGTATAGACCTGTTATACCAGACTATAGCAACCTGCAGTTGTCTTATGTAGTTCTTGAACAATACTATTGCCTTGCATCTCCTTCAAAAGCTTCCTTCGTTTCACTGGTGGTGCTGTTTACAGATGTTACTGAATCACTGTATGAACAGCACAACTATAACTTGGCCCATTAGCAAAGTTCAGCTACAACTGATACAAAAGCAGCTTAACAAAACACTGCAAAACACCTTATGGTAACACAAAAGTGCCAGCTCAAATTTGACCTCTGTGTACTTCAGCTTGAGGCAGAGAATTGAGTTGTGATTTGGCAAGGAGATTACACCCCATTCTTCCTTGGGCAAACCCCTCCATATCCTGGGATGTTTAACAGCAGCTGACAGTGAGGAACTGGGCTCTCAGCCTCACCCAAGTGCTGCTGTGATCTCCCAGGCTTCTCTCCTGCCTCTGGTTAGATTTATGCTGTGAGTGGCTTTGCTTGTGTCCTTGTTTGCAGTAATGCTCACAACTGTTTTCCAGACTTACACGGGATCAATCCTTGTAGCAGTGAATCCATACCAGCTGCTGCCCCTCTACACAGTGGATCAGATCAGGCTGTACTGTAACAAGAGGATTGGAGAGCTACCACCCCATGTCTTTGCCATTGCAGACAACTGTTACTTCAATATGAAGAGGAATAAGAGAGACCAGTGCTGTGTGATCAGGTGACTGGACTTGGAGAGGACAAATAGCAGAAATCAAGTCTGGCATGGTTTTGGGGCTCCTTTGTGGACACAGGAGACCTTCCAAATGGAAGGGCACAGATAAGACTTGAGACAACAGGAAGGGAATATTTTCCTCCCTGCTTCTTCATTTTCAGTTAGGGCTGCAAAAGGTAAAACATAAGCAAGGGATTTCTGAAGTCCATTGTTTCCCCCCAGAATCTTTGAATGTGGTTGTACATTCTGCACATGGTCACTGCATACAGAAACATAACACCTGAGCCTGTGTGATGCAGGGCTATCTTTACCTTGGAGACAAGATATTTATGTTACATGTGGTTTCTGAGAACAGACTTTTCCTGGAGAGAAATAACCTCTGCTAACCTGGAGATGGAGGGAAGCTTTTTTCATCTGATAAAGGATCCATTTTCTGTTTGTCACCAGTGTGAAGAACCACATAGTCTCATTGCAATAGTGTCTGATTATAGCTGAGGCAACTCAGTTAATGTGCTAAAACTAGCATTGACAATCTGGTAGTGCAATGAGGAAGAAAAGCAAGTGGTCATATAATTTACACAGGTACAGAATGTCTTCCATAGATTTGCTTGTTTTTAAGTGGTGGGAGAATTTAGTTCTCAGCCTAAGTCTAAAAAACAACTTAAATTTGAGCAGATAAGATGATGAAAGACTAGAATTTTCCAGCCCTCTATGAAAGTCTGATCACAGGGCAAATTTAAGTGGGATTTTTTTTAAGTTGGTTTGCCATTTTACCAAAAAAAGAAAGAAAGCCTGTAATGATCTTGTTTCTTACTGCAGTGGAGAATCTGGAGCTGGTAAAACTGAAAGCACAAAGCTAATACTACAGTTTTTGGCAGCTGTCAGTGGCCAGCATTCCTGGATAGAACAGCAAATCCTAGAGGCCAACCCCATTCTGGAAGGTGGGTTATTTAGCAAACATGGCTAATTTACTACATTTATCTCAGGATAAAAAGAAAATCAGAAACAGAGCTTCCAACTGTTGTATCTGCTGGACTGCCAACCCCCCTGAAACACTGGTGATGCACAGTAGATGTTCTCTATGGTTTTCTGCCTTGTTCCCATGCAGTCCCCAGCAGCTGTAGGAGGAGGTACCACTGTAGTATGTAACCTGGAACTGCTGGGAGCACAAGAGTCCTTGGGAATGCAGAGCCCAAGGCAAAGCCCCCTGGTTCAGCACCCACCCCAGACAGTGACAAAGTGACTGGCCAAGCAGGGATGTCTCTGTAGGGGAGCCCCCTGAGACACCCATCTTTCTCTGTGCAGGGATCAATATGTTCCCAGTAAATCCTTCTGGAGGTCTTCAGCCTTGCCCACATCTCTTGGCTGGCCAGATCTAGACCACACTTGGATCATTTGAATATATCTTTTAGGGCCTAATTATCTGGGTGCACAATATGCCAGACTGAGACAAGACATTCTGCAGTGCTTCTCAGCACTGCCATTTGGAGAACAACATGTAAAACACTAGCAGCAAAATAGAAGGGCAAAAAAAGTGGGCTTGATGTTCATGAACTGCAACAATCCAGGCACTGTGTGTGTCCCTTGCCCCCCAGCTTTTGGAAATGCCAAGACCATTCGAAATGACAACTCGAGCCGCTTTGGGAAGTACATTGACATTCACTTCAACCAGAGCGGTGTGATCGAAGGAGCGCGCATAGAGCAGTTTCTCCTGGAGAAGTCCCGCGTTTGCAGGCAGGTGAGGCCACTGCCTGCACGTCCTGCCTGCTCTTGTGCTACAAGCTTATCCTCACAAGGCTGCCCACTGGCCTGTTTCTTTGTTTTTAGGCTCCAGAGGAGAGGAATTATCACATCTTTTACTGCATGCTAATGGGGATGAACACGGAGCAGAAAAAGATGCTGAATCTGGGCACTGCTTCAGAGTACAGTTATCTCACTATGGTAATAATCTCTGCTTTCTTCTCCATTATCCCTCAGCCACTTGCTTCTCCCAGCAAGCAATTACAATCACTAGGAGCTGCAGCTGGCAGTTACCAAATATGAACAGTCCTTCCCTTAGAGCACCAGAAGCAGTAACACCAGAAGTGCTGTAAGCCTCAGTTTCAGAGACTGATTGTATTGTCCACCGGTGGGAAGCAGCTTGTGGTCAAAGCTTTCTGTCAAACTCAGATTTAAGATACATGAAGGACATCTTAAAGCAGAATGTGGGCAACATCCCCCACTTTCCCAGACACTCAGATTTCAGAGGAATGCAAGGTATCTCATGCCAGGGGGAACAGTGATCACATATGTGTACTTAGAGGAAAATGAATAAGTGGAATCTTAGTCCTTATATCTAATATCATGCAGGCAGCTGACATTCAATGTAACCTCCCACAACTGATGTTAATGACCCTGTCTGGGTTTATGACGCCCCTGTGGCAGCAGTGGGATGTTCATAGGTGAGATTTTTTAATAATAGCCAATTGATTGGTTTAGGACATGAAAACCATAATGAAAATCCTGCTCTTTAGCCTGTGTATATACCTTGTATTAAATGCTTCAGCTGGTTTGATTTTGGCTGTTCTACAGCTGTGGAAAAAATGGGTTTAAGTCCTGCCTCTACTGAAATTAGTTGGAGCTGAGCATCTAGTTTCAGAGGAAATTAAAACAAGTCTATAATCTGTTTCTGGAGTCTCAAAAGCAAAACCATTGAAGTTGCTGGGGATTTTTTCAAATGTAATGTTTTCAAAACAGCAGTGATCTTCCAGCAAAGCTGATGAGTGCAATTAGTTCAATTAACCCATTGGCCATTCCATAAAAAGGGTCAGCAGTAGGGCAGTGTGATACTGAGATAGGAGGATTGGATTAAAGGAGAACATATCCATGGTTTTGTTAAGGTCAGCTGTTGGCAGAAGCTGGCATGTTTACATGCTGTAAACTGAAATGTCTAGGAATATTTCATTTTTGTAATCATGACACGGTATTGTCAGAAAGGATAAAAAAGGCATTTTCCCATCTCCATTAGGGCTGAAAATAGTTTCCATCAGTATCAGCATCTTAGGACCTGCTGTGCAGGCTTTGCTGAAGGTTCTTCTGGTGTTGCCTTGGATGCTTCCATTTGCCTTCCACTAGAACCTAATATTTTTGTTTTGAGATCTGCCTTCTAGTACTTATCCAATCCAACCTGCTTTGGTTAGGGATGAAGGCTCCTAATTTTCCATTGGCAAGGCAGAGAGAGGGAACCAAAGAAACAGGCATGGTCTTGTAAATGTAACCTTGTCAAAGCCTCCTGTCCTTCTGTGCTCCAGAGCAGCCTTCCCCACAGCTTTTCCTTTTGCCTTCCCCACTATTCAGTCTAACACTGAAGAAATGTGTTATTGAGCCCTCTGCTGATGGGTTCTTTTGGAGGGTAAAGATGAAGGAAGAAACAACCGTGGCAAGAGGATCTAGAATGTCTAAACAGGTTTTTACCTTGCATCCTTGTGGACTCACAGGACAGCCACACTGTGCTCAAAGGTGTGTGAGCTGCAGGTGCTTTCCTGCTTGTCTGGGTCCCAGGAGGATGCTCCTCACCTGTGGCAGTGCTGTCTTGCAGGGGAACTGCACGTCCTGCGACGGCCGGAACGACGCCAAGGACTACGCGCACATCCGCTCGGCCATGAAGATCCTCATGTTCTCAGACTCTGAGCACTGGGACATCAGCAAGCTGCTGGCTGCAATCCTGCACTTAGGCAATGTAGAGTTCCAAGGTAAACTCAGCACTGCCTGTGCTGATCTTTGCTCAGGCTCGATGGTAAAGGTGCTTCCCTTGGGTGCTTGCTGATCCACCCGCACAGATTAGGTTGTGCTGCTCTGGCCTGCATTAACAGGTGAATAGAGCTGGAAGGGCAAGCAGATAAGGCACAGAATTCTGCTTTGTGACTCCACTGCCAAGTGTTTTGAAAAACAGCATCTTATTACTACTTTGTCACGCTGTCAGGTTTCCATGGTTGTAAATGGGCCCTTACCACAGAAACTGAAACAACAGAGTATAATGCCATGTTACATTTGGTGATGGTTGTTCTGTGCAAGCCAGAGGACACAGGAGCAGCTGGGTGGTGCTTGCTGTGGAGATAAGAGCAGTCATCCTCCTGGCTAAGTCTGCTGAACACTCACCTGCATAGGTGCACTTCTGGTATGGACAGGCACAGTGTGACACCCACCAGCAGGATGACAGAGGCTCTCACATATTAGAAAAGAGCTCCTCACTTTGTGATACAGAGGGCTCAATACAGTGATGTCAGCTGGATTCCTTGGATTAATGCTGGCTACTAAAATTAGGCATTTCCTTCATTCCCCTTTGTTGTCTAAATTTCCTGCAAGCCAGATACACAGAAAAATAATTTCAGAAACACATTTTCTGGAGTCAGGTATCACTTCCCCAGATCCCCAGTAGCTACTATTTAAAATGAATAACCTTGTCAGTTTGACTGCTATTTTTAGCTTGGTGTTCTGGACTTGACAGACCCCTGTAGATCCCAGGATCTCTGGGTTAAATCGGGACCTTGCTTAGTAAAATCACCAAACCTGTGAGTTTCAAAAGAGAACTGAGTGCCTTGCCACATTCCCAGAGCTGTGGGGTCACAGAAACAGAGCTGCATGAACACAGTGATGGTGCCCCTGAGCTGATTGTCTCCTCCTTGCAGCGGCCGTGTACGACAACCTGGACTGCTCTGATGTGATGGACTCACCACACTTCTCAATTGCCACCAAGCTGCTGGAGGTAACAGACTCCCATCTCCTCCTGCTGCTTCCTTCTCCCTGTTCCCTGAGCACACTGGCAGAGTTTATGTAGGAATGCACATACAACAGGCATGTCCCCTCTGTCCTGCTGACACTCCAGCCATACTGTTGCAGATGCCTCTCCAAGCTGGGAGATTTTTCACTGGGACAGCAAGTTGCCAGTGGATGCTGCTAGACAAGCAGTTTGTCATAGCCCTCTTCCTGGTACAAACTGTTCTGGATCTCCTTTATCCACCTAGAATGACCAGGCTACCATGACTGTTTCTCCAGGTGGACTCCAGTGAGCTCCAGAACAGCCTCACAAACCTCTCCATCATTGTCCGAGGTGAAAGTGTGTCCAGGCCTCTGAACGTGGTTCAAGCTGCTGATGGGAGGGATGCCTTTGTGAAGGTACTGCTGCTCACAGCTTCCCTCTTTGAAGACTGGGGATGCTTTCAGAGCTGTCTTTCTTCCTGGCTCAGGAGCCTTATGTGACAAACATTCACCCAGAGGGCTCCAGGCCCTTACAGTTCTCAGGCATAGCTCGACAGCACCACAATAGCAAGCAGTAAGTTATGTCCAAAGACTCTAATGAGGGCCTCTAATTCCTCTTTCATTTTTTTCTCAGGGTATATATGGACGGATTTTCTTGTGGATAGTGAACAAGATCAACTCAGCCATTTTCAACCCATCTTCTCAGAAGCCTAAAGACAGGCGTCAGTCCATTGGACTGCTGGACATTTTTGGGTTTGAAAACTTCAGCAACAACAGGTAGGAGACTCTGGATGCAATCCAATAGGAAGCTGAAAAGCAGCTGATGTAAAGGGAAAGAATGAAAAAACAAACAGACATATGCTCTTTCATCATCATCCTGATTCTCAAGAAAACAGTGAAAATTCCATTACTGGATTTTCCCAATTATGGTCAGATGCCAGTTTTCTTCAGTCTTGATCATATTTCTGCCTCCTTCCCCCACCTTTGTTTTAGTGCAGCCATTGCACATGTCTCTTCCAAAACCTCAGGAATTTTCTAAGGGGAGATGTCTATGGAGCTACTAAGAGCAGGCAGTCACTATGTGAGGATGTAGGATATCCCTGAACCAACCTTCCCTGTTCCACAGCATTTTACAATGTCTCTTGGGATACATTTGGCATGTAGTACAAAGGAGATTGTGTTGTCTTTCCATTTCATGCTTACATCTTTCTCAGTGTCCTCTCTCATCCTTTTTTTTTTTTTTTTTTTTTTTTTTTTTTGGCTGCTTCATTTCTCTACTCCTAAGGACAGGTCAGCAAAGTCCCTGGCCAGCACACCATTGTCCCACTGCTGCCTCTTCCACTGGTGTTTCTATGCCCAAAGCACTGTTTCTGTTTTCCCTTCTCTGTGGGGTCAGGTACCATATCATCAGTTCTCCACAAACCATCAGCACATACCCTGCAGTCTTTTGCAATCCATTCCAACTGGTGCCTCTTGCCTTCAGCAAGATAATATTCCTCAGTGATTTTAGGAACAGAATCCAGGATTTCTACAGTTTGTCTTCTATCTATTGTGTTCTCTCCTCTTATTTTGTGCTGTTCCCAAAGTCTGCAGCCCCCTTGGGGCCTCATTGTGGTGAGCACCCCAGAGGCACCCACACTGTGCCACAGCAAGTACCAGGTAATGACACTCAGGTGCAGAACAAAGGAGTAACAAAAGAAGTGGCAGTGCCAGTGCAAGCAGAAACACGTCACATACTTGTAAGTCAAGTGATTTTCACAGTTACACATTTCCCTTTATCTCTGGAGTTTCTTGAAACACCTAAAAGATCTTTCCTTGACTACTCAGCACCACTCAGCTCATTGCTACTGTCTTTGCCATGGCAGAAAATGCCTCCCTTGTATTGCTAAGATTGGCAGTGTGCAGTGGTGGTGGTGAGCAGCACTGTGCAATATGGCAGTGGTGTATCTGGAGATGCATTTAATGCAGAGAACAAACAAATAGCAGACAGCAGTGCAGCACTGGCCAGGGCTGACCACGGGTTCTCATCTTGTCCTTCCCCAGCTTTGAGCAGCTGTGCATTAACATTGCAAATGAGCACCTTCAGCAGTTCTTTGTGCACCATGTGTTCAAGCTGGAGCAAGAGGAATACCTTGCAGAGCACATTGCCTGGAACAACATTGACTTCACCGACAACCGCCAGGCTCTGGAGGTCATTGCCCTCAAGCCCATGAATATCATCTCCCTCATTGATGAAGAGAGCAGGTTCCCAAAGGTAAATCTCTGGTTTCACTCATAATCCTGGCTTTGCACACAGCTCACAGGTTTAGAAGTGCAAAAGTGGTGTTCAGATACATTAGGAGAGGCAATGTCTTCTCCCCATGGGTGTTGTTTTTCAAATTAGTTCACTATACTATGCTTTGCTCTCTGCTGGAATGTGCTCTTCCTGGTGCCTTGCTGTTGAAACTCTTAGAGCTGTTCCAGACAGAGAAGGAAGGAGTCCAGATCATTTTACAAGGGTTTCTCAGGAAATCTTTGGAATAATTTATTGTTTGACTATTGTTCTGCTGTTGGTCTGGGCTGCAGCTTGCTCTTTCTTCCTCAAGTTGGCACGTAATTGAGCAGTGTCACCATTGAGAGCAACTGAAGGGGAACTACAAGCCTGGCAGCTGCCTTGGTGCCAGAGAAGGTCAGGAGCAGATCATTTTGAGCACCATCACAGAGCATGCACAGAACAAGGTGATCAGGCCCAGTGAGGCAGGGCCCTGCTTGCCTAACCTGATCTCCTTCCATGACAAGGTGCCCTGCTCAGTGCATGAAGGAAAGCCTGTGGCTGCTGTCTGCCACGATCCTGTTGTTCTGTGAAATGTTATGCTGCAAAGGCCACTCATCTCAAACAGAAGAGCAGAGATGAAAGCAGCATCTGATTCCAGATTCCTGCAGAGTATTTTCATAGTCTGCAGAGCATGGTGAGGCTAAGCTGGCGTGTTGGTGCAGGAACCACTCCAGAAAAGCAAGCCTCTGCCTCAGCTCATTGGTAGTTCTTCAGGTAACAATTTGAGAGGATCATGCACAGACAGACAGCTTTCCCCTTTCTTCCCTAAGAAGAAGGTGGTCCCACAGTTAGATCAAGAAAGTATCTCTGCTGTGATTCTCAGAGCATGGGACTTCTGAGAGCTCAGCCCTCCCTGCCTCTGGCACCAGCCAGTGCACAGAGCTCACACACCCCATGAAGGGTGGCACTGTGGTGGCAGCCCTTGGGGAGGAGCACCCAGCTGACTGCCTTGCCCCTGGAACTCGTGGGCATGCTGACTGGCATCTGCTCAGGGACTTTTTCAGGGATCTCTGAGTCTTGCACCAGCTGGGGAGTGCAAGGAGAACTGTGCCTGCCCAGCAGAAGGAGCAGGCACCCCTCAGAGCTTCCTGGGTAGGAGGGCTTGATAAGGTTGGTGAGGGGCTCTGCCTGTGAGGTCCAAAGATCTGGTAAATTCTCAGTGCACCTGGTGATGTTGGTAATGTTGTGGGGGTTGTGTACAGCCCTGGAACACCATGCCCCGTGTTCTGATGATGTGTTCTGCCATGATCCTTGAGAGAGGGGTCTCTCTCAAGAAGGAAGATACTTTTGGCACAAGCTTCCTCCAGATCTAGTACAGAAAAAAGGGCAGAATTTGAGCTTTTGTTATCTCTAAGCACCACTTCTGTTTGTTTGCTGAGCACAGCCCAGTGCTGGGGACAATCTGCTAACAATCCTTTTTTACTTATATTTGTTTCTAGGGCACAGAGGCCACCATGCTTGTCAAAATCAATTCCCTCCATGGTAAAAGTAATGTCTACATCCCACCTAAGAGTGTTCATGACACCAAGTTTGGCATCAACCACTTTGCTGGGGTTGTCTTTTACGAGTCAAAAGGTGAGCCTATCTCTGCTGGAGACAGAGGGTGAAGGGAAGGGCATGACCTGGCCTGGTTATGTGGCTCTCCAGGGTAGTGTTGATCTGAAGTTGATCAGGAGGTCAGGAGGATTACTCTAAACTAATCTGCAAGTTACTGTAAATTAAGTGGATTGTAGCTAGACAGAGCGGTGCTAGAGCCAGCAGGCTGCAGAGGTGACAAGCTGATTTTGTTTCCATCCTATAGATATCCTGGAGAAAAATCGTGACACACTGAGTGCTAACGTAATGCAAGTGGTCCATTCCTCCAAAAACAAATTCCTGAGAGAGATTTTCCAGGTGGAAACAACCCCACCTAGTCTGGGACGTGGGACCATCCGGCATCTTGGATCTGACCAGGTCTACAAGGTTGGCTTAGTGGCACTGCCTTGCAGAAACAACCCATTTCTCCTCCCTTCCATAAAGCTCTGGCTGCTCTTGACCTCCTCTTTCTTTTGCACTGTCTCTGCAAATCTCTATCTCCTTCATTGAAGGTGTTTCTGCCAAGGGGGCTGCAGGACAAGTCAGGGTCTGTTGTTCATGCTGTAAACGAGTGCAGTGCCAGCCCTGTCTCCCAGGTCTGCATCCCTGGACAGCTGGGTAGCCATGCCTGCAGGCTGGCACAGCACCAGGAGTCATCAACTGATGGCACTTTGTGACAAAGTTCATGATGGGTCATTATCACAGACTCCTCTGGTGGTGTAGGCCGAGTCTGTGCCTAGTGAAAATGAGGCTGTGAAGTGCAGTGGAGTAGAAACAGTGTGGGGCAGAGTTCAGGTTCTCTGTCCTGCTCCAACTTCCACATACCTTGATTCCTGAACGTTTAACTCTGTAGTGTCATCAGTGTGTGAAGGTGCTTTTGCTTTTACTGTTTACATCTTCGAGTTTTCCTGTCAGGATACAGAACAGTCAGCTTGCTATCTTACCTGTTATCTGTCTATTCTCCTGCCATTGTTTCCTGATCTTGTCCTTTCTTCCTCTGTCTTTGTCCCAGTGTGGCTTTCTGCTGTCCAGAACACCTGGCCACGGACAGGTAAACATCCTGGGGGCAAAGAATGTCAGAAGTGCTACAAGCAGAAACAGAGGACTGAGTTAGCATCTCTTAAGTGCTATGAATACCTTCAGATAAATTATCAGGTCTATCTACATTGCTTTAATGCTCTAATGGTTTTTGTCCCTATAAATAAGTCTGTGTTATTGAAAAAAAAGTCCAGCAGCATGTCAAGAAAGGAGATACTAAATGTGGGCTACCCCATGTAAGAATGCACAGAAATTAGCTGTTAATGTTCAAATAGATGGGACCACCATTGGGAAGCCTAAGAAGCAGGCCACAGAAAGAAATAATGAATGATGTGCCAGAAAACACCTTTTTGTCCTGAGGTCTCAGAGTTCTTTTCCTGGCAGAAAAGTCACCTTACACTCACCAACAAATTCAGCTTTAACAACGTTGTATGTGTGAGGTCCTCAGGGCATGGGCTTCAGCCTTGTGTGGCCATCCCACTGGTGGTGCAGCAGAAAGGCCTCTAAGGCCTGAGATTAAGTCTTACACAGCTCAAATATGCATCTGCTGTTATCACACCCACTTCAGGTGCTTGCTAGCCCTAAGATGCATCAGAGCTGCAACGAGACATTCCCAGGAGCTGTTTTGTAAGGACACGAGTGATTGATCACTGGAGGGCAGCCTTGCCCTGCAGCTAAAGCAGAAGGTCGAAATTGGAGTGTTCCAAAGGGCACTTTAGACACAGGAACAGCAGGATGAAGTACCATAAAAACCATGGAAGTGAGGGGAGACATTGGACTTTAAATTGTTTACTTGGGAAAAAATCCAACAACCCCACAACCCACCAACCCTCCCAAAACAAACAAACCAGCCACGTTGTGCTGCAATGATCAGCTCATCACCTGTATGTACAAGGCCAGTGGAGTCCTCTTGTTACTGGGAACCTGTACTGTTGTGACTGTAATTTAATGTGCCCATAGGACATATTGAGAGGTAGAAACTTAGGCCCAGTGTGATGATTTGTGTGAAAAAGACAGGTGGAACTGTGCTGTCAGAGGCTGGGGAGGTCTGGAGTACCTCACACCTTATGCTCAGTCAAAGTTTGCCTTTTCACTGCTTGCTGTAGGATTAATGAGCAAGGTGATCAGTCATCCTAATCCCTAAGGAATGGGCTGTTCTGGATCTTTAGCTTTCCTAGCTATGATGGCAGCAAAATGTCTGGGCTGTTGGTTATTCCTGCTTTGGAGTGGCTGTTTCTCACCAAGCTTTCAGGCACACCCCCAGGATTCACAGCTTGGCACCCAGGCCTGACACTAAACACAGCCTTGGCTGGAAGAGACAGGTGTATGTGTGCTCCTGTGGGTGGAATCACTTCCACCACAGCCACCCCCACTGCTAGACCTTAGTGCCCAAGTAGGTGGAAGCACTTAATGGCGTTTCTTCACAAGAATAAAGCCAAATTAATAAGATGCAGCCGGCCAATTTAGCTCCCATGTAGGTCAATAATGTCTTTTCTGGTGGTTGTGTGATACTGTTACATTGTACAAAAATACCAAGGTGTATTGCTTGGCCTCTGGCTTATGCTGCAGTCAGCATGTGCTCACTCTCCCCAGGGCCTGGACACCACGAAGAGGCTCTCCACGCTGGGAGGACAGTTCAAGCAGTCCCTGGAGAAACTGATGAAAATCCTTGAGCAGTGCCAGCCCTACTTCATCCGCTGCATCAAGCCAAATGACTACAAGAAACCACTGGTAATGCTCTAGCAACAGGAGCTCTCGTCTCCAGTAGAGTTTTGAATGAGAAAAAGCTGTCAGTTGCTGTGCAGCATTTCATAGCTGTGCTTGGCTGCATCCAAGAAGAGCTGGAGTACAGGCTATTCCTTCAATTCAGATTGTAGGAGGATGTAGCATTGTTAATTTACAAAAACATCTCAAAAAAGCATCATAGGGTAAAGGATAGCAAAAAAACACCTAGGTATATTCCTGAGCAGAGTCATAAGAAGTCTGTTCTGTAAAGATAAAGACAAAACTGGAGAATTTGTAGCTCCTCAACAAGGGGACAAACAAAAAACATTAGGATCCAACAATGATCATTCTATGAAAGTCTGAGAGAGAATAGAAGAGCTGTTGGAGTTTGTGAGAGGAGTGTTGTGACGTAGTCTGACACTACAGGAGGAGTCAGCTTGTCCTCCAGCTGCAACTCAGGGGATTTCCATCCAGTTCTAGACTAAAACTTTGTATGGTGTTGGTCAAGTGAGTTAAAAATTTTTGAAGTACTGCATGTGGCTTAGTGAGCCAATTTTTAATCTCAGATAAGATTAAATAATAATAAGAAGAAAGGAGCAGCACACCTGCTGTGCTTTGCATGCTATGCCCAAAGGCCTAATTTGCTACTGCATTTATTCACACCTGCAAAATGATATATGATCAATTCACTGTTCATCTAAAACTGCAATTCTAGAATGGAGGATGGTTGCTAAAGCCAGACTGAAGTTGATGGACTGTTTCTACTGCTGACATACACAAATTTGACTTGTTTATACTGTAATGAATTCATTTAGTGCACTAAGGAAATAAGTACAAATTAAAAAAGAACAATAGGCTATTTTGCAGGCCCTCTGACACGTCCAGAGGGACACTGCACATGTACCTTCTGTCAGAGCTGAGTCTTCTCTTGTGTGCTTTCCCTTTCAGTTGTTTGACAGGGAACTGTGCATCAAGCAGCTGAGGTATTCAGGGATGCTGGAGACCATCCAGATCAGGAAAGCTGGGTACCCAATCCGCTACACCTTTGAGGAGTTCTTTGACAGATACAGAGTTCTTCTGCCATGGTCTCTTCGAGCACAGGTGTGTAAGCAAAACCATTCTTTCAGGCTGATCTAACTCTCTCTTATGAGGCTCTGGTCTGGCAGAAAGTTCTTGAATTAGTGCTGGCACAGTTGAGAGAGCTGTCATCACAGTAATTATAGTTCAGTACTTACACACTCCCTTTGACCTTAGCTGAAAACACAGAGTTGCTTTGATGGCCTGCTCCACACAGACATCCCCATTCCCGTTGCCCTCACATGCTTCTTTTCTGAAATCACACATTTCTCAGGTCTCTGACATCCTCCTCACACTTTAACTCTGGAATGTTTGGTCCTGCAACACATTCCTCCTTTTCCTGACCATTTGAGCTGAACCACTTTCATTCATTACACTGTCAGCCCAGAGGTCTGCAAGACCTCATCTATTTCTGTTCTTTGCCCTTTGAACTGCAGGGCAGTAGATCCTTACCTAGTACAGCTGCTGTGTTTCACAGCCAAGCCCTAACATTGTGATGCTTTTGCTCACCAGCTGAAGAATGATGCTCGACAGAGCTGCATCAGCATCTCCGAAGCAGTGCTGGGCAGGGATGAAAGCTGGCAAGTTGGAAAGACCAAGATTTTCCTTAAAGTAAGTAAAAAGGACAGTTTATTGTCTCTTGTCATAAAAAACTGGATGCTTCACAGCCCAGCTTGGCCTGCTTGTGCAAGAGTGCTGACTGAGGAGGACTGGGTTGTCTTATAAACTCTCTCTTGAATCTGAGGGTGGATCTTTGTTCTTGAAGGCCAAATAATTCCACAGAGAGAGTTTGGTGTAGGAGAGGCTGATCCTTTTCCTGTGCTACAGCATTGCAGCTGCAACAGCACAGTGCAATGTATGGGAGCATGAAAAAGGACAGGATAGCAGCACACTGGTGCAGGGGACCACCTTGCCTGTAGAACTCCAAGAGGTCAAAACAGCCTTGCTGCAGGCAGATTGTTGCTTGTTTATGCCTATAGCTAGACCAGGTCTGGCCAGGTGGTGTGCACTCTTCCTACTGCAGTCCCTTAAATGCTTTTTAATCACATTATGCTACCACATGCTGATTTTGGGCCTTTTGCAGATCATGTGTCCCATTTTCAGAGGTAGGTGTGCCTGCTCAGCTGGCATGTCCACACTTTCTTTTAACAGGATCATCATGACACTGTATTGGAGCTGCAACTCCAAAATGTACTCACAGATAAGGTTCTTCTTATCCAGAAGGTGATGAGAGGATTCAAGGACAGGTCAGTGATTTTACAAAAGGGATTCACTTTGGTTTGAAGCAGTTAATCTTTGTGGTGCAGCTTAACACACTCTGTACAGCATTTTTAGGTATGAAATGTATCCATCTGTACCTTCCAGCAGCTCTAAATTTCATGCTCATCATGTAACAATGCACAGTGTATCTATGCAGATGTTGGACAAAGGTTTGTTTTGGCTCAATTTTGTTATTTTCATTCCTGTTTTAAAACGCAGGGCTGTGGCATGTATGAAAAAGAAGGGCTGAAAGGAGGATTTGCTCTTAATATTTCTAGCAAATAATAGACATCTGGAAAGCAGGAAATCCCCCTGGAATCTGCATCCTCAGAGCTATGAGAATTCTCTTATTTAGGATACTTCTTTGATACAAGATGTAGAAAAGAACCAGATAGAAACTAACTAGTCCTTCTCTTTGCCAAATATGCCTAATTCTTGCATTGTGTCTGCTTTTTTTTGAAACGTCTTCAGAAGTGACATTTAGTCAGTGTCAAGTAAATGTTTGTCCTCATTAAAGGCTTTATATAATGATTTGTACTCCTTGATCTTGTATCCCCCCAGCCAGAACCATGATATAGGACTGAATCTTGGTTTGGTTTAGAAATACTCTTGACAGTAGAGAAGAAAGAACTAAAAAGTATGACACCAATGCCCCAAAACCTCCCTCTTTTTTTCAGACTCTGCCTGCTATCCAACAAAGTATCGAAACCAAAAGCCTCAACTTGCTTTTATTTTTAAGCCATCAGAGTCCCAGTGTGACAGCTTGTACCATGGGAGGTTCACCTTGCTCAGATGGGCTCCCCATCCTGGCAGCAGGACATTGGGGAGCAAGAGGTTATTAAGTGGGGGAGATAACTTACCCAGTCTTGCTGTGAGTGGTTTTCAGTTCTTACAGAGCTCTCTGACCCCAGCAATTCATTTGGTCTGCAGTTGCTCTGAGTATTTTTGCAGCAAACAAGGCAGACACCAGACTGAAGACATCCCATACAAGGACAAAAAAAAGCCACCTTGTTCTTTACTACAATCATAAGAAGGAACAGAGATAATCTATTGTTTGTCACCTCACATATCTGTCTGCTTAGGAAGCAGTTCCTGAAACAGAGGAGGTCAGCTATAGCCATTCAGTCAGCCTGGAGAGGCTACTGCTGCCGGAGGGACTTCAGAATGGTAAGATGAAGGTGTATCAATGAATATATATATATAGATTTGTGTGTGTGTTTATATTCTGTGCCCTGCCAGACTGGAAGGAGCATTAGGAACTAAGATATTCACAACTGAAGGGTGGAGAGACAAGATGACAAGGTGTAAAGAAGGGTGTGAAGTCCCAGGAGGGCTCTGGAACCTCTCAGGGCTTGCTGAACCTGTGACATTTCTGCTTTCTGGTGAAATAGGAACCCAACTCACCTTCAGCAGGCCTGGCTCCAGCAACCTGACATATGAGTGGTCCCACAGTTCTTATAGCCAGAAACCCAAGCCTAGCCTTTGTGCATCACCACCATGCTTTGAGCAAGTGTCTTCCACAAATGTTACAGAAAAACTGGGAATTTGTAAAAAAATTACCAGAAAAGTAATTATATTGATCTGACATTATTAAAAATCTTGCCGGGGAGGTTCAGATTCAAATTAATATTAGAAAAAAAAATTCACTGAAAGAGTAGTCAGGCATTGGAGTAAATTGCCCAGGGAGGTGGTGGAGTGACCATCTTGGGATGTGTTGAAGAGGTGTCTGCATGGGGTTTAGGGGTGTTTAATGTGGTGCTGGGTTGACAGTTGGACTAGGTAATCCTGAAGGTCTCTTCCAACCTTGATTCTCTGTGATTCTGTGTGAAAAATATTGGCTGACCTTCTATAGAATGTGCCTTTCCTGGGTGAGGAAAACTGGGGGCACTCAGAGATTGTGTATTTGTGTGGCAGGGATTGTTACTGCTTTATCCCATACATCCCATTTGTGATGGGCATGAGAAACTGCCAGTTTCATCAGAACCATTTTCTGTTCTGCATCAGTGATGGAATTCCTGTCTGAAGAGCCAGGCTGTCGTCCTCTTCTTCTGCCTCTCTTGGCATTGCCACATCCACTGCTCTAAGGATGTGACTTTGTTTCCATTCACTTGACTTCACTGCTGCTCTGTCCCTTCCCTTCCCATAATCCCAGGCTATCATTGCCACTTTCTGGAGCCACTCCCTAGAGCACACCCCCAGATAACTCCATACACCAGCTTTGACTGCTAGAAAATAACACCTATTTTCTATTACATTATATTAGTCACTTCCATTATTTTTATATATTCATATGAATATATATTTATATTCGTATTAATATTATATGTGTATATACGTCTATATGTGTATATGTGTATATGTGTGTATATATATAAATGTATATATGTATATAGTATAAATGTGTATATATATATTGTTACATATATTATATACATAAATATATTATATATATATATAATATATATATAATTCCAATATAGTATAAATGTATATAGTATATAGTACTATAGTAGTACTATATATGTACTATATAGTAGTATATATGTATATAGTGTATGTACATAGTATATATGTATATTGTATATACGTATATACGTATATACGT
>VZRZ01002149.1:52369-97199 GCA_013398175.1 Climacteris rufus | reverse complement strand
GCAGTGGCAGTGATGCAGTGGCAGTGGCAGTGATGCAGTGGCAGTGGCAGTGATGCAGTGGCAGTGATGCAGTGGCAGTGGCAGTGTTTCTGTGTGGCAGGTGTGGTCGCTGGGCGGGGGCCGGGAGCACGTGCTGGATGCCATCTCGCAGTGCGAGCAGCTGGGCCGCGAGCGCGGCACCGCCGAGCGCCACGCGCCCTGGCGCCTCTACTTCCGCAAGGAGATCTTCACACCCTGGCACAGCTGCCAGGAGGATCCCGTCAGCACCGACCTCATCTACCACCAGGTCATCCGCGGCGTCCGCTTCGGCGAGTACCGCTGTGACAAGGTGGGTGTCCCCTTCGTCCTCCTCAAGAGACTAAGCTGCTGCAATGCTGCTGGTGCCTTCGCCCTTGTTACCTAAATCAGAAGCCACATGAAATCAGGAGAGTAAAATGCAGGTATATTTATATTTATGAAGGGCCTGCAGGTACATTTAGGGCAGAGCCCCCCCCAAGGGCTGCACCCAAAATGGACAACGGGTCACAGGTTTTCATCCTTTTATAAGTTTGGTACATTTGCATATTGGGGTTTAATCTTCCAATTACAGCTTCAGGTAATGAAGTCATTTACCCCCAGTTTCCTCCCCCCCCATCCCACTTTTGTTTACATTTCCTGGGGCCTGAGACCATAAGATGTCCTTGGGTCTCAGACCTGGAGAGGAATTATCTGACCAAATTGTCTGACCAAACGGGAAAACAGCAGCTAACACTCTATATGCAGTTTACAGTTACACATTAAAGAACTGCAGGACTACAAATGTATGAAAAATATAAAAGCTAAAATCCTAAGGCATCACTTCCCACATGAAAAAGCAGGAATATGAGCTGAGTTTTTAGGGGGTGTGAACAACTGTTACAAGTGAGAGTGTCAGTTTAGGTGGACTCTGCCTTTCTCAGATTTCTGGCAGTAGCTCTATTGAGATGGCTTGCACCCCAAAACCACTTTCTCTCTCTAGTTCTTTAATAATGGCCCATCGGGTCTATTACAACATGAACTGGTTTATTGAATAGACACAAGAAAACACATATAAGACCAAAACTTGAACAGAACTACTTACTACACAGGATAAACAAAAGGGAACTACTAGTAGACATATACAGTGCACAATAAAAGGTACCTGTATTACAGCTAGTGAAGAAATAGTAGGATTAGGAGCTAATGTGTCTTACCAATCAGATGAATGGTGCACAGAAGCTTCCTTTCACTCAACTTCTAGAAGAGCAGCAGCAGAAGACCAACATCTTGGTCATCTGGAGAGAACCCTTTACACACTCCAAAGAGTGGATAAAAGATTGCCTGCTTTTTGGAACTTACAGTGGTCTTTTATAGTTGTAAAATGTCATTTGTCTGTCAGTCACAAGTTTCAGCTTAATCTTGTACATGCTGCCTGCTCTGTAGAAGATGTGTATTGGCAGCTGTAAATCTCAGTTCTGTGGCACCAGGAGATGACAGGGTAGGAGGTAAACAGTCCTGTCACAACAACCCTTCCCTTCCTAATGAAAAATTCCAGGGGATCACCTCTCACACTGGCAGCTCTAATTAATACTTTTTATTTCCCTGCAACTTTCAGTTGATGTGGGAGCTGGAGGCACATCCAAAGGGGCAAATTTGGTCTTAGTTTAAAATATCTTTGCTAGTAATCTCTCTGATGCTGTGATTGTGTGAAGTTCATCCCTCCTTATGCTGGATGACTGTTAAGGGTTCTCCACACAAAATGGAGAAAACCCCATTCCTAAATGGTTGAAAGGTTGAACAAGGCTATCTGGCCTTTGTGACATCCTTCTAGGCCTCTTTTAATGGACTAATTGTTTCAGGAGGAGGATTTGGTGGAGATAGGTGCAAAATATTGTTATATCCAGTTTGGAGATACCATCCACAATGAACTTGTGCAAAAGGTGCTCCATGACTGTATCCCAGCGAAACAGCTGAAGTCCAAGCCCCTGGAAAAGTGGGTGAGCCTTATAACCTATGCACATGCTAAGGTAAGAGGTTTGTCTGGCACTGCTGGGTAACCACTCTTGAGCACCAGCTTCTGCTTCTTTCTCCACTTCCATGTATGAATAGTCTGAAGGGGAAGAAGGAAAAACAGCTCAGTTTGTAGATCCCCAATAGCTCATTAGGGCTGGGGGTGTGGAGAACCTTTCCACTCATTCTTCCATATAAGAGCAGGTGGGAAGAATGAAAAAGTACATTCAAATCTCTGAATAAGGCTCTATTTTAAAGCTCTCTATTTTCCATCTGACAACCAAGTTAGGATGGGCGTGGGATGGAATATTGGTTTTGATCTGGAAATGGATTACCCAAATTATTTCCATGGCATCCAAAGTGTGTTAGACTATGAACAGGTCACAGGGGATTTGAGGGAAATTTGGAATCTGGATGCCTGTGGGCACTCTTGGCTTCTTGTGGGCCCCTGGAGACTGTTCCTGGTTTGCTTTTTTCAAGTTCTCTTGACAGCAGTAACGGCAGAGGGTTGTTGGGGTCTCTGGGATCGGGCTTGCTCTTTGTTGTCTGCAGATCATGCAAACCAGATTTTACTGAGAAAACCTTGGGTGTGTTTGTCCTGCAGGCCCCATACACACAGGACCATCTCTCCTCTCAGACTGTGAAGGAGCAACTTGTAGATTTTGCTCGCTTTCAGTGGCCTTTGCTTTTTTCCAGATTCTTTGAAGTCACTAAGTTTTCAGGTAATACCTGAAGTCTGGGAATAGAGGACAGATACAACAGAGGAAGACTTGTATAGCATTGAAAAGGAATTTTTTTCTGTGTTTTCAGGGCCCAGCTTGCCTAAGAACCACTTCATTGTTGCTATAAATTGGAAAGGTATCTGCTTCTTGGATGAGTCAGAAAAGCGGCTCCTCGAACTGAGCTTCCCAGAGATAACTGGCATCCACACCAACAGGTGAGGGCCCCAGAAAGACAAGATCTGAAGAAGGCATCTCTTCCATACTCAGAAAGTGTGTACCTTCTCTGCCACCTCCTTGGGTGGTTTGATCTGTGCCTGGAAAGGTGGTCTAGCCTAGGTCTGGAAAACAGAAAGGGAAAACTTCTGAGCAGCCTGCAAAGGGAATACTGAAAGGATTGGATCCTTCCAGCTGTTGTAAAGTGATCCTGCTCAGTCAGAAAGGTGTAAGGAAGCACAGACAAGCATCAAGACAGAAGGGCCTAAATAACTGACATGGTTAAGCCACTGTCTGTTTGTTGTGCCTGCTGGGAGTGCACACACTTCTCAGGTGTCACACACCAGAACAGGAGAACTGAGAAAAGAGGGTCACCACTGGCTTGCTCATAGCTCACATCCTTGCCTCAGGTCACTCAGAGAAAAGGGTCTTACATACACAAAAAAACCCAACCCTGTCAGAGATTTAATTAGTTGCCAAGTTACTCTGAAAGAAGGGTGTTCTTTTGTCTACAAGGAAGCACTTTTGTACAAAACGTGGTGGAGTCCAGTGTAAAGCTGAACAACTTCAGCCCTTCACACCTGCCAGCTCATGGGAAGGCAAATCAGGAACTACCAGGGTTCACTGTGAGGGAGTTGTCTGCAAGGAGGTGTGGGTGCCTTGGCTGTGTTTGCAGAGGGTCTGTAAGTTTTTCAGCTGCTCTGGTAACAAACTGTTCAATAACACACAGGGCAGTGAAGTCATTTGGGCAGAGCTGCACTCTCATCACGCTTCGTGCCGAGGAGTTTGTCCTGACATCTGTAAACAGCGTTGTCATTGCTGAACTGGTGGTGACCTTCCTGGAAGGCCTCAAGAAAAGGTCACCATTTGCTGTGGCAATGCATGAGAAAAAAGCCCAGGGTGAGTGTCACAACTTTTCTACAGGGTGGGGAAGAAATCTTGAGAGGACCCACAGCACTTGTTTGAAGGTGCTCAGAGAGGAGAGGGGGAACTTCAGCAAGAGTCCCTTTGCTGCAGGAGGGATGCATCAGCACAGCAATGCAGAGCATAAGGCAGTGGGATTCAGTACCTTTGCATACAAATAACCTTTCCTTCCTCCTTCTCCCACTTTGTATATTTTATTTAGACAGTACAATTTTATTTATTTTGTATATTTTATTTAGACAGTTCTAAATATATTTATTTAGAACTCAGTTTGGTTATAGTGGGAAGTTGGAGCTGGGCTCTCTGAAATACTTTGCAGAAAAATTTCACAGAGGCAGTGAATTGGAATTTTCTGTGGAATATAGGTGGCTCAAACCTATAAGGGGTTTAAAATGTAAACATTAACTTCAGCTACTTACAACTACTGAGTTCCTTTCCCTGCTTTGCTGCCAGTCTAGACACAAAGTCAGCATTCATTTTGCCATTGCCCTCAGTGGATCAAAATCAGGCTGTTAGAGGAAATGGAAGTGATTTCTCTGAAGTGTTACTGGAAAATTAGCCATATTTACACAAATCACTTCTACTGCTAACTGAATTCAGGCCTTCAAAATACAATTCTCTTGTCTTGCAATCCCTTTGCATTTTCTTGGACTGTCAAGCCTGAACAGTACTCCCTTATTCTGTTTTCCAGAAGATCCTGGCATCCTGTCCTTCAAAAAGGGAGACTTGCTAATCCTCACCGAAGACAAAAGGCTGGATGCAGACTCTGGCTGGATCTGTGCCCAGAATGAAAGGACAGGCAAAACAGGGAATGTATTTTTGGAAGACATCTACATCATTCCTTCTCTCACAAAACCCTCTAGTCAAGTGCTGGTAAGGAAAGCTAAGCACTCTGTGAAGAGACTGGAAGATGATAAAAATGTTAAATATGATTGGAATTATAACTGGAAGATAATTGTTCCTCCAAAGTCAGACAAGTTCTATACCTCCCATTGAAACAAAGCATTTCATTCTGTCCTGTCTGAAAACAAAATTAAACCTAGCCCAGACTCTAAGGAGAAGACTGCAGCTGTACAAAAGCAATGACTTAAAAAACCACAACAAACCCAGTCTATTCACCATGAGAGATTTCAGTGCCTGGAATTGGTAACAATTAATGGGTATGAGTGTGTGGGTATGAGGTTGAATTTTCCTGCATTCCCTCTGGGCTTGAGTGGTGATCACATTATGCCTTAAGGGAAGCTCGGAGTGCAGCAGGGAACTTCAAGAGAATATGGTCTTTAAGGGAATCAAGGTTTCTCATTGATGCCTCTGCTAATAATTTTGTCTTCAGTTTTGGGTTTCAGTATATTGGATGTTGTACTAACAGGTAAAAAGCAGAAAAACTGGAGGTAAAACACACTGGAGAGAAGCAGGTGCACTGTAAAACCTGTTGTGCTTTGGATAATCACATCCATTTTGATGTCCACTTCTGTGGGGTCTGTGGAAATTGCTTCTTTGAGTCAGCTGTTCCCAGGTTTTCCTTGAGTCTCTGGAGATGCTGCTTTTGGGACAAGTCTTGGGCAGCACAGAGTGCTTCCTGCACATATATGCTGAGTAACCCCTGACAGTGTGTGCAGAAACCTGTCTCCATGTGACTTCTCCACGTGGCTGTGTTCTTCCAGAGTTTGCTGATGATGTCTCCAGACCAGAGGAGGACAGCTTCACAGAACTCCTTCATGGAGGAACCTGATGAAGAGGATGTCAAGGTGAAGCCTTACACCCTGGAGGAGTTCTCCTACGAACACTTCAGGTGAAGCTCTCTGTGTAGAGTACGCCCTAGGAAAGTCCTTTTTGAACAGTAATCCTTAAAGCCTACAATGTAATGGCACCTCCCACTTCTGATTGGGCTGCTTCCTTTTGTTCCCTGCAATTGTGACTTTGGATATGCAGAGATTCTGGCATATGGCCTATTGTGCCTTCAGTCTGCAGAAATGCAAAAGGGAGGGTAGAGGAACCTCAGCTGGGCTGACTTCTTTCCAGCAGACCCTATTCTTACTTCTCACCCCTTCTTCAGCACTTACCAGCTAGTGAGGATATACCTCTCAGGCCTCAGAGAGTAAGGGGAAAATTAGTTTTCTAAACCCCTTCTTCTTTTTGCAAGCCTCCTACCTTCTGGATATACAGGAAACTACATTTCCCTGCTCTTGCTGACCTGCAGAATCAAGGGAGATCTGAGATCACTGTCTTGAGAAAGAACAAGTTAGAGATATGACTTTGTGATAAAGACCTCCTATGTTCATAGCAATACTGATCCAGTGATTTTGCATTGCCTGCACTTGTGTTCATTCAGGACTCCTGAGAAGGAATCCATCAGCAAAGCCGTTCTGCAGAAATCCCGAGGGCGCAGCCAGCTGTGGGCACACTCTAAGGAGCCTCTGAAACAGCCACTGCTGAAGAGAGCATGCACAGACCCTGATCTTCGGGACCTGGCCTGTCAGGCCTTCACTGATATCCTTTCTCTCCTTTCTTTGGCACTGAGAACACTCAGGGGAAGGAGGAGTTAGCTGTGTCCACTAACCTACCTCGATCGAGATACCTCAACCACCTCACAGGGGATACAGGAATGGATCAAATCTGTTTCCCTTGTCTGCAGGGGAAAAGTTTCCATTCCCTCCCAGTGCTCCACAGCTGCTGGTGGCTCACTTGACTGAGAATGTGGCTTTAGGAGTGAGATTTACTGCATATGCCCAGCACAGTACAAATCACAGCCAAGCAGCACCTATTGCATAGGGAAAGGGGGTAGGGAACAGACAGGAAACATGTTCCAGACCTTCCTCCCAGTATTTGCCACTTAGACATCAACAAAGTCACCAACGTGTTAGGATCCAGGTGAAACTTCCCATGTGCCTTCCAGAACCGGCCTGCTTTTCTCCTTAACAGCACATTCACCCATCATGAAATTCATGGGAGACTATCCCTCAAAACAGGCACACCCTTCTGTGGAAATCACTGACCAGATATTTGTGCCAGCTATCCAGGAGGAGGTCCTGAGGGATGAGATTTACTGTCAGATTATGAAGCAACTGACTGACAACAGAAACAGGTATGCACCTGGGTGCAAACACCCTGCTCCTGCAGAGCCAGGCCTCTGTGCAGGGGGGATCAGGAACCCCTGCTGCCCTTGTGATGGGGTGGGAGCAGGGGGAAGGATGGACAAATGTTGGAGTGACAGCTTCCCTTGCCCCTTTTGCCAGGCAGTGCTGTGGGGCTCACGTTTGTGCAGCACTCAGGGCCACTGCCTGGCAGGGAGAGGCCAGAGAGCACCAGCAGTCATCTCCCTTGGGCTGCTGCTTGGCTCCCATCAGCGTTCTGTGCTCATCTCTGTGCTGTGAGGCAGGCAGGGGTCACTGAGGCTCTCTTCTCCTGAAGCAGTCTGTGGGGAAAGCAGCATTTCCCTCCCATAAACACATAGTTCACATTGGATTTTTATCACCACTGAATACTTCGGAGTAGTTAATTAGGTTGCAACTGCCTTGCAGAACAGATTGCTTACACAGACCCCTGCCCACATAAAAGTCTCTGAAACAGGTTGGTGTTTTCTTCCCCACTCACAAAATGATAATTTGGTCTACTTCCAGGAGAATTGAATTGCAAAAAGCGGCTTAAAATACTACTAATTATTAACAAAATTGTTCTTCTGTTTCTGGCTGCATTGTGCAATTTATTTATTTTCTTTCTTACTGTTCCACAAGTATTAAACATAGTGGAACTTCTATCATGTGTGTAACTGTTGAATGGTAAATTCCCTTGCACACAGTGAATCTTACAAGCTATTTAATACAGAGTCTGTAACCATGGTGCCAGTGCCATGCCTGATGTACTCCACCAATTTAGTCACTGTTGTGAGAGGGATCACTCATGTGGAAAAAACAATGCTTGAAAGGTGCTTATTTCCATATACTTTCATTAGAACAGCCAGAGCAACAAAGCTTTCATCCTTCCCAGGCTGTGTTGTGGACCATGTCCTGCACTCACATAGACACAAACACCACTGATCTGTAGAGTATAAATGGGATTAAAATAGTGTGTCTTCATCTGCAGAATTAGAACAGTAAATGGGAATAAAGAAGCCAGGACCTCTTTATTCAGCAAAGTCTGATGCCCATTCAGAGCCAGATGTGCTAACTTTCCCAACCAAAACCACTTCACACCACTGAGCACTTCAGAGCAAGCCTGGGCCACAGCTGAAGTGTGTTCTGCTCCTGGCTTTGAAGGCAGAGTGGCTGACTACCTCCAGGCTGCTGAGGGCAAGGTGCCAGAGGAGCTTCAAGTGGCAGATTTCACAGATGCAGAGGCTGGAAGAACTGGATTTCTGCCTGAAAAATAGTCCCAGCTTGATCTGGGGCGTTTAAGAACTGTAACTACCTCAGTACACAATGCCATCAACATGTTCATTTCTCAGAACATGAGTACATGCAAGGGGAAGCCAATGCAAGGTGCTCATGCCCTGAGCAAAGCTGGCCAGTGCAGAGGGCAGGTGAACACAACCACTGAGAAACCACAATCTGAATACACATGAGCTTGAACACCAACTCAACAGTGGCTTTCCAAGAGGATGGCACCAGGGTCACTGCTCCTAGGGTGTCTGCTAAACTGGAATTTATATTTATTCATGAGGTTTGCAACTGCCATGAGTATTTCTCATGCAGGACTTGGCACAGTGTTGACTTTCAGGCTGTGGTTGTTGCACAGCAAAGGAATGCCAGAGCCTGGGTGAGGGCTCTGCTGAATGGGACCATGCTGGGAGTGTTTCTCTTCCCTGTGGCTGCTGTGTGCTCACACAGAGAATTGTGTGTGGCTGTAGCAGAACCTTTGTGTTCACAGGTACAGTGAGACCAAGGGCTGGCAGCTGCTGTGGCTCTGCACTGGGCTCTTTCCCCCCAGCAAGTCCCTGCTCAAACACGCCCAGAAGTTCATAGAGACCCGGCAGAAGGAAACCCTGGCCCCTGCGTGCCGCCGCAGGATTCAGACAGTGATGAGGTAAATAACCTGCCATAAAACCAGCCCAAAGGGTTCAAATATCAATAATCAGGTTCCAAAATAATGTGACTCTCACTCTCCTTTCTCTCTTTACATGCTACTTTTAAAAGTGATTGTTATTTTTGCTTTCTTTAGGGACTTTGAACCATTAAAGAGAGGTCTGTGTCACAATTCCGCTTTTTTCTTTCACAGTTAGCAGCATTTTAAAAAGTTATCATCACACATAATCCCTTGACTCCCAGAGCTGGGTATTTCAAACATCCTAAAGGGCATGCAGCTTGGAATTATGTCACTGATGATGTCCTAACCTTAGTTTTCTTTGGTGAGGCAGCATGTTCTTTTTGAAAGGATCAATACAATCCATTCCTATTCTTTGAAGAAACCCAACTGAGCAAAGCCCTGACTCTTACCTGGCTGCTCACAGCCAGGCACTTCTCCATCCACTTGGCATTACCCCAGGCTGGTGACAGCTGAAACAATGAGACCCCCAAACCACAGTGATTCCTGAGCTTCCTAAAGATTTATTGTTCTAATGGACATGACACAACCAGAGGGAGGGGAAGGGCTTCCAGGATTTCAGGATCAGCTGAACCGTAGGGGGAGGTGTCCCTAGATTCCTCCAGGCACAGGAATTACCCAGCTTGCCACCCTGAGAACAGAGCTTTGGCATCAAGGTTGACTGCAGCCTTCTCCCTTTGGATAGTGCTGGGATTTACCACCTGCCTGCCACGGAGCTCATCAGGAAAGAATCTGCCCAGTGATTTCTCCTGCAGTTCCTCCATCCTCCCCTTCCTCTCAGGCTGGGCCCCACATTTGGTGTGTGAGCCCTGGGGGTCAGGCTCTAGGGGAGTGCTAACACAGTGGGTATCCCCCCTGCACTGGAGGGGATTTGGCACTGCTGGGGAAATGTCACCACGCACTGAACTCGCCTTTGAAGTGCCTGAAAAATGCATGGCAAGGAATGCTATTCATTGTTTATTTCTATGGAGAAGATTCAAAAATTCCTGCCTCCCTATATCATGTGCTATTCATGCTCTAAGCCCTGTTGAGCTGTACAGAGCTTCTTTAGAGAGGGCAGACAGGGAGGGGAGGGCAGAATGGGCTGTTTGGAAGGAGACTTTTATCTGCTAAACAGCCCCAGATCTGGATCCTGGGGGATGGGAAGAGGAACAAAGACAAATCTTGTCTTCTAAGAGCAGTTCTTTTCCTAAGATTAAACTTGCACCTGCTTAGAATAGAACAGAATAAACTATTTCAGTTGGAAACAACCATCCAGTCCAAGCTCTCCCTGTAAGTACCCTGCTCTCTTTGGGAAGGGGAGAGCAGGCAGCTCCAAGGATTGACCTACAATACGTGCAGGGGAAGCCAACTGAGCCCTTGGGTACACACCTTTTCCTCCCTAAACCACTCCACAGGTTCATCTCCAGAGGAATGGGGGAATCATCCCCAGATTTCTGGCCAGGGAACCACCCTGCTGGGTGTTAAGCAGATCTCACCTTGGCAATGAATTCCTAGCTCAGGCTGCAAGAAGTGGTGGCCCTGTCTCTCCAGCCAAGCTGCTGCCCTTCCTTGAGCTCCCAGGGCCTGCCCTGAAGCCAGTTCAGGAATAGGTGACTGGGTAGGGCAGGCCCACCCTTCGTGCACTGCCTGCACAGTACAAAGCACATGCTGTTCAGCTTGGTTTACAGTCCAGTTTTCCTTCTCCAAATGGAACTGCTCCTTGGTTGAATGAAAGAAAATTAGTTTTCAAATGCACACAACTAAAGCTGGATCCAGACTAACCTCCTCCTGAGAGACTGAGCTAGTGTGAAAGGAGTTTGGCCCATGAGCTATGGTGCTCCAAATCTCTGCACAGTCTGCTCTGTGCCACTGAGGGCAGGAACATACCAGCCTCAGGAGGTAATTTGCTAGATTTGTCCTCACTTTAGCTGTGTCAAGGTTTTGGCATGACTCAGACTTCAGGCCCAGTTCCTTTGCTTTAAAAGGCAGCTCTGCTCTGAGGTATAATTTCAAAGAACTGGGTTTGTACAGCTTTTAAGCACCTCCTGAGTCAGAGATTGCACTCCAGCTCTTATATAAAATGTAATGCTTTCAGCAGCCCTCCATTTTTGGTACTCGGGCTCAAAGTCTTTTTGTATCTGAACACATATCTTTTTGCTGATGCAAGAATGAAATAAAATGTATTTCTCCTTGTAGCCATTACATTCACACTTCAGTAAAGAAAAATGCTGCTGAATCCACAGAAGAGGCAAAGGAAGGTGCCTTGTTCATGCAACCTCGTTGCAGAGTAGAACAGACTTTTACTTTACAGGCTAGTAAGACCCCCAGTTTCTTGCTGTTCATACACTGAATTTGCCCTGGGGTGGAGGCCCATTGGAGCCTGCCCCATCACACAGTAGCAGCATTGTGGATGGAGTCTGTTTTTGGCTGGAACGCTGTTGTTCAGCTCCTCAGTGATTCAACACCCAGCACTGATCTCTCTTGTGATGGTGGTGGCATTTTGCAGGAGTGGCTGCAGGAAGTGGGCACCTCATCCTGTGGAGGTTGAGGCCATCTTACAGAACAACACCAAGATCTCCCACAGGATTTGCTTTCCCAATGAAACAGAACAGGTGAGCACTTACTTGTTTTCCCAGCCATGATGTGTTCGTCCAGGAGCACACGTGAAGACATTCAGTGTTCTTATTTCTTCCTCTCCTCTGCTTAACAAGAGTTTTGTTGTCTCACAGACATTTGATGTGGGAACAAACACCAAAATCCGGACTCTGTGTCAGAATATTGCTTCCAAATTGCAGCTGAACTCCTGGGAAGGTTTCAGCCTCTTTGTGAAGATTGCAGACAAGGTAACGCCTTCTTCACTCTGGCAGGGCAGCCAGACTCCCCCTCCTCTTATTTATTTACCAGACCACCTAAAAAACCAGATGAAGCCAAGGACCAGACCAGGTGATTACTGCTTCTGTCTTACTGAGGGGATACAACCTAGACTTGAACTTTTAGCACCTGACAATTATTTTCAGTCTGTTGAGGGGGCTGAACGGAGATGCACAGTTTGTATCAGTCTGCCAGTACCTAGGTGGCACTAAAAGCAGAGAAGATGTAGGCTTTTGGGCAGCTGCTGGGATATTTGTATACTGCTGGATTCAGCACTTTTCCACTCAGGCTTTGCCCAGATGTGCTGCACAGGTACAGTGCCCACTAGGATTAGGGAAAGCAGGGACAAGCAGCAGAGTTGTTTACTCTCTGGTTTGGCAGGAGCCTGCCTTGCCTGAGCTGAAGCCTGGGCTGGCTGTCCCACTGAAAGGTCCCTTCTCTCTGGAACTGTGACCAAGGCAAAAGCAGCACTGAGCCCAAGCACAGGGAGTTTCTGGTGTGCTGCCTTCCTGAAAAGAGAATCCCAGTATGTAACAAGACTTTAGAAAGAGAAGACTGGGAATAAGGTAGGCATCTTCTGCTTGATTTCAATAAGCAGCTTGGAAAGCAAAAAGGAACAGAAGATGCAATAAAGATCCCCATATGAAATTTTTCTCCTTTTCTGACTGTAATTCTGCCTTCTCACTGTAGACAGGGAAAGAAAATTCAGCATCATACTTGGGTATGTTGGAACAGGCAATATTTTATATGATGTGCTAATGCATCCTTTCTCTCCTTCACTGCTTGGCCTCTGCAGGTGATCAGTCAGAATGAAGCAGATTATTTCTTCGACTCACTGAGGCAGGTGACAGACTGGAACAGGAGGAACAAACCAGGGAGAGATGGTAAGGAGAATGCCAGCATGACAAGAAGCAGCATGGGATGCTGTGTTGAACTGGAAAGCAGCTGATCCATCCAGTAGGATTCATTCCATCTTGGGAAGTGTTTAGCAGCCTTATATCATTTTTTTGGACATGCATGGTTACTGCCTTGCACCAGCAGCAAGATCCAGTGACCTGATGCAGCCAAGCTCTGGCTATGGAAAACACCAGAACATTTCTGTAAGGAGATGTCTCCAGACATTTTCAATTGGTAACAACGTTTTTTTGACTTGTTGTATCCAAAACACCCAGCTGGATACACACAAGTTAGGCTGATCCTCAAACACTAAGAATCAGCCAACACATGTAAACAGGTTTTTTACACAGAGTCACTCACATTCCTTGGGTTGTTAGAAGATGTTTAACCAGGTTATTACCTGGTGATACCCAAGTACAAGTTATGTTGTCAGGGAACCACTTTTTAGAATAAAACAATGTAATAATAATACTACCTTGCACTTACCACCCCACCAATGTATAATATACATTTTGAAATCTACATCAAACTCAAACTCCACACAAAGTTCCTATCAATTTGTCCTGACCTTTGCTTATTTCAGGACAGCTGAGGTTCAGCTTCCTGAAGCTCTGTCTATGTATCTAAGACTTTCTAACTTCTCTTCCCTCAGCTGATGTAGCTGCTAGGAGCTCTGAAAATCACAGTATAACGATGTGGGTACATTAATCACAATTCATTGCTATAAGCACAGCATCAGAGTAAGAGAATTTGGGTGTGCTGCACACCAGCAGGCAGCTGCCATGAGCACCAACAACCAACACTCAGTGGCAGGCACCCTCAGCTTCTGCATCTGATCATTGTGTGAGCCATGGCCAGGAACTGAAACCTAATAATTTCTTTTGTCATCTCAAACAACTTTTTGTATTGTTTTGTTAGCAATTTTGTTTGTTACTACTAAAAGCATAATGACTTTTGTGAAGAAACTCACAAGCCATTTAAAAACTAGAACTGTCAGTGACACAGAGAACACTCACAAGATCTGCTCTCCTCAGGGGCTGCTTTGTCTGTGGCATATGAGGTGTACTTCATGAGAAAGCTGTGGCTGAACGTCACTCCTGGGAAGGACCTGAAAGCTGATACCATTTTCCATTACCACCAGGTAAGTAGCTCCCTAAAGCAGAGATGCCATGTGGTCCAAGAAATACTCCTGAGCAATTAAGTCTGTAGAGTATTACTGTCTCCCTGTCCAAGGCCTGCATTACAGAGCCTCCAGAGGGCACAGCTCAGCCTCAGGAACAGATTTATTTCACACCTTAGCTATACTGACAGGTTAAGAGTGCAGCTCCCTTACCTGATTGTTCTGTGGAGATGCTTTTCTTGCTCCACAAATTGTACAGAGAATCACAGAAGGTTTGGGGTTGGAAAGGACCTTTAAAGATCCAGAGAACCTCCAGAAGGAGTCAAATGTTCCCGAAGGAGCGTCCTTGGCCTGTGTTTGGCAAGACTCGCACCCTGACCTCACAAATGCAGAATGCTGAAGTCAGTGTTTGCTGCAGCCCATTGTGCCTGGGCTCAGAGCTGTTCCCTTCCAGGAGCTGCCCAAGTACCTGCGGGGTTACCACAAGTGCTCCAAGGAGGAGGCGGTGCAGCTGGCGGGGCTCATTTACAAAGCGCGCTTCGACGGCGACCGCGCGCCGCTCGCTGCCGTCCCCAAACTCCTCAGGGAGCTGCTGCCAGACAACCTGCTGAGGACAGCAGCACCAGATGAGTGGAAGAAGGTAAGAACATCACCTTTCATCAGGCATGTGACATTAAATATACTGCAGAGCTTTAGGAGAGAGCACACACGGAGCCACGCTGCGTTTTTGATCTGACGCTCTTTGAAAGTGCTGTGCAAGGATGGCCTTGGATATTGCTGGATTTGCCAGCAGGGCAAAGAGGATTTGCCTCCTGCAATCCCTGCTCCACCAAGATATCTGCAGGCCTGGATGGCTTATTTGAGGTGTGCATCTTTCTTGGAGATACCAATCTATTTGCAGTGCCCACAAAAAGAGTTAGAGATAGGGAAGGCAGTGACGGGACTGGGAAGTTGGGGGTATTGGACAGAAACAGAAAATTAAGGTGTCTCATAAGTATTTTGGCAGCAAAATAATCTCCTTGCACCATTCCCATGCTACTTACAGCAAAAGGCTCTTTTATCCACAAAAAGGCAAGAAAGTTTTACAGGTGCTTACCACTTAGTCTGCTGAGGAAGACACAGGACATTCTTTCAAATACAAAGGGAAAATTCACCCTACATTTTCAAGCTGAAGATGTTGAAAACTGGCTTTCTGAGTTTTGTTTTATCCCACATTGACCCTCTCCCCTGAAGTTCCATTCCCTTGGGCTGCTTCACTCAACACAGGGATAAGAACACTGGAGGCTTCTGGCTCCACCTTGCCCCATGGCACGGCAGCTGCTTTCATTTCCACAGTCTGCTGCTGCTGGGGGGAAGAGCCTGATCTTGGTGATGGTCTGATGCTGTCTTCAGTGCAAATGCTGGGCATTGGAAACCTGCCTGCCTCCAACTCAACTGGCTTTGCATCCTCTTTTCCTAAACAGAGCATTATTGCAGCATATAGTAAACATGAAGAAAAAACTGTGGATGAGGCCAAGATTGCCTTCTTGAAAATGATACAGCGCTGGCCAACGTTTGGATCAGCCTTTTTTGAGGTGAAGGTAGGTTTGAAGGCCTGAGTGAGTGGATTTGGTGGTAGCTCAGTCCCAAGGGATACAGATTGACTCTCATTCCATATCTGTATAAGTGAAAATACATTGTAAAGCTGAATTCCTGTAATTTATTGAGGAAACTCAGTTCCTTCAAAGTGGGGAGATGAATTCTTTATCCATTCTGAGCTGTGCCTGTTGTTTACTGGCAGTGTTGTTGTTCTAGTTGTAATACCTGTATTACAACTGTGTAGTGGCTGTAGGGGGCTTTTAGTTATGTGGATACTTCATTGTCCTGTCATTGCTCTCCAGAAGAAAATGCTGCCAAGTCTGATCTCTTTGGGCACTCTTCCCTCAGAACAGAACTGTACTAATCCTCTCATTCTGGAGTGGGTATCTCCCAGGAATCATTTCCTATGTGCTACCTTTAATTGTTCCTCACTGGGCTCCTAAGTGGTTTGCAATCAGGCATGAAGCTGTTATCAGACAGCACAGTACATAATGGGCCTGATTCTGCTGTCGTGGAGCATTTGCTCAAGTCATCAATAGATGGCCAAAATGCTTCAGTGTTCATTTGGGAAGGAGAACTGTTAAAGGTCACTAGGCACCTGCTAGATAATTTCTCAGTGTTCTGCTTATCTTGCTGTGTTACTCATTTACAGCAAGCCTCAGAGCCAAACTTCCCAGAGATTGTGCTGATTGCAATCAACAAGCAAGGAGTCTCAGTGATACATCAGAAGACAAAGGTAACAGTTGCTTCTCCCAAGTCCATCTAAGGAAGGATTGAACTGACCCTGCTGATTTAGGGACAGCAATAGGACCTTGCCCAGGAATGGCAAGACAGGATACAGACTCTCTATTCATCTTCTGTGTGAAGCAGAAGAAAATGTTACTGCCTCAAAAATCACTTCTTTGCAGTTTCTACACCAGAAAGGATCAGGGCTTAGAGCATCTCTGAAAAAAGATGTGAGAATCCTGATGGACATGGCAAGGTGGTAAGATCAGGAAGATGGATGGGCAGTGCACCTGGGAACCTGCTGCAGAAAAATGCTCTGCAGGAAGCCCCAGCTGTCCAGAAGATCAGGCTGAATGGCTGTTTAGCTGCTGTCTAACCCCAACAGTCTGGTCTTACCAAGCTCTCAGAAAAAGGCAGAATCACTATTTGCTTTTAATAATGAAACCAATGAAAAGCGAGTTTTAGATTGTTGTAAATAGACCAGCAGTGTGCTAAGGCAAAGATCAATATATATAATGCAAGGAAATCTCATTAGTGGATTAAGATTCACCTGTTCAGTGAAAATACAATATACCACTGATCTGAGTACAACTACCTTGTTCCACTGTGTTTATAAATGGAGTGGGAAACAACAAGAATCCTCTGGCTCTAGAGGTTTTCTTACAGGCTGTTTTCATTTGAGAAATGTTCTACAGTTCAGTTTGTTTCCCCATCCAGGATATTTTAGCAGTCTACCCCTTCAATAAAATCTCCAACTGGAGCAGTGGGAGCACATACTTTCACATGACAATAGGGAACCTGGTCCGAGGAAACCGCCTCTTATGCGAGACATCTCTGGTAAGAAGAGTTTTGTCAACCCAGACACAACAAAATCCTAATTTTGCCTTTCCAACCAGAATAGCTACAAAACAATAAGGCAAAAACAGATAAACACCAGTGCAGGTACAAAAAGCATTCACTGCTGTGTCAGTAAAATTGCCATTTTGGTTCAGTTCATATATAATGCCATCTGATGCAAAGAGGTAAGACTCAGGACACAAGGAAAAATAGTAATTTCCCAAATTCTTCCCACACATCAAAATTCTATCCATCTGAGAAATTAAGACTGCACAGCTATGTAAGAGGTTTTTTCTCGTGCATGCCAGCCTTGTAAGACTTCATATTTTGCAGTGAGTGGTAGCACTTTTTAACAATTGGTTTCAGACTACCATGGTCTCAGAGAAGCATCACTGTATTAATATTTATAGGTAAATTTGTAAAGGTAACAAAAACATTTAAAGGCTAACTTCTCTGATAGAAAAGCTTGGATTCTTAAATATATGAATCTTAAGTCCAAGTCAAGCTAGAGAGTGAATACCAAGGAGACAGTAGAGCTATGCACTGTAAAGTTTTGGAAATCTTTGAGGAGAAGAGGGAGGAATAGATGAATTATAATTAAACAGCGACAGCTATTGAAAGAGGAGATGTTCATGCATGAAAGAACCTGAGAAGATGATAAACCAGGGAGGAAATAATAGTTATTTTTGCTTGTGAAGCTCTCTGAGAGATTGAAGACTCTTTCTTTGCTGACAGGGTTACAAAATGGATGATCTGCTAACGTCCTACGTACGCCTGCTCATGAATGCTGTGAACAAGCAAAAGAACCTCCCAGCCTGAGAGTGCAAATAGAGCCCAGGACCTGTACTTGTGCCAAACTACCTGCAATTTCATATCCCAGAAGAAATGCCATTTAAAAAACATTCATCTTGATGATCAGTCTTCTGATCAGACACTGAATGAACTGAGTTGCTGGAATGTTACTACAAGAGAAGCTCAAGTGAGCACGTGCTTTCAAATATCTGTAACACTTCTGTCTTAGATGTAGTATAAGAATTCCATTCAGATTTTGGATTTAGAGAAAGTTTAGATGGACTTCAATGTTCTGTGGGAGTGAGGAAACCCTGTGAAGGGCCCTTCTAATAGCCTGAATCTCCTCCATTCAAAGAGAGACACATAAAGAGCTGTCTTCCCTTTGGAAAGAAATGTCCCTTGTTGTATATGCTCTTTCTTACCAAATGCATAAACTCCATGGGTCTTGGGAAACAAAGGTAATGTGATTTCTTCCTCCTATTGGAAACTCTGAGATGGAGAAATGCCCTTTAGTAGTAGAGAACTGGACCCTTTGAAAGGTAAGATGCTGGGTTTCATCTTTTGCTCCCTTGGTTACATGTTGCACATTACAGGAGGCTGACAGCTGTTACTGTCACAATAGAACTGTCCTTCCTGTGTGCTGCTAAATTTGCAGGCTGTCCCCTGACCTACCAGGGCCTTGCTTAAATTAAATACTCTTCTTTCTTCCACAATGCTCTTGCAAGCTAACAGCCACTCTCTACTATGCAGTTTCTGGTAAGCATAAACTGTGAAACGAGTCTGGATTTTGGGGCAGTCACTTTTAGTTGCTCCTATTTCAAGATATAGATGAGCTATTCAGTGCAAATCAGAACTGGAGAACTGACTCTAACAGACTTCTGTTGAAAAGAGACTTTTCTGCTCCACAGAAATGTTCTCAGTTTGGAGTTATGCAGACATTCCTTCATGAGACAAGAATAATAGCTTTAATTTCTCCTGATCTTTTCTGTTTCCTGTTTAGCAGACAGTTTGAGTGGTAACATTTGATTCAGCACTTGTTCATCTCTCAGAGCTTTATAGAAACCCAGTTTTGGTCCCACAGGAAGCAGAGGGTGCTCAGAGTGTGTAAAGCAGATATGCAGTGTGGGGGGAGGAAGCTGAGCTGCTTCCCCCTCACAAGAAGTGCTCCTCCCTTGCTCCCAGTGAAACGTGGCCATGTCTTAAAGCATTCACAGCAAGTTCCTTGAGACACAACCTGGCAGTGCCAATGGATGCACAACGGTTCTCTTGTTCCTCTGATGTGGGTGGGTGTGCAAAATTCAAATGCTCATGGGAGTTTTGTACCTGGGTGCCAGGGGAAGAGCCCCCCTCTCTTTGTGCATCCCAACCAGTGCCACACCTGTCAGAACAGCTGATCCTTTAGGTGCTCCTGCTCTCATGTCCATTGCTGGCAATGGAAATGCTGATTAATTACTCAGAGTGCTTTTGTCACCCAATGGCACATCTAACTGGCTCTAAGTGAGAAGCATTCAACACTTCACCTGTACAAAAAGAAATGTTGCAGCCAAACTGTATTGTTTCTGGTTTTTAAATAAAGACTGCAGAAAATCTACCACATCTTCTTTTTTTTTTTAACCAAGGCAAGTATTTGCTGTAGATCCAGGTAACCTAAATCTACCAAATATCCACGACATCCACTGTAAGTGATCACAGCATCCCATCTGCTTGTTATGCACACACAGCTTGTACAGCACAGCCTCTGAAGGGAGGATACCCCTTTCTGCACATCCTCATCAACCAACATCAGCACAGCAGCAGCACAGGTCCAAACTGAATTCACAACAGTGCCCCAGATGTGGGCAATCCCCAGAGTCCCTCAGGGTGGGTAATGCTCTCTGGCTGAGCACTGCTAATATGGTATTAACTGTACACTAGACACATTTTTTAACTTTTTTTTTTTGTGCAAAGATTAAAAATGTATTACAGTTCACTTTAATACAAGAACATACAAAGGTACAGCATTACATTTCAATCCACAATCAGGTGTTTTGGTTAGACAGCTCAAGCAATGTGTGATGAAAGGAGAGCTCTGCACAGAAGCCACACTCCCCACCAAGGCCTGAACAAGGCAGGGAGCTGCTAATTCTTGTCTCAGTCCAATACCCTCAGCACCCAACAGTGCTTTACAGACTAATACAACCACATTTAGTACATCTTGCCTGCAATCTGCTCCTTCCCCACCCAATCACTTCTGAAAGGGTGTCGGTCATACCATCCAAGAGCAACCATGGGACAGGAGGAATGCTCTGTACAAAGGGCTGACCAGGGCCTGCCAGCACTGCACAGGCTGCTGTACAAACAGCAGGACACAAACCCCAGAGAGCAGGTTAGTGCCATGAAGAAAGGCTGCAAGTGATCAGCAGACCCTTGGAATACAAACAAGCTTCACAGACTGTGCTTTCGAAAAGCAAAACCATTTTCAAGTGTGCTCAGTGAGTGTTAGTGATTCTAATTATGTATAAATATGAATGTAAACTATAAATGGATAGGATGAGACAACATCTTTTAGTAAGTGTAGATCTCTGAGCCAAGTTCAACCTTGATATAAATCTCTGCTCTCCAGTGATGTGATACTTAGGGAGAATTTGGCCAGCAGGTCTATTTACAGCAATGGAAAAAAGCATGCAGCTTATTTCTGCCACCTTGACTTTATTTATTAAAAACAAAACAAACCCAAACCTGTCAGCCTACCAAGGCACTAAGGACAACTCATAAGTCTGCACTATATTCTACTTGACTTTTAAAAAGCAGACTCACAGAAGTAGAGGAAGATGCAATTTTTTAAACTATTTATAGTTATTTCTCCTACTCCTTCAATTCCACTCTCACACAAAAGATATGTCAGTAATCCAGACCACTGTAACTCTGCACATTGAAGGCCATGGGCAGCAGAAGGGTAAGAAAAATAATTGTGAAAAATGAATAATTTAAGAGAAGATCACCCTCCACTAATAGAGATCAGGGATTAGGAATATTTTTTTTCACTAATTTTGCAAAACATCCTGAAGATAAGGACACATTCCAAACCTTGAGAACTGACCAGCTTATCAAAGAGAATGATAACAACTCCCCTTTGAACTCTGAAGCTTTCTGGGTCTGCTGAATTTCCAACATGAGACAAGGTGAGAGCACACACTCACTCTTTACTGGCAGCACAGAAGCAGCTCCATTCCCCTTCCCAGCCCTGCATTTTCCATTGCTGAACATGAGAGTGGCCACTGCCAGAACATCACCTGCTGCTTGCTGAGCCCTTCCCTACTTCCCAGGGGTGTGTTTGTGTGTTCCTCCACCACTTCCAGAGGCTGGGGATGCACAACTGCTCAGATTCAGCACTACACAAGGCCTGGGACTGAGATTACCTCAATGCTTTATGCTGAGGATTTCCATAATATACTGAGCTGCACCTAGGCCAGAACTTCAGGTGTTTTATGTGTAAAAATGGCAAAGAACAGGTTTGACTGCAAGTGGGGGTCATTGCAGGGCCCACACTACTGCACCAAAACACATGCTGCTCTTTGTGCCCTTCACTAAAAGGCCATTTCAAGGCTGCTGAGAGAACAGTGAGTAGCCACATGTTCTCCTAAAGCAGTGACACAAGCAGCTGCTGTTCCTGGAATCTACAGTGCACGTTGGTCAGGAGAAGATGTAAGACTTTACTGTTAAAATTAGGCCTATCCCCTCATCAGTGGTAGAGTGGATACACTATAACCCAGTTAAAAGATGGTGGTAACTCAGAGCAACACAAAGCAAAGCAGCTGAGGGAAACTGAGTTAGGAATGGCAGTGAAGATCCAAGAGATGCTCTCACATGTGGGATTCTGAGCTGCACACAGTGAAGCAGGATTTCCCAGCACTGCTGAGGTACCCCTGGTGCAGTTCCATGGGCAGCAGACCCACCAAGCATGTTAACACAACTCTAAGGCAGATTATTGCCCCAAGCCAGTTGCTGCTCACACATCCAGGGAGTGGGGAAGCTTTAACTTCCTGCTGCCTAATTCACCTGGGGCTGCAGGGTGTTGTCTAGGCCCCACTGCTGTGTTCATTTGGCTGACTAAACTGGCCACTTTGGGGAAGATTGGAATCTTGCAAGGGTCAGCAGTCCTCTCAGCCTTGCAAAAGGGCAGGCACAGTCTCACAGCTGTTCATGGAAAGGGATTTTCATGCTGCTCAGCTGAGTTCAGCACAACAAGGTATGAGGGACACCTCTGGAGGACTCAGCAGCTCCCTGTGATCATACAAGGTGCAGGTGGGCTCAGAACAGCACTGATGGCTCACCTCCAAAAAGTACTGAGAATATCCCAAACCAGTCATGTTCTCAGCACCTTGGGTTGTGGCAGCAGAGACAGTAGGACCAGTGAAATTTCACTTTTGACAGGCAAAATTATAGAGCAGGACTATGCTTGAGATGTTAGAGTCATGTCTGACATCCTCTCTTTAAGTACACTCAGGTTTTAAGAAGAAAGATGAATGGGAAACTCTTTTTTGGGTAGAAGTTTTTTAAAAAATGGGGGTTTTTTTTGCTGCACTACATCATATTTACTACAAAATGTAAACATTAGAAACTCCTTCATGTAATCAGGCCTTCTGGAGTGTGACCAACAGGGGCATACTTGGCTTGCAAATACAGTGAGAATTGGGAAACTCCAGTGCTTAAATTGGTACTATATTATCCATTCAGTTTCCTTATGCAAAATAAGCAAGGCTGCAGCCACACTGCCTCAAGAAATATCAGCTATGCCAGTGGACAGGACATGCTTTGCGCTGAACAGGAGCCATGCAGTAGTGGAGAACAGAGAAAATTAGTGTCAGTTCTAACAAAATGTTTGGTTTCCCAAAACCACCTTCTCTTTAAGGAGAGCCCAACTCTTCTGAAGAGGCTGACATGGCCTTGACAGCTGAAATCTCCTTAGTGCTGAGCAGGGAAGCAGCAAAGGGAACTTCTGAGCTGCCTGAACACTGGGCCTAAGGCAGACAAGTGGGCAGGGCAGATGCCTTAGCTGTTGGTTCCTGCAAACCAGAAGGACTATACAGCACCCATATATTCTCTGTAGGAGCCTGGAGAAAAAACAGAACTTTTTGCACATAGCAAAGAGTGACAACTTTCAGAATATTTGCCTACATATTAAAAAAAACTAAACATTTCTTCACCCAGAGTAAGAAGAAAAATTTTGATACTCTAAGTGAAAGAGAGCAAATCAGACATTTCTTCCAGCCCTACACTCAACCACTCTTTCCAAATTCCTTAGACTGAGAGGAATGGAAAGAGAGCTACAGTTCAGTTGAGGAAGGAAAGACGTGAATAACTCCACAAAGGCAAAATGCATTGTTATTAGCAAATTAATAATCAGCTTGCACCTTGCTTAAGCAGAAATCACACTGCTCTTTCTGCCAGTGTTAACAGACAATTGCTTGAGGAAAGGGACAGTCTAGATGCAAGAGAGATTACCAGCAGCAGGGGAAGGTACTACTTATCTTTGGTTTCACTTCTTAGTAATTGCCTCTGTAACCAACAGCTGCAGGGAGCAGCAGCTTGTGTTAGGAGTGCAGTCAGAGACTGACAGAGCTGGTTAAGCAGAGTTTAAATCTAAAGCTTTAGGATGGGCCTTCTTGGATGCCAGCTCTGACAACTTCTTCAGACGTTTCTTCAGCTCCAGAGGGAATTTCTCATAGCACTTCTTGCACACAGGTTTCATGTCAAACTCCACAAATTTATTCCTTTAACACAAAGAACAGTTATTAAAATGATGTTTGCAAACTATATGCTTCACTAATTGAAATCTGCATGGATCTACATCAGTGCTGTTGCTGGTGTTCTACTGCATTTACAGCACAACTCATTTCCTCATCTGGTGATGCAAGAACAGAGATTGGGTTCTTATCAGTGAACTGAGGTCTTTAGCATCACTAGATAAATAAGGAGCAAGATTTTGCTACATTTTTGCATGGAACAGTCTAGAATAATTTTTTATAGTAGAATGCAAGTATCACTTCAAAGAGATGAATCAGAGCTCCTTCATATATAAGGCCAGTGGAGCCAACCCAGCACAGTAGGATAAGGGTTTGAACCTGAGACAGGAGAAATGAAGGATTGCTTGTTTTCTGTCCCTCTTCTAGATACCTGAGGTAAATAGCATAGTATTTTATTTCAAAAGAATCTATGCAATAGCAAATATGGTCATTGAGGGGAGCATCCAGAGCTAAGGAGACATGGAGGCTGCAGGTTGGTCAGGACAGGCAGTTCCTCAAAGTTGAGAGCCTTCCCTCTGTACTGCTGAACCCTCTTACCCAATCTCCTTACAGATTAATGAAGAAAAATAAAGCAGAGAGGATGCTGAGCATCAGCTCCCTTTAGTGCTGAGGTCAGTGGGATCACAAGCACCTGCTCCCACAGAGAAGAGCTGTGTTGACCCTCGGAGAGGCACTGGATCCCCCAAGCTGACACCCTGTCCTAAGGGCAAATGTCTCCCATGGTCCAGAACACAAACACTGACTTACTTCAGGGTGAGCTTGATGTTGCAGGTGGAGCAGGAGAAGCAATTCACACACCAGGCCTTGTTCAGGGCTGATACCACTGCAAAAGTAAAAGCCCCGAGTAAGAGGAAACTGATGGATTGTTTGAATTCAGACTGATATCCCAATTCAAATGAGGCCAGATGTGAAAACAAACACTGGTGCCTTGCAACTGTGGGACTGCAACAGCTGCACTAACAAATGAAACAAGGACAGCAACCCAAAACAAGGGGAGAACAAATCTTACCATCTCCCTCGATCACGTGGCTGCAGTTGTAGCAGACATCTCCAAAGAGCTGCACAGAAAAAGAAATAAGAACAGGAACTCATGTTGCTGACTGCTCATGCTCCCCAAATTACACAGCTGGGGTGAACATTAAATCCTAATAATCAAAGAATTCCCAGATCCTGCAGTGGCCACCAGATATACCAATTTAAATCTTCTGAATAACTTCTCATACACTTGCCAAATAGACTATGTTCCTTTGGATCTCATACCACTAAATACTACAAAACCTTTTTTGTTGGTGCCTCACACTCTACCACTGTTATGGGATCTTAAAGTCCTGTATATGTGGGAACTGGAGAAGAAAGAATGGGTAGAGTATGATGTTTACTGTGGACAAACATCTCCTGATGCTTAACTATAAATACCAAAATAAAACTACTACTAAAATAGAGCTACTATCAGAACAGCAACACTTACCTCTTATGAGAGAGGGCCATTTATCTGACAGAAGAAAATACCAAACTCATTGTTGTTCAGTTGAATCATACAGAAAAAACAGGGCTTGATTGGCTTTTCTATATTTTTTTTAAATTTATCTACTTTTCTATGCTTTAAACAACACAACAGTTGCCTCAGGCCCATAGAAGCCCACACAAATACTTTAGAGGTACAATCACAGGGATTTTAAACACAACTTATGGCCAGTGTTTTTCTGTCAATGGCACAAACTAAAATCAGTAACCCCAAGACATTTCTATTCTGTTTCCAGCACCATTTTTCTACCTACCAACCTACTACTTTTTCTTTTAAATCTGACTGATTTCTTAATATTTCATTGTCTCTACAAATTCAGATGATGCAAAATCTGCATAGCTTTGCATATACAAAATATAAAAAATCATTTGCCAGTCAGAGCAAGTACCTACAGCACAGATGGCAGAATTTACCTGATTATAATGAGTTTCACAATAAGCCAGCCCTTTTTTTTCATAGTGTCGGTGCCCCAAGAATGGCTTCTCACATTTGGCACAAACAAAATGCTGTAAAAGAAAAAAAAAAGACATTCCATGGCAGGCAAAGTGACTTTCCTATCACCAGGCAAAACCATGGCAATAAATCATGGCTCAATGCATGACACTCGGTCACAGAATGGTTTGGATTGGAAGGTTCATCTCATTCCAACCTGGCCTTAAAGACTTTCAGGGATGGGGCAGCCACAGCTTCCCTGGGCAAGCTCTGCCAGGGCCTCACCACCCTCACAGGGAAGAATTTCTTCCCAATATCTCATCTAAATCCACCTCTTTCCATTTCAAGCTGTTAGCTCTTAATGCTTTAATGAAGAACAGACACGAAAAATCTCTATGGAAGCAGAGGAGATATTTAGTCTATTACAGTAATTAAGAGCTGTATTAAAGATAGGCAGAAGAGCTGCTGGAAGTGCAATCATCTTGTGTCTATACTGATAGACTTGTGGACTGTTATTTTGCTTGTTTCAGGGAAGAGAAGCAGGAACATAAACATAGCTGGTATGAATACACTTCAAATGAGCAGCAGCATCTCTCTCAGGTCAAGCTCTAAGAGGCTTAAAAGACTGAAACACAGATAATTAAAAATTTTCACAGCAAGTTGTGACAACTCAGCTGAAAGTTACAGAAACAATGAGCTGAAGAGGCTTAAAAAGCAAGAATTGCACTGGCTCAGCCTGTAGTACAAATTCCAACACTGTTATACACCTGGTAACTGGGATTGGAGAAGATATATCTAAGTATATAACAAGAAAATTTATTAGCAAGCAAATGCTGTTCAGTGAACAATATTCTGCAAGAATCTTTACAAATGTTAAAATTAAGGTTATTACAGGAGTGAAAGCACAGCTTCCTTAGGAACCCTGATGGCCCTGCTGTACTCACTCACAAAAGGTGAAGACAATGTGAAACACAAACTGGCTTTTTGTCTGAATTCCTCTATTACAGACACATGTCTAGAGCTCCCAGGCAGCACTGTCCTCTCCCACAGCAGAATCTGCAGGCTGAGAGAGGCCTCACCTCGACGTGCCACTGCTTTCCCAGGGCGTTGACCACCCTGCCCTCGATGGGCCGGCGGCAGGCGCCGCAGATGGGGATGCCCATCTTGTCGTGGCACGGCAGGCAGTAGAGCTCCCCCTTCAGCTCCCGGGCCTCGGCTGTCAGCTCCTTCCTGGCAACACAGACAGTGCTCAGTAACAGCAGCCACAACGCCCTTCAGTGCCCTGCACGGAGCTTTGCAAGACTGAACCTGAAAGTTCACTTAGGCAATATTTATGCAGTCACTAAGTTTAGCTAGTGAAATGCAGGTGGTGTCAACTCATCTTTCTAACGTTGCTTTCTCAGTTTGCCAGAGAAGAACACGTGGAATATCATGTCTGCAGCTGGGTACTCTCACAGAAATACAAGGTGCACTTGGAACATTGCAGTGTCAGGCTAAGACTCGAGGTATCTTTGGGAGAGCTCAGGTACAAGAACCATCCTAGTAGTGCTCAACACTGACACAGCTCCTTGCCCTGTTCCCCATTCTGGGGCAGTACTGTGCCCAGTTACAATCCCTTCATGGTAACTAGTTCAGGTCAGACAGGTACCAGTGTGGTAATGGACTGCCACAAGGCTGACACAGCTCATCAAGTCATGGTGTTTTTTCTATGCAGGAATATTTTGGATAGCCTGGTAACTGCTACTTTTAGACAACTCTACTATGGTAATCTGCACACAGCCTTTCAGGCAAGTTCATAGCAAGGAACTATTTTCACTTTCTTTATAAGTAGCATTATCCAACATCAGAATAAGAGACCACTGAATGACAAAATGATACTAAAGTTCTGTAGTCTTTCCCAACTTGTTTCAGTTTCTCCTCACAATTTCTATTTGCTCAACAATGTGAAGGCAGCAAAGCTTAGACCTTGGGAAGGACTGCACTGCTGACTGACCTGTTTGTCTCTCCTTTTCTGTCAGTTTACAGTATGAGAACATACCCACAGTGGGTGCAGTTGAAGTGATCTGGATGGTAGGAATCATTCCTAAACATCAGAGGCTGCTCATCAATTATCAGGTGGCACTTCTGGCAGATGTACTTGCCCAGTCCCTTGGCTTTTTCACGGTTATGGCAGGGCCTGCACAGGTGCCTGGTTGAACAAAGTAAAGAATACAAAATATTAAAAACCTCTTTCTCCTACAACAACATATCCTGAATACTGTAGGAAGCACTTTATGCAACAGAATTGTCTTCTGAGGTCAGACTAAACATAACTCAGTTTGGTATCCAGTATTTCACATCAGTTGCACAGAGAAGAATATGTGGATAAAGCAGTCACACAGTTGTATTTCCTTAGAATACTCCTCCAACACCCACTGGTTTACATGCCAGCAGGGATATCACCCAGTCATTCCAGGTATCCTTTCCAACTCTCTAGATGTTTTCTGAGAGCTGGGCAAGGAAAGGTGGCAACACCCTCTCTCTATTACCAATGGATCCAACCATAGCAGAGCCATTACAGCACTGGGAGGGAGTCGAGGAGAGAGAATACAAAGTATTAAACCAAAGCACATTGCTTGAATGCCTTTACCATGGCTGGATTCCTTAGTCTTCAATAGCTGGGACAAACAAGAAACAAATGAATATCAGCTCTTCTGCCTACAAATTCCTTTTAGTCCTAAGTTAAAGAAATAAAGAACTGTGCAATTTTATGTGGTAAGTGCAACTGTGTTCCTAGCACATGTTCTAGAACACATTACAAGTACTTCTGAACGGGTAAATAAACCCAAATTTCTGGCAGAAAAGTTCAGGCAACGGCATAAAAAACTTGTGAAGGCTGATGGAAGCCACCAGTTTTATCCCAATATTCAGGAGCTCCAAGGAGAAGCTGTTCAGTTTACTTGCCTATTACCTATCCCTCTAGCTCCAACACTGTGGGCTGGGAAGAATTTATGATAAAAGCAAAATGACAGAAGAATGACTTCTGTGGGTTGCATTGTCCCAAAACTAACAAGCCTGCTTAATTCCTTTCACTGTATCACTATGTCAAACACTCACTGAGATTTACAGGTCATTCTCAAGAAAAAGTTCAAATGCAAAGGGCAAATTTATGGATGAAATAGCGGGGTCTTAGCAGGGCCCCTTTCAAAATGCTGCTGAGATGAATCACCCTTAGATCTGTGAAATGGGGACAAGAATACAACACAGATGTTGTTGTGAGACCTCAAACATTTATGACTCTCAGCTGGCAGGCGCCTGTCTAAGTGCTAAGTATCATTATTCTCCCCAGATCGGAGTCCTCCTGTTGGAAAGTGTCTCTGTCCAGGGCTGGAACTCCTGTCTGCCCAGACGGAGTCCAGAAAAAGCAGACAGCACCCCATTATAAGGAAACATGCAGCTGTGCTCATCTCAGCATAAAGGCATCAATTTTATTCTGCACTGTCAAATGCAGAGCAATTATACAGGGCAGGACATGGGGACCCCGAGCAAGTGTCCTGAAAGAGACCCCTCTCAGTGAGCTGAATGAGATGCCTTCAGCCATTTGCACTGATAAACCATTATCAACCCCCTCCCCACTCCCAAAGCCTCTGCCCTCCCACAGACCCTCTCTATGGGAAGCAAAGGGAAGTGTTGGACAGGCTAAGCTGTTACCATAGCAGCCTCCCCTCTCCCTCACCCTCTCCCCCTCCCCACTCCCACCATTATGGAATTATCCCCTTCTGAAATGTCCTGTTGTGTCTATTAATACTGGATTTCCCCCAAACAATGCTTCTCTCCACCCTCCTACAATAAGCAGGGGACTCCAAGGATTCAGTGTTCAGGGCTGGGAGCTCAGCAGCAGCCTTCAGCAAGCACCATGAACACTGGAATATTCATGCAGGATACTCATATCTACAGCAGCAGCAGCCCCAGTGCCAAGAGCTCAGCTGGGATGAACACTGCTCCTCTCCCTGCTCTGCTGTGTGACTGAGCTGATAATGCACTATCAGACTGAGGAGGACACTATATAGAGGGGCTCCCCTCTGCCCTCAGCAGCTCTCAACTGTGCACTCTCTTGGGATCATCTTGTGTTCTCTGTCCTGCTTCTACCTGTTTGCTGTCATCAGAAGGAGTTCCTTGAGGTTTTCCCCAAGAGGACCCTATATTCCACCCACAGGACTGCACTGTAAACAGGTAAGATACAAACTTTTGTTAGCAGGGGCTTTAGGAGCTTTCTTTTTTAGGAGCTTTCCTAATGGCATTTGTTTTAGCTGGTGCCAGTGAGGAGCAGAACACATACTGAGGTGGATTAATATAATGTAAATGTCTGAATCTAACAATAGACAGTGTTTTTAGAACTTCAAAGAATGATTTCCTCACCTTTCTTTACACCACTTATTCAAAACAAAAAAGTTTTCAAACTTTTGCACCTAATGTACATCCACTTGTGCCAGTTGTATGGTATGTCCAGAGCTCTCTGACACGGCTTTGAAGCTCACAAACCCCAGGGATTTCAGCTGAAGTACAGGCTCAGCAGAGAGCAATTTTCAGGAGAGTAACTTCAGTCAGAAGCAGACTATTTCTAATGAAGAGTACTGTGAGTGAACGATAGGACACTCATTTGACAAGACACTAAACCCATAATCATAAAAATGCACAAACCAGTATAATCATAGCAGAAACTGCTCTAGCTGAGAGCAAGAAAGGGAATTTTTGATGTCTACCACAAACCCTAAATTACAGATCAAATTTATCTGCAGTGGGCAAACAAAAGCTCCAAAGCAGCCAGGTAACTAAATACAATGGGCTAAAGAGTTCTCCTGCTTGTTCTTTCATGAATGACAGGCAGAGCATCTGCTGAGAGAGGGATTGTGTTATGTCCATCCTGACAGCCTTGTGGCTTGTTCCCCTGCTTGTTTCCGAGCAGAAGAGAAACAGGCCATGAAATATGGTCAGTGTGCCTGCATTTCAAACGAGCACTGACACCCCCTTTGCAGCTCAGCCCTGGGAGGCCTGGCTAATGGCTCATTGCAGAAGAGTGCTCTGTTTAGCAATACGTAAATCACCAAACATTCACCCAACACCAAGAGAGCAATCCAAGCGGAAATCACTGCATAATGAGCCAGACGCCTAAAGGACTTTTCTGTCTGTGGATTCCAAGCCTCTTGCACTATATAGCTTAAACTGCACATTCTAGGTCATTTGGGAAGGTTTCAAGTCTGCTCTCACATTTATACAGGCTATAGGAATCCCAGTGCTTTGTCTGTAAGCATAAAAAACAGACAAAAAACCCCACATTTATTTTTAAATTGATAGGATAAACTCAAGGAAAACAGACATGGAATTACAAATAACTGCAAAGGGTTTTCAACATCTTCTACAGAACACTGTCAGAGAATTACTACTTTTGTAAAGCTGTAGCATTTTGTAAATTTTAAAAATAAGCCTTCAAATTTCCTTCAAATTCAAAACATAAGCAAAATTAGAAAGAGGATGACTTGCTTTTTTCCATGATTTCTAACCAGAAAATAAAAACACCTCCCTTCACCTTGCTCTCAAAAGTAAATTGGGCAACAGCAGCTCTGCTATGAAGGCAGTCATTTGCAAAGACTGAATCTATTTCAATTTTATTATTAGTTCTAAGCCTCTCTCTTCCTGACGCTGACATACTGGGCTTCTACATAGCTCTGATATTCTCCTTTCTACTGCACCCCCCAGCATTTTGCACTGAAATCATGTCTGGAGAGAAATCCAGAGCAGACTCAATGCTGTCATGAGGGAGCATAAAACTCTCTTTCAAGTCTTGCCTATTCTGAGTCTGGCACTGAGAGCTGAATCTGACCTTCCAGGCTCCTCCTCAGGAAATCAGCTCAAACAGAACTGGTTCAGTGGATCATGCTGCTAAACCCCTGATAATTCCCTTGCAAACAGTCTGCTTACACCTTGGTTTTCAGAACTGATTGAAATCCTTATCAATAAGCCAAGAGCCATCCCAGTCTGTTCCATCAGACAATCCTTGGTTCTTCATTTCCAGATTCTCCAAGTCAGCCTTTCCTGCTTGCTCAGGTGTCACAACCATGGATAGAGCAACGTTTAACCATCAGACCACCCTGTCTCTGACAAGTGTGTACATAAAGATCACCTCATTTACATTTTTTTGCAGATGAAAAGCATAATTCAACTATGGGCCTGACATTCAAAAAGGCTTAATAGCTAGAACTTGAGGTGACAGGCACCTTTGTAAATTATCAGCCAGTAAAAGGCATGGTCTTGTGTTTGTCTTTTGGTATGCAACAGAAAACCACACATCTAAACTAACTGCATCCAGGGAGGACAAGGATTTGAGTCAACATTACTATCACATACAAACTTCAAGCTCTTGTGTTCAAGAATACTTGCAGGTTTTACTTTGTAAGGGAGAAATGATTACTACAAACAAAAAATTGTGGCCTCCTCTGCAAGCTCAGGACCTTCACACAAAAAAACTGCAGCAGAGCATTTTCCTCTTGTATGTGAAAGCACAATTACACGTGTATTTCATAGATGAGGACAACAGGGCTCTACAGTCTTCCCTGCACATGCAATTGCAAGTAGTTGCAAGATAATAACTCCTTATTAAGGCTCAAATCCAGAAGTGTATCCAGGCAATGCATGAAGTAAGAGGGGCCCTCTGTGGCCATAGAAAGAACTTCCAGTTTCTGAATTTCATTCAGTCTCCCTGCTGCTGACTTTGTCTCTTCAACTGTGAACCAAACAGAAGTGAGCCAGGACATTAATCTCTAGCTATTGCAGTTTTCTGTTCACCTCAAAGTAACAGCAGGCAAACAGAAGATAGTAATTACCTTGGAGTTTTGCTTACATTGTCTGTCCTTAATCCTATTTCAGTGTCTCTATCATCCCAGTATTTTCAGACATCTGAATAATGAGTTCTGTTGGGGAGCTGGACACAGTGCATAATGGATTTATTTAAAGATGTATTGAACATTATGGAGAAATGGTCATTCAGTCCAAAATGCAGTGGTGAGCACAACAGAGGTACTGCTGCACCCTGCAACACTTCTGAGGAACCCAAGAAACAGGGACAATGCTGGAATGTCAGACTGCCTGCATTTCCCCACCACCTCTACCCACAGATGAGCAATGCATAAAAAGCCATGGGCAGGTGCTCAGAAAATCCTATCACTTCTTGTTGATGCTGCTCAGGAGACTGCAAACAGGGACTGGCAAAGCCAAGAGCAGTTTTACTATGCTGCTGCTTGGAAAAGGCCCCAAATCAGCTACAGCAAAGCTCAGGCTTTTGAGGGAGGAAAAGAGAGAGCTGTGTTGGAAGAGAAAAGCTGCAGGGAAGGATGACACTGTGACAGGTGACTGACAGCATGGATATTATTTAAAATCTTTCCTGAATCAATTCAGCCTCAAATGAGATGTTGCTACCCATCTGAAAAGTTTCCTCCTACATTGGAACTAGGTGCATTGCCTTCAACACAGGACTTTAGACTAAAATAACCCTCAAAGGTTTTCAGCAACCCTGTGGATTTTTTTACTAACAGCAATCCTTCACCTGTCTTCTACCTCTTCTAGGAACAAGACAGACCCTCTAAGCTAGGTGACCTTACAACAGACATCTGTGCTTAGAAAAGCTGATTCATTAGGAACTCCTCAGTCCTGAATGAGGCTTTCAAATTAAAACGTGGCAAATATTTTCTAGTTAGACACACTGAACTCACTCCTACTCCTCTTAACCAGACACACAAGCATCTCACTACTTGGTTATGCAACTGATCTCAGCACAGGCTGGAGACAAGTTCATCACCAGCTAGTTAGGTTCCTTCCATAGGAATTACTAGTCTGGAAAACCCAGCTGAGCAGAATCTTAATATAAAGTTTAAATTAAGATTGACCTGTCATATTAAACACTAATGCTAGCAAATAGAAGACATTGCTGATTTTCATGTGTGGGTTTTTAGGTATTCTCATGGGGTTTTGTGTTTGTTTTCCACAAACCCAGGCTCTTTTGTAATATACTGTCTTAATTCTTTCATATTTAGAGCTTTATTGTTCTTCAAAACTGTGGGGAAAAATGAATGGCCCAGCAGATTCAAGCCTCCTCTTCAACTGCTCGAATCAATCAAATTTCGGTTTGGAAACATCAGAGCAATGTGGCAAAGAGACACACCTTGAGAACATCCTTTTTGCCACTTTCTACTTCCTGAACTTCATCCTGGCTTTTGCTGGCAATGCCCTGGCTCTCTGGCTTTTCATCCGGGACCAGAAGTCGGGCACACCCGCCAACATTTTCCTGATGCACCTCGCTGTGGCCGACCTGTCCTTCGTGCTGGTGCTCCCCACGCGCCTGGTGTACCATTTCTCTGGGAACCACTGGCCATTTGGTGAGATCCCATGCAGGCTCACCGGCTTCCTGTTCTACCTCAACATGTACGCCAGCATCTACTTCCTGATGTGCATCAGCGTTGACCGCTTCCTGGCCATCGTGCACCCCGTGAAGTCCATCAAGCTCCGCAGGCCCCGTTACGCGCACGTGGCCTGTGCCTTCCTGTGGGCCGTCGTGGGGGTGGCCATGGCACCTCTGCTGCTCAGCGTGCAGACGGTGCAGATGAAAAACACAACGGTCTGCCTGCAGCTCTACAGAGAAAAGGCCTCCCGCCACGCCCTCGTGTCCTTAGCAGTGGCCTTCACCTTGCCCTTTGTGACCACGGTGACTTGCTACTTACTCATCATCCGGAGCCTGAGGAGCGGCAACAGGGTGGAGAAGCACCTGAAGGAAAAAGCCGTCAAAATGATCATCATGGTGCTGATGATCTTCCTGGTTTGCTTCGTCCCTTACCACGTGAACCGCTACATTTACATCCTGCGCTCCAACGGCAGCCGAGCGTCGTGCGCGACGCAGCGCGCGCTGGCCCTCGGCAACCGCGTGGCCTCCTGCCTCACCAGCCTCAACGGCGCGCTCGACCCCGTCATGTACTTCTTCGTGGCCGAGAAATTCCGGGAGGCCCTGTGCAACCTCTTCTGCAGCAAAAAGGCCGTCACGCTGCCTCAAACGTACGAGGGTAAGACAAACGAAAGCTCGCTCAGCGCTAAGTCTGAACTGTGAACGGGGCTCTCGTCAGTGCTTTGTCTTTGGAGCGCTCCCTTCCAGCAGAACCAGCTGAGAGCACAAATGTGCAGCAGGACAGCCCACCCAGAGCCAAACTCATCCTGAGAAGGGAAGTTCTGCTGCTGTTATGGGACTGCCATTAGCCAGAAGCCCTCTGACAACAGAGATCACGCGTGCTTGTCTTGCTGAAACTGCAAACAGAAGGACAGTTCTGATTTCCAAGATGTGAAACTGAGGGCTGAGCACTTAGGAATAGGGAAGGGGGCAAAGAGGGAAATGGACCTATATTTTTTTAAAGAACTTAATTCCCAAAGCACTCAGTGCTTCCTCTGCACAATGCATACAGCCTTCTTTAAAATTTCATGTTGTGCCAGCAGCAGAGATCCACGCCAGGGAAAAAAAAAACAACACATTTGCACATCTTGTTCAAGTCTCTGAATTCAAAGCATTTATATGTAGTAGAGAGAAAACTGGTACTAAATGGTGACAAGAAAAATAAAAGACCAGAGTGATGCAATGAACCCAACCTGGACTGGAATTAAGACAGAACAGACTCCTGTCTTTAAGATAGTTTACAATTCTTTTTTGTGACTTATCTAGCAAGACTATTCCTGCACTATGGATAAAGTAGGGATTATCTTCATTGTCCCTGATAAAAACTGCATCCAGCAGAATATGGCTGGAAGTGACAGGCAAACTAGGGCAGACCAGGTACAATGAGAAGGGGAAAAAAGAATGCAAGAGTTTCCAATAATACTTACTAGAAGACTGCTTCAATGCCATGGAAATAAATCTTATAGGAAATCATGTGACAGGTGAAATATGTTTTTATGTAGGCACACACACATATCCCTCTTCTGTGCTTCTGGGAATGAGTTCCTCACCATTTCAGATTTGGTCCACAAATTATGAAGTCAAATATACTTTATCTTGCTTGAACTGCTTTTATCCTGACTGCTTTGCAAAACACGCTGAGTGTTATCCCAGCAGCCCATCTAACAACCTTAGGTGCCAAAAGAAAATCAATTACGTCCATCTCCAAAAACTAAGGCACAGAGCTTGCATGCAGGATGGAAAAGAAGAGGGAGTTGAGAGGACTCCCTGATGGACAGGTACAACCATATGACCTTTTCCTTCTTTCCTTCACCATTTAGTTAGTGAAAATACAAACTCTAGGAAACTACAAGGCTTTGCTCGTACCATATGAAAGCCTAAAATTAACTCTGAATTGTGCAACACTGTCTGCTAACTGCTGAATTATTTTCTTATAATGGTATGCTTTTGTAGAAACTCCACTTTGTGTTTTTATTTACTTCTGAATTAAATGCGTTAATTGACCTCTAGGACTCATTTTTATATTTTCTGTGCATAAAATGAATGATTTCTGAAGATGAGTGGAATCATATGTTGGAAAGACTTTGCTGTAATCATTGTGTTATTCTTTCGACCTTTTGCTGTATCTTGATTTCCTGCTCAGGAAAACTTGATAAATAACCTACCTGAGATCACACAATCTCTTTTCCTCACTTACTATGCAGCCTTCTGCCTGAAATCTCTTTCTTTTCCAGAACTCATCCAATAGCTACTGAAATTTGAGTTTCTGCATGTTTCAATGGATAAAGAACTTCCCACCTAACAGGTTATTCCTTCAAGTTTCTTCTGTACCTTTCCAAGCTTTCCTTCTCAGTGCACAGCTAAGTGAGCACCCTCAGCATGTCACTGCTGGAGTAACACAGTGAAAAGCTTCCCAGCCTCCTGCCCACCTCACCTGCCAGCATTCTTCACAAAACCCAGGTCAGCAAGGGTGACATCGCAGAGCTCGCAGCGGAAGCAGTCTGGGTGCCAGTTGTTGTTCATTGCCTTGATAACACGCCCAATAATGAACTCACCTGCAAAGGGAAAGTGTGAGAAGCGTGCAGAAAACAGTCTTAGCAAAATCTCCTGCCCTCCATAATCCTCCCACTTTAATTCCACAAGAACTATTACAGTCTAACTTTGGAAAAATCCAATTATTCCTGGATAACCCCAAATCACTGCTGGTACCGTGCTCTGCTTCCACCCAGAGCTCCTGGCTCCTTACAATGACCTCAGCAATCCCACCCAGGGCTGGATGTCACAGCAATGCTGGGAGGTTTGCACAGCCCTGTAGGTGTTACCCCAGTGTTGGTGTTTGGCACCTCTTACCACATTCCCCGCAGCAGGGAGCAAACAGCATCTGGAAGTCATGCTCACAGTACTTCCGACCTTCAAACTGCAAGCAAAACAAGAGAGAAGGAGCCCTCATGAATAACTGAACTACTTTTACATCTTCACAGTTCAGCATGATTTTCCACTGAAATAACCATTTAGTCAAGGTCAGCCAAGTTTTCCCACTCTAGCCCCCTACACACCTGTTTTTCAGCTCCTAAAGGTCCTCCTGAAAGAAATACCCATCTATGGCTTCAGCCTCAGGATGAATTTGCACAGTTAAATTAACATCAGTGCTGCTACAATAAGGCAAAAATCCTGAAGAATACCCAAATCCTTTTCCTACAGTTGCCTTTAATTTCATTTTGGCTTTAGTTTAGTTCAGAACTACTCCTCCTACACGAGGCTAAAACTCACATCAAAATAAACACAGCAAGCTTAAAATAATGTGTTACTCCAAATATGTGCTTGTGCATATTCTGTAAAAAATTTCAACCTAAATTTTAAATGGGTTCACTTATTTCACTTGCCCAACCAGAACAGTTTGGTAAAATATGTCTAAAACTAAAGACAAAAACTCACTTATGTCTAATAAAATATCAAGGCCAGGTTGGACAGCATTTTGAGCAGCCTGGTCTAGTGGAAAGTGGCCAAACCCATGGCAGAGCTTGGAATGAGATGAACTGTAAGGTTCCTTCCAACCCAAACCATTTTATGATTGTGTGATGATCAACAACACACATTTTCATTTTCTTTTTGAAATGCCTCTTCCCCAAAGAGCAGCTTTTGCTGTTACTGAAGGAGTATGCGAGAAGAAAAAAAGGGAAATTAAGTTGGAAGTGCCTCAACAAAATGACGCTAAAGCTTTAGGGAGACGAAATTAAAGACGGAAGAAAGACGAGAACTCCTATTTCTGCCCGAATTGCTGCCATTTGGAAGGAGCTGTCTGTCCCTGCAGCCTGGGAGCTCACCTCGTAGAAGAGCCCCTCGGGGAACTGGCGGAAGCACTGGGCACACACGAAGCAGTGCTCGTGGAACAGCTCCCCGTTGCTGTTGACGATCCTCTCGGCGGGGTCGAAGCGCGCCTGGCAGCGCTCGCACGCCGCGTTGGCCAGGGCGTCGGACATGTTGCTGCAGCACAGAGAGCACACTGAGCACGGGGCCACCGCCACCACGTCATGCAAGTGTCCCTCCCATCATCAACACAGCATTCACATGCTGCCCTGCTTCTTGCAGTTGTGAATGTTTTACTTTCTTTGTAGCTACTTCTCACGGTCCTTTCTGTAAATATAGCTATGTTATTGTAACTGTATCTTATCTCTCACATTCCTTTCTCATGGACACAGAACTTTGATGGACATTTCCTTTGACCACTGTGATTGAGGGAGGAAGAACTGATTTCCTCCAATGAATAGTGATTTCCAAATGGATATAAAAAATAAAGAAGGTGGGTCTTGCCCCCTTCCTTCCTTCTCTCTGATCCTGGTAACAGGTGTCTCTGGCTCTTCCTTTTGTGTCGATACTGTGACATTCACAAGGCTTTCAACGCCTTTTTACGTGGGAAAAAAGCGCATCAGTGCGTCGATTCATCACTGACGTCAGGTAGAAATAAGGTTCTGACAACTCACATGGGCAGATGAGGTCGTGCAGCAGACTTACCTAGGGCACACTGTTGGCTGCTTCACTCATATTTCACCCCATAACATCATCCTGCTAACAGCTCACAGCAAATAGCCACACTCTTTCATCAACCAGCAAACCCAAGGATCCTGAGTTCTTGGGCTTCTGGCCTCAGGATGTGCACCTCTGATATTCTGATGTGTAATAAGCACTGATATTCCCTGGCAGTCTCCACTGTCAAAAGAACAGGGTATTTCTGCCTCTACAGACCCCTGTCCTCCCCACAAATTAGTTGAAACTATCAAAGTGTTACAAAGGTACAGGGAGAAGTCCCTCTGGCTGCCTTGGCCAACACATCAGCTTCCTTTCCTCAGAAAGTGAGGCTAAAAAAACCCCCAAAGTCACATTACAAATCACATAAAGAACATTTCCTCTGTCTCCCCTCAAATATGGAATGATCCAAAGCACTTTCACAAAATTTTCATGCTTGTCACATGCTAATCTAAGGTAATGCAGTTTTGACATCATGTGTCACATGTCCAAACTGAGAGGGAAAAATTATAAGGCACATCTCAATTTCTTGTTGCAATGTGATCTTTTTTTAATCACCAGACTATCCAGTAGTATAAAACCTCAGTATTATTACACTTCTAGATATAGAAAAATATTTTATGCCTTCTGGGCATCTTTTGAATTCTATGATTGGAAAGATTGCAGTTTTATAGGTGGAAGTATAAAAATTTGCCAGCACGTTAAAAATCTCCAAACTATTGGTATAGCATTTTTCCTGAGGCACATAATGTACACATAAAACAAAAGACAGCTTGGCTTACAAGCTTTTTTTCTTTCTTTTTAGATTCAAAGTTACTCTGAACTGCATTTCCATTGTTAGTATTATTCTACAAGCCAACATGCTGCTTTCCCCACCTCTTCTTTGAGAGCTGTAATTCACGAAGTTTTTCCAGGAGGAGAAGATTCTCATTCCTCTGGTCAGAAACATCCTCCCCAAAACACAGCACTGTCTGAATTCCAGGGCTGTGTGCCCTGAGCACAAGTGGAATGAGCAGGGAGCAGCCTCACACCCAGGTGTCTCCCACCTTCAGCCTGCATCAACATCCTAGGCTGTGACCTGGAGTGACCTCTCAGCAAAAATAGACTTTTTTTCCTACTGCTGCAATTCCAAGGGAGGCAAAAACCAAGGGAGACTGTAATAGTTCCAAGAATGAAGTACTAATTTAGACGAAATTTGTTACAACTTGTTTCCTTCTTGCAGTACAAAGGATATTTAAAGAAACAGACATGGACTGGAATTATGGACAAGAGGAAATCCTGTAGTTTCATAATGTAGAAATCACAGGTTAAAGACACATTTTTAGCTTGACACAGTAGCAAAGGAATAGGCCAGTACAAAACCATCAGTGTTTGCAGCAAAGCTGAGAGCTAATCAGCTTGGTTTTCAGCCACCACTCTTTCAGCTACACCATGCAAACATGTACCAGGTCTTGAAAACAAAATCTTCCCAGCAAGTATGTTTTCCCTCTTGAAAAGTTCAGTTCCTGAATTCCAAGACTTGAGCTAGGCAACAGCCAAGATTAAGAAAGACTGGTGTCAACACAGTGAAAAATCTCCTCTGGGAAGAAAACCAGGCAAACACACTATACACTAACAATACAGCACCACCTATGGTTGTGCTTGCTGGTTTTTTTTTTCTTTATAGGCATGAAATCAACATTTTTAAAAATCCTAATTTCCTTCCTTTTTTCTTCCCCCAAAGTGACCCACCAGTGCCAATGCCAACATGCTGGGTGAACTCTGCTAGAGCAGAGCTGCCACCTCCACAACAGCATTTGCAACCTGCACAGCCACGTTCCTGCAGGAAACACAGCACAGTTCACACCACACACTGTGGAACACACTTGCCCTGGGAGAGATTTTCACACAAGTCCTGTGGCTGTCTGGGCAAGAAAGAGAATGATGACACAGGGACTCACTTGTTGATGCTGACAAGACTTCCTCAGAGGTGTAAGAAAGATGATCATGATACAGTCTGAGCTACCCATGCCAATGAGTGTGACTTGTTACTCACATGACAAAAACTATCAGTCCAGGAAAATATAAATAAAAGAAGCAGTACAAAAAATAACAGTTCTCTGCCTCAGCTAAAACCCAACAGAAATTGTTGGGAAGAACCATACCAGTAGCAGTCAACTAAACCCAGCAGCTGCTGACCAATGCATCTCCTGCAACACAAACCAGCAGCTGCAGCTCTTTGACAATCACAGCTCCAGTTTTACCTCCCTGCTCTTTTTCCCTTCTTAACACTGCGCCCATTTTCACTTCAGACAATTCATTGTTTTGCACTCAAGCTAAAATTTGCCTGCAGCATTGCTCTAAAGATAGCACTTTGCATTTATTCAAAGGCTTTACTTTAACATTCTCCAGTTTCTTAGGTTGCCCCGAGTACACACTCCTGTGTACCCTCTTCCTTCCACAAAACCAAGCAATTTTTCAACTAGCTGAATGTTAAAATTAACCAAAGCTGGAAGGAAGAGAGGGCACACTGCTAATTCAGAGCAGTTTTATGGTTCAGTTTACTACACTGCTGCAGAAGCACTTCTGCCAGCAGCATGGGCAGAGGAAGGGTCACACCACAACCACCTTTTGGTGGTGGTACCAGGAGTGACAACAAAAGTTGGACTTGTTGTGTCAATCATCAGATATTTAGATCTAAATCTTTCCCACACAGGACAGTCCCCAGTATGGAGTGCTTCTTCTATTCTGTTTGCTCATCGATTTTTTGCTATTCAGTAAAATAAAGAATCTTCCTCTGTTTTAACAATAAGCCGGTGACACAAAGACAGGAAAGGCTATTAAAACATGATGAGATCAACATCCTGCAGTTATCCTGTCCTGCACAACCCCAAAAAATACCAGTGCTCAAACAATGCTTTGCTCAATCTTCCACCATTATGTGCTGTATCTTTAACAAATTATCTTCACAAAGTACCTAATTTACAGAAATGGTGTTTTTACCATTATAATTAGGTTTCTGATGCTTTGACTTCTCTGAAGGATTTACTATACAGTACCAGCACTGCTCTCAAATGGAAAAAGAAAAAAAATGAAAAAAAAGAAGAAACAAAAATTACTTCTTTAAAAGAAGTGGACATTATTATAGAGACCATTCTGTGCCACATGCTACAGGAATGTTCTTCTGTCACTGAAGTCAATATTACCTCCTTTTTTACACATTTGTTCAAAGGGATCTAGCACTGGTGACAGATTAAGGAAAAAGAAGCAAATTTAATAATTCCACTGCTAAAAGATTAGAAGAGGAGCTCCAGCATTTGCCTTTACGTTAGCAGATTTCATCATCTTAAACTTGGCTGCAAAATGAACCAGACAAGTGGACAATGAGCAGAACAGATGAACAGTCTCACATTTTGCCTGAGAAGGAAAGGAACTGCAGGAGTGCTTGTGTCAGAAAAACCCAGCCAAAAAAAAGAAACAGTTTTCTGTAATTGGTTTTGAAAGCTTTTTGGGTTTAGTGGCAAATAGAGTTCTCCTTCATCACAATGCTGAACATGCAGGATAGAGTTGACCCAAAACCTTATAGATACTACAAAAGGAAAGCAAGATGATAATTCAAGATACAAGAACCCAGGGCATTACCCAAACCTCTGCTGGGGAACCCTACCAAGGTGTTCTCTACTCATTCTGGTCTACCAGGAGCAAGTATGGAGAAAATCCCACAATATGATCACATTTCGAGTGTGTATGCACACCCAGAACAGTGAAAAGTCAAACCAAAAGAGCTGTCACCACTTGTGTATGTCACAGATGTCAGCAGCCAAGATAAAAATCAGAGCACTCCAGGAGAGGGGATTGTGCCCACTCCCACAGCATGGCTGAGAATTAGTGGCTTTATGTCCTCAATGCTGAAAAAGACAAAAGAAAATCTGCTGGGACAATACCAGACTTGATGATTAATATCACAGATAATGACTAATGCAAAGACAAAAGAAAGAGGAAGGGTGTCAGTTCGTGAACTTGTGCTGAAAAAAGGCCCTTATCTTTCCAAAATCTCTTCACTGCAGTTGACTTATCTGGACAACTTTCCCAAATTGAATTAAATTCTTTAGGGTTATTATGAAACTTGTCATAAAATGTTGGAAAAAAAGCAACCCCCATTTGTTTAATGTATGATTTGTTGTGCATTTGTTGAACTATGTGCACAGTTTAACATTTTCAGCATTTCTCCTTCTGCTTGCATTGAATTTTCAGTTCATTCTGTTTCAGTATTTTTTCATTGGCTGAGTAAGAAATTAATAGTGTTTATCTCAGTATATCTTCCTTGGTCATGCCACCCCCAAACTTTTAATGAAATAAACATTTTTCTTCCTTATTCGGAACACAGGAATAACCAACGTTAAGAAAAACATATAAATGCAACTTATGGTCACAATATGGGAAAAACCAATCTCTCCTTGGGCCTACCAGAACAGCAATTTGCTATTAGTAGAAACTGGGGGTTAAAAAATAAAACTCCACACATTGCAGCTGAGACCAGAGTCCAATGTCCGAGTGGTTGACCTGCAGGAAGCTGCAATCAGGCAGAGCTTTGGGACCAGCAGCTGCAGTGAAAATCTGTTGGGATTCACACAGAAAAAAATCCTTTGCCGTGGGTATTGGGAGTCCCTCTCAACACAAAGCAATACTTACTGCCAGTAAATCATGAGCAATTACTTAAGAAGACACACTGTTCACTCAGCCCAGGAAAACATCAACAACATAAAGAAATGTACAGGTTTTAAACAAATTACACCTCTTACACAGGAAAGCTCTTATTATCAAGCATATAACACTTCACCCAGAGTGGCACTTTGATAAATAACTCCTTACACACATTTAATCTTTCTCTTCCATTGCCTCAAAGGGACTTGATTGTGCTGTTTGTTTACCAGCACTGATAACACAGATCATTCCCCAAATGTACTCATCAATTATCACCAACTGGCAGCAGCACTACTTTTGGATTACTCTCCTTTGCCTCAAGAAAGGACAAACTATCAGGGTCTATCAGGAAGGAGAAGCAAGAATTACCACTAGCTCAAACACCAAGGATAAATACAATAATTCAGGGGAGAAACTTTGCAAAGGGATTAAAACCTTCAGCACTGTCACCTGCTCAGTAAAACCAGAATATAATGGCTCTATGCTTACTTTGCTTCAAGAACTATGATGTGAGAAATGTACTCAGTTGACCTGTACATCTGCTTTCTCAATGCTTTTCTGTCCTCTCCCAGGTTCTTTTCAGTTTTCCTGAACAGCATTCTCTCCACTCGATGGCATCACCATTTCCTTCACTACTACTCCCCTCCTCACTGAATTCTCATACATTCACACCCACAACTTTGTGTGGGAAAAATAAAAAAATTACCAACTAAGAGCTACTGGCTAAAAGGAAAAGAGCAGGGAAAGCAGGGTTCTAGTGAGGGATTCACGGTTCAAACTAGTTCCTCAGTTCCAGGCAAACATCAGGCCTATTTCCTGCTAAGAAAAGTCTGAAATTCAGAACTCCTGACTGCTAGAAAATCTCCTCTCCTGGATGCTCACTGCTCTCTCCAGTGACAGACTTCAGATTCCATGTTGCTGCTGCAGCTCACAGTCCTCCCAAAATGCAAGAAACTGCATTTAATTCCTGTTAATTTATCTCCTGTACAGAATTAACAAATGAAAATTCAGAAGTGAAGTAAAATTTTAATGCGAAGCACGAGAAAAGTAATGATCAAATCAAGCAATGGATTTGTCTGGACAGATTTAGGAAGCTCTGGTTTACATGTTCTAAATAATCTCACGAAGCAGCTACACTTGGAAGCTTCAGCTTCTGCTGGATTGGAATTATTTACAAAAACTGAAATCAAGGAGCTTGCTACAACAGTATAGCTAAAGACATGGACTAAAAACCAAGGAATGGTAGAATTTTATCAACGTTTTGACAAATTTCACCATTTTTTCACTCCCACAGTGCCCAAATGTTTCACCACTGACAGCACTAATGCTGTTTCTGAACAGCCTGGCACAGAGCTCGAAATGGGAAAGGTCCTCCACTGTTGCTTTCCTGTTATTGTTAAGACCTGAAAGCTTTCTCATCGGCAAAGTCCTTTCCTTCTTAATCTGCTTGGAAATGCGAACAAGCAGACCTCATCCCCTCTGGCTCTCTGCAGACTCCGCTTTCACTAAAACAGCCCCACCACCAGCACTGCCCGTGTACCCCCCCCCGGCCAGCGCCTCCCCGGTGCCCCCAGGTCGGAGCCATACCCAGGGCCGGCAGCGGCCGCGCCTGTCCCGCGGCTCCGCACTGCGCCCGGGCCGCTGGGGGCTGCCGGCGCCGCCGGTACAGCTCGGAGCCTCGGGCCGGCCATGGCACCCCGGGCC
>VZRZ01002149.1:1200-41661 GCA_013398175.1 Climacteris rufus | reverse complement strand
TCCGCGCCGCCGTGTGCGGCCGAGGCAAGGGACTGCCCCTGTGACAGCGGCCTGGGCGCCGCGCTCAGCCCTGCCCCGGCGGGGTGAGCCCGGCTCTGCCGCCGCACCCCCCGGAGTCCCTCGCACACGGACTGGGAGCCGACTCCGAGACGGGGGACGCCGCTTCTCTTCGCCTCCTGCGCGGCCTGCCGTGTTCTCCTGGCCGGCAGCCCGGAGCGGCGCCTGCCGGGCGCGGGTGCCCGCCTGCCGAGCCGCCCCCGGCGCGCTGTGGGCTCCGGAGCCATGGTTGGGATCGCTCCACCTCTGGGTGGGAGCGGCAGCATCGCACTGCCTCCTTCAGCTGGGACCGACGTGGGAGCCGAGGCCGGGGAGTTGGGGACTTGCCCGGCGCTGAGGAGCAGCTGAGGTGCGCGAGGCTGACGGAGACACGAAGATGATTTAGCAAAATGTGATCAAGTCTGGGGGAGAGCGTTCAAAAATTAACTGGTATTACCTCATTTTGTGGTGACCCCTACACTCTGAACACATACTGTTGTTGCTGCCACCTCAGACCAGTGGTGAATATGAAGACTGTGACCACTGAACTGCATTTCTCTCTAAAAACCAGCTTTAAAATAACCAGCCAGTAAGTGAAACAAACTTTCCTGGGGCCGTGGGTCACAAACACTGCCCGTAATTGTAAGGTTGGGGGGTGGGGTGCCTTTCTGCATGATGATGAGAGGATGCAAGGTGCTAATGTTACTTAACAGCTGCTGTAAGGGACCAAATCCTTGGGCTTTAAAAGGATAGCTTCTGTTCTTAGAACTTTACTTTTATGTGTGTGTGTATATATCTATATTTTGCTCTCTAAACTTGGGCAGGAGTTGCTTACTTGTCACAGGCTGACCTTCAAAAATAGATCTGCCAGTAACTGGAGCTCTGTTTCAGTGCAGAAACTGAGCTGCCTTAGGAAGGTGCTGGATCCAGGCTGGCACAGCTGGCTGCTCCACTTTGGACTGCTGCAAGGAAATGGGACCAGCGGGCCTCAGCTGCACAGAGCCCCCAGTGAGTATCTCACTGAGCATTTGTGCCTCATGGACAACATAAAGCCACTGCAATACTTACCTGCTATCACTGTTAGTCTTAACATATTCACCAAACACTTTCCTGAATTAAACTGAAATTGTTAAAGGGGGTACTTAATGTACACAGATTGCTTTAATAAAACTGTTTGTGTCCAGTTGTCAATATAGACATTTCCCTAATGGTCACTTTTTCCCATTAAAAATGTAGATCAGAGCTATCAGAACAGCATTAAATTAGCCCTCTTGTACAGTGTAGAAAATGAATTTTATTCCTAACAGCAGTATAAAATTAAACAAATCTGAGACAAGCTCTAAACTGACAGGTTTAAGCATAAGATTCTATGTGCAGCACTGGTAAAAGAACATGACCTGAGGAATACAGAAGTATATTCTCATTAAATAATTGTGTCCATTGCCCAGCAATAGTGGGTCATGCTATCACGGACTGTGAAGCTGCTTCTGTCTCTCCTGGTATTCTCTTACCTTCTAAATTTTGTAGAAAATCTAGCTCATTATCAGGTTTTCTTAGGGCTTTTTGAGCATATGATTGTGAAATGCTTCAAAACTCAATTTAAAATGCTGCCCCTTGATGAAGAATAACTTAACACCAAGTACCACAGTGATTTAAGGAATCAACCAGTCATCAGAGGAAATACAAGTTGTCTAGATAAACCTGGGTTTTTTGTTAGATACACTCTAACTTGTTTTGATAGAGGACTGTGCTTTAATTAAAGCCTAAAGCTCATCCCCTAACTCATATGCCAAGTATTAGTTCTCTTTTAGCCTCTTAAACATATTTAGGGCTTGCTAAAAAAAAAAAAAAAGAAGAGGGCAAGCTTTCCCCTTTGCCAAGGATTAAACCATTAGTATTTATCATGAAAACATCAGGACAGGTGCTGACTCCCAGACATATACCCAAAGCCCTTCAGACAGAGCTCAAAGGCATTTTTTCTCAAGGGAGAAACTGTCATATCAGATGCATCTCAGCTGGTCCCCAGTTAATTCCTTTAAGACCATTCTGTCTCTCCTGAGCCCCAGCACAAGGATTTTATAGGCTGATGATCAGTTACAATTTTCAAATTTTATACACCACAAATTAAAAACTAAAAAAAACCCTACCTGTGACTGAGTGAACCATGGAGAAGCATCTGTGCTTTGATGTCTTTAAGTAAGGTGGGACATCAGGACTTGAGGCAGGCTTTGGTAAGCCTGACTGCATCAGAAGATGCAACAGCTGCCACTGGGCTGCAGCAGCCTCTAGAGCTACATCAGCTTATCCTGAATATTATACCCTGAAAGTCAAGGCAGGAGAGGGGGAAGCCTGGGACTGATTTTTCATTACACATGAACTGTACTTTTAATGGAAGACCTTCCTGAGAGGTATCTGTCAGGTACTTACATGATAACATTTTCACTGAGGTTTTGGGTATTAAAGAGCCTTGTGATAATCTGGTAGTTGGAGATGATTAATAGGAATGATTTAGGGGGAAAACAAACTCATGGTTGGTAAGCAGCTTTATTATGAAAAGTGGGAAATGGGAATAACCCCTCCTCCTCATTTCCCTTCTCTAGTAAAACCAGGTAACAATATCCTAAAGAAAAAGACACTTAAAAATGTTATTATGGAAGTGTGAATTGCACTTCAGCAACTAATGCACCAGACTCTGCTGAACACCCATGGCTTTCAACAGTGTGTCATACAGCTGTTGTAAAACAGACCAATCAAGCTGCTAAACTTCCCTCTTTCTCAATTTCTATAAACAGATGCTGTTTTGAACAAAAATCCAAGGCTTGCCTAGGTGAAGTGTAGAATGACAACATTTGCCATGATGTCTGTCTTGCATCCAGGTTATGTAACTCACACTATGCCTTGACAACTTGTTCTAAATGGTGTTCCACTTTTTTCTCTTTCAGGATGGCAGACTAGCAAGCAGCAGTGATTGCCTGTGGTTTGGAATTTTAACCTCAGCACCACTTGTAATCTGTAGACAGCTCTGGTTAAAGGTGAAAATGAAAGCTCTCTATCCATGATAAACCAAAAAACTAGGAGTCAGCTCTCAGTATTCTAAATGGCTGAGATTTCAGGAGGTAGTGCTGTTGCTCGATCTGAAACACAAGTTTGCCTCTGTAGCAATAGGTGAGTAAAGAATCACACGCCGTGTTGATTTTTTGTTAATTATTGCGCAAATTACATTCTGTATTCATACAAAAACAACGTAACTCTTTGACAAACTGTACATATAGAAACAAGGTTCTGTCTGGAGGTGAACTGAAAGCTGTGGAGGTGCTCCATGTTCCACAACACTTAAAAAAAGTTCCAGCTCTTGACAAAACAAGAAAGTGAGGAAAACGGGAGTGGAAAGAACAAAACAAAGTAGCTACAACATTGCAGCTAGAGGCAGATGACTGATTTAGAAAAAGACCCCTGTTAGGAACTAATGCACATTCAGTTATCCCAGTTAAGAATCTAGGTTCGTGGCATTGCAGGTGACTTGGAGTCCAGAGTAGCAGTCAGTTAAATATTGTCCCACGAGGACTGGGTGTGACCCAGTCAAAGCCTCTTCTATCGGCCTCTTCCCCCCCTGGAGCCTCCTCTCCGTGCCTGGCCAGAGTTCAGGTTGTTTCCTCTTCCCCAGTTGCTGCCACTCCTGCCTCCTCGAGAGGGGTTGCTGCCTCCTCCAAAGCCTTCATCCCTGTGGAATCCATCGTGGTGCTCTCCATCCAGAGAGCCAGACCTGCCAGATTTGGGTGCTCTCTGCGAAGGTCCCGAGTTGCCTCGTCCTGCAAAGGAAGCACAGCCAAGTTACTGCTGAGAGTCCCAGCTGGGTGCCCCACACATCCTGCCCTGAGCTGCTTGTGCTCTGCTGCCATCCTTCACAAACCATCTGCACCTCACACCTGCACTTCTATCCTCCTCCCTCAATCCAAATTTCTTACACACATTTGGTGTCTCCATTGCAGTGCAAATCCAAATTTCTTAAACAGATTTGCTGTCTCCACTGCAGTGCAAATCCAAATTTCTTACACACATTTGGTGTCTCCACTGCAGTGCAAATCCAAATTTCTTAGACAGATTTGGTGTCTCCACTGCAGTGCAGAAGACAGAAAACAATCAAGCAATTCCTTGGGAATTTGGTACAGCCAGCAGTCACTCCAATGAAGTCAGAATAGTGATAGCATGGCCTCCAAACTGCCAGGCACTCCCAGCTCTTGTGCTTCAACACCATCTGTGGTTCTCTCTATGTTTTTATTGCAAAATACTTTTTTTTTTATCCTAAACAAAGACATTGCACTGTTGACAAGTTGAGACAGTTGAGGCTGATGGTGAAGATAGGGAGGAACATTACTGTTTTGTTCCATTTTTTGCTAAAAAATAATGGAAAAATGCTTAATTTTACTACTATCCAGGAACAAAAACTACACAAGCTCTTACTGGCAGGAACAGAATTTTCTAATTCTCACATATCTTTTTGGTTTTGATATGTAAATGAACATTAAAAAAACCCCAACACAATTCATTAGCCTAAAATAAGAAGCAGTACCTTGAAAAAAACAAAATTAGTGGTAACCTTATTTTATGGTCACATACTACAGCTAAATTCAGATATTTTTTCTGCACTTTAGCAAGAGTGATTTTTTTGTTGACTGTGCTTGGTTCCATGTAGAACAGTGACCAAATTGTTCCACAGAGTGTGTAATTCATGAAGTTTCAATCTTCAAATGACTTCACCCATACACCTGAAGGTGACATAGCCCACATATGAAGAAGTATTGTTCATGGTTTGTTTATCAGGGTATCTACCATCATTCTAAACTTTGTTTAGCACACTGAGTTAATTACCACACTTCTTGTGCCTGGACAGCAATTGTTTTGACTTCAATAAAGAATGATAGAGTTATCACAAATCATTACTGAAGGTGGAGAAGGAATGCTGACAGATTTGAGAGATGCTGGCTAAATTGAGAAACACAGCATGCAGTTATGAAAGGAAAGATAGTGCTGGAGAGTTCAGCAGCAGAGTTTTATTCAAAACATCTGTGAAGGAATGATAAAACCTGCTGTTCCTGCAGCTCTGGGGAGAGAGTCCATGCAGAGGAGGAGTTAATGCAGTGAAAACTGAATGGGCTTCAGGACAATAGTAAGAGAAGTGGGATGGAACTCAGTGGCAGCAAAGACAAAGCCATGCAGTCTAACAACAATAAATTCAGCTGTAGGCTGCCAGCTCAGCATCTGCAAGCAAATGAGAAGGGCCTTTGTCACTGATCCCTACCTGACAGTACCTTTAATGTGAGGACATTAAAGACAATATTTAAAAGAGAGAGCAGCAGCCCTGAGATTTGTAGGAAACAGGATCAAGAACTGGTGTGATGCTGATGGGACAGTGGGTCTGGCATACAGAGCAAAAGGCTCTGAAGAAGGTATTAACTCCAGAACAGGTTCTGGGGGTTACAGTAGCACGTGGCCACTTAGTAGGCAGAGGGAACTGTGACACCAGGAATTATTAATAAAGAATGGAGAAAGCAGAACCAAACCAGGAGAACTGTAAAAATCCATGGTTACACCACATCTTAAATCATGTGTGCAATTCCTGGTTACCTCATTTAATTTAGAAAAGGATCATTTAAAACTCAAAATAGCATATACAGAGTAACAAGGATAGTGAGAGATAGAGAACAGCTTCTTGAAAGAACAACTAAACAGATCAGAGCTCTGGCTGAGAGAAGAGCTACTGAATTCAGGCTGGAAGTGGTGGAGTTCAGTGCAATCAGAGGTGGCATTCAGAAATAGCAGGAATCCATTTTAAACTAAATTACAACACATCAAACGAAATTAGTGAATTATAAGCATAAATCAAGAGAAAAACATTTTCCTTCCCTTTTTTTTAAGCATAGTCTACTGCAATTAAGTTTTAGAGCTGTGTCCATGGGTGTTATGTATATCAAAAGTTTATATGATTCTTGAAGCAATTAGAGGATCACACAAAAGGTAACTGTAAAAAGCCACTAAATATAAAAATAATATTTTAGTAAAAGCCACTAAATACAATACTTTAGTAAGTCACTGAACTACAGATCTTCACAGAGTTAGAGAGCACTTCAGGGACAGGCTCAGTGTTTTTATATTTGAGTTAAAGGCTGTTGAGTTAAAGGATGACAACACAAGCATGAATATTAACAAATAAGTATTCTGAAAATGAGAAAAAATGCTCTTAAGTTTTTCAGCTGGATTAACAGGGAGCCAAAAACTGCTTTTCAACAGGGCAGTAAAGAAGGGGATTCTGTGACGCTGGAGAGAAGTTTGGATTTGATATTCAAGAACCCCCCCTGTTCTTACGTTCCTGTAAGACTTTCCCAGCTGGTAAGAGCAGATACTTCCCAGCTCAGCTTTATCCCCTGTGCACACAGAAGTTCTGCACAAACCCACTGCTGCCAACCACGGCAGTGTCACGCCAAGCTCTGGATAAGAGAGGATTTTACCTTTGCCCCTGTCCTCCGGAGGGGCAGCTGCGCTGTCCATGTCTCTGTGCTCGGCCGTGCCGGGCCCGTCGTGCCAGGGCCGCTTGCGGGGCGGCAGCGAGGCCATGTCCATGGCCTGCAGCGACGAGGGGCGCTCGCGGCCGGCCGGGGAGTGGCCCTCGCCAGGGGCGTGCTCAGCACGGGCTCCTGCCACGGAAACACAGCGAGGCCTTGTCACTGCCTGCCTTAGGAGATGCGTTTGTAGTGCTGCAGTTCTTTACTGTGTAACCTCCATACAGACTGTGCGCTGCTGTGTCCCCGTTTGGTCAGACAGAGCAATTCCTTTCCAGCTCTGAGACCCAAGGACACCGCACTGTCTCAGGCCCCAAGAAATGTAAACAAAAGTGGGATGGGGGGCAGGAAACTGGGAGTAAATGACTTCATTACCTGAAGCTGTCATTGGAAGATTAAACCTCAATATGCAAATGGACCAAACTTATACCAAACTTATAAAAGGATGAAAACCCGTGACCCCATTGTCTATTTTGAGTGAAGCCACTGGGGGGGCTCTGTCTGCCCTAAATGTACCTGAAGGCCCTTCATAAATATAAATATAACTGCTTTTTACTCTGCTAATTTCGTGTGGCTTCTGTTTTTAGGTAGTAATGGATAAAGCATCAACTGGATCACTATTCCTCATTTTTGGAGGCAGTCACACAGATTTACATACTGCCCACACTATCTGGCACACAACTGTAAGTTACACTTACACAAAGCTAAAACAGGTTTTAAAGATGATGGGAAGGAAAAATGTGACAGATGTAAAGTGTTCTTTTCAGTATCAAATATTTTCATGTATTTTAAGGACAATCACATCTTCATTTATTCGTGTGCTGTTTGTGCTCTTTCTTTCCATGACATTCTACAGCTCAGTCTTGCCCCATATGGGGTTGCCAGTTAATGCAGATACCAATAAGCTGTCAGACATTGCAGCCGAAAAGATTATTCTTGCAAACAACAACAAAAAAAATACCAACCAGGAGAAAGATTACTGTTGGCATTAATACACATCTTAAAAAAACACTCCATGAAATGTGATTCAGTCATCCAGAGATGACAACTGCCCAGGCAGTTCTGGACTGTGTAAGAATGCAACTGAGAAACCAAGGCTTTGAGGCCACAATCACTTTTGCTCAGTAAGACAGTTATATTTGGAGTCAGCTAAATTCTGTATTAGTTCTTTTTTCCTGAATTTAAAAGACCAAAGAACTATGTTTGGCTTTTCTCATGGTAAAATACTGATAACAAACATGCGAGGTACAGGAAAAAGAGGTGATTTTAAAGATTTTAAAATGATTAGATTGTAGAAGTCTACAAAGCTCACCAAATTTTTTACCTGGTTCTCTGTTTCCATCCCAGGATTCTGGTTTCCGCCCTCCTTCAAAGCGTGGAAATTCATCTGGAGTAGGAAGCAAACCCTTCCGGGCTCCTGAGCAGTGAAGGAAGCAGGGGAGAGGAGTGAGAAGAGACAATGTACTCATGAAAATGATATCATCTGCCCAAGAAATGCCTTTCCTTCCTCAGCCTTGTCTATCCGTGTGGAAGAGCGCTGCCCTCACCTCTCAGAGCACCTCGACCTCGCCCCCGAGCTCCATGGTCCCTTCCTCTGGAGTTTTCATCTGGAGACTCAAAAGTGTCATCTGGCCCAAAGTCTTCAGGGCCAGGAAAGCCATCTCTGCCCCTGGGTCCCCGGCCCTCATGTCTCGAGGGTCCTCCTCTTCTGAAGCTACAAGAAAGAACACGATACAAATGGGGGGTTTAGGCATAATTGAGTCTGTTTCAGTTTCATTATCAGCTCATTTCTGAACTGTTTCACTTAATGCTACAGCACAGACAAGTTACTAGAACAGGATTTGTAGTGGAAAAGTGCTCATTTTCTGCCTGGAGCACTCTGATGGTAATTTTTGTAGTTTTCCCCTCATACTTCCTCCTGTTGATTATGTTGGCTTTTCGTACAAGAAAAATATTGTTAAACACACTGCATTCATTGAATGAAAAGGTGGGAGAAACAATCAGTGAGTGATGATAGATATAAGGTGAGGTAAGGCAAGAAAGAGTATAAGTGCATTTCCCTTCACTGTGGTGGTCTTACATTCCCCTTCCCTTTTTTCCTTTCCATTTTGGTGATAAAACATAGAAGCAATGAGAGTCATGGCTGTAACAAAACATTCTAGGCTCTCATTCCTATTAATTCTATGATTCTTTTGCCAGATAATTCTCTTTTTCATTCCATTCTTCAAAGTTTACAACTTTAGCAAATGCATCTAGATTGCCCTTGGGTCTGTAGGGACAGTGATGGCTGAACAGTGCACAGTGGTATTCTGCAACCTCCAGAGCAGTTTATCCAACTGCAGTAATGAATTTTGTGTTGCAAAATGTAGTTATGGCACTGAAGTTGCTAACTGCCATCCAGTAAGTACCGTGGCACCTTCAGGAATTTGGCACAGTTGGGTTCTGTACAGCATCCTAACTGAGTACAGCTCCTGCAGCGCCGCACTGGGGGACTTGGAGAGCTCTTCAGAGAGGAGGGTGGCTCTTGCTGGCCTGCCAGTGCCATGCCAGGTAAGCCTGCAGCTGGCTGTGGGAATAACTAGTGGTTCTGGTGGTGCCAGGAGCAGTGTGAGCAGCTGGAGTGTCTGTAAGGCACATCCACGCTCCGCCTGTCGGTGCCAGCCCCAGGGTTCAGGGGCTGCAGCTCCTCACTGTGCCACCCAGGCTGCTGTGCCCACCCTCAGTGCCAGCTCAGTGTGGAGCACTCCCTGCCCACTCACAGGTGCCTCCCACCTCCCCGCTGCTCCCAGTTCCACGCTGGCCAAACTGGAACCACTCAGCGCTCCGGTGGAGGTGGCTGTGTGCAGCGTCCCCTTTCCCAGCTCAGTAACGACACAGTGCATCCTATTACAAGCAAAACTTTAGATACTTTTATTTAGAATTTTAACAACATTAACCTTTTAATTACAAATTTAAATATTTTAACAGTAGTCATAACACAATACAATATTTTTTAAACTTTTACATTGTTTTTAATAAAAAACAATAGGTCTGTCTCCACCTCCCAGAAAACAAACACAATACAGAGAGGAGACTGCTGTGCCTGTACAGGTACAACAGTGGATGGAGCAGTGCTGTGCATGGACCATGAACCATTCACATTAACCTGGATGGTTTGGGAAAACAAACTGAACAGTTTCAGGTACAAATGGTTCAAATAATCACAGAGCAATATCGTTTAGTCTTGAAACAGCACAGTCCTCTAGGTGTTTCTTAGAGGGCCTCCCACTTCAATACTGACATGGTGTGATTCGGCTTAGCTTAAAAATTACCAAGATTTCCAACACAGGGCCCTAGGGCTGCAGAAACAGGGCCTTTCCTATTTCTTCCAGGCAACTTATGGACACAGCTGAGTTTTGAAATCTACCATACCCTATGCCTGACATAGCCAGAGCTCCTACTATTGTGTTCTGGGTATCCTTATTCACCTTTTCATATCAGTCACACGTAAAACCCTGCCCTGCATCGGCTTCAGTTTCTGTTTGACTGCTCTCACATCTTCTTCCCCGAGGCCTAGGACCTTACTGTACACAACTACACACTGTGCAGATTAGCAGGCAGGAAGAGGCAGGTCTCTGTGGTAGAAGCATCGTGTTGATATGCACAGGTAGAGTAAGAACAGGACAGGGATGAAAAGGACGGGGAATTAGAGAGAAATACACATACACACATTTGCCTCTCATGCTTGATCAAACCAGTTACAATCTCAATTTCAAACCAAGTTGCTGAACGAGTGGCTGGGATTAAGTCCACCACAGCATCTGCAGTAAATGGCACCTAGTTCACCTTCATTCCAAGAAAATCACCAAATTTATAAGCACAATGAGCCTTTTAGAGCCCTGTGCCATTTCATTTCAAACTCTCTGGGCAAACACTTGTACTCTGATAAATAAAATACTCCGAGTTCAAAAGTCAGATTTACAGGTCACAAGGTTCTTGTTTCCCTTCCTGAAACTTCTTAAAGATCAGGACCATAATAAAATACTTTCCAGTCCCTAAGCATTTTCAATATAAGATCTGAAAATCCCTACTAAGCTTCTAAAAGTCTTGTCTGCTGTGTCTTTCAGAGTTCTGTGATGCAGACCATTGAGCTTGGATTCTCTCTGGCTTTACTTTTTAAAAATGGCTTTAATTGTTACCTTCTTTTAGTTACTGTTCATTTCTTTTCATACTCTTCACACAAAAGGAAGGTACATCTTTACAGAGCTAGGTAGAAAATAGCTAAAAGAAGAGCTGTATAGATGCAAAGTAAAAGGAATGTAAGAAAATGATTAAAAAGGCAACTAAAACACACAAAATTCACATTATGTGGAGACCACAGCATATTTGTACAAGCACACATTCTTATACATAGAGAGTTGGTGGTCAGTGAGAGGCTTAGACCTTGGAGACCAAATTTCACTCAGTTAAAGTAGCATAAATCTGGAGCAATTTCGCTGACAGTAATCTCAGAGTCAGCCTAAATCCTCCACATTGCCATTGGTAACTAGAAGCAAATTTATCCCTTTGTGATTTATTTGGAGATTGTGAGCAATGACAAGGACATTGCTGTAAATCAGATTATTTTTGAGTTCTTCACTTGGCATTAAGAAATAAGTCAGAGAAATAAAATTTCTACCAGCAAACACATGAAAAAATAGTCTCAACAGTCCAACAGATGCTGTAACTCTGTCCCTTCTGTCCAACAGTCAGATCACTGTTCCTGCTCCTTACAAGAGCAGTGCAACTCATCCTACAGTCTCTACAGTCATGCTGTAGTTTGTGACTGGAGACAGAATCTCACAATCCACTTCTAGTGTTCAAAGGTTTGTCACTTTAACCTTCAAGTCTCCTCTCAATTTTCATCAAAACGGTCTCAAGTCTTCATCCTGTGTCACTGGATCTTCTCTACAAACTTTCTCCCTTCTCTTTACTTACTGTTTAAAGACACGGAAGCTGCTGTGTACAATGACCACTTTTCAAGTTCTCTTCTATTACTGAATGATTTTTATGGACTCTATACTCTGGTATATTAGAGTTTTCATTTCCTTATTGGTTTCCAGTTTATAAATCTGAAACAGATAGACTCCTTAATGAAAAGGAAACCAGGAAAAAAAAAAAAAAAGAAAGAGTTCCCTCCATTCACCCTTTAACCCAAAAAGAGAAAGAGATTGAGTCTTACCTCTCGTCTCTCCTTCCTCGGAAGCGCGCTTCCTCCGGATCCCGCGGGTATCTGTCATCCGAAGGCCTCCGTCCTTCCCAGGCCCCCGGGGGCCCCCGGTTGGAGCCGCCTCCCTCGAACTCGCGGTGATCGGGGGGAAAGGGCGGCCCGGGCCCGCCTCGCCTCCACTTCTCGTCCTGCAGGGGGGGCCCTCCTCTGCCCTCGAACTCCCGCAGCCGGTGCCCGAACCTCTTGTCCGGGTGGAAGTCATCGCGGAAATCGTCCGGCCGCTCGAAGTCGTCGTGGAAGTCGGGGTGGGGGCCCCTCCTGTCCCTGCCGTCGGGCCAGTCCTGGCCGCCGCGGAAGAGCCCCCGCTCGGGGCCGTGCTCGGGGCCGCTGTTCTGCTCGTGCCGCCGCTCGGCCAGCGGGCCCAGGTGGTGGTTGGGCGGCCCGCGGCTCTCACCTGCAGGGACAGACAGCACAGCAGGGGCTGGAGCGTTCCCGCATCGCTCCGGCCGCCCCGGCTTCTGCACCGCTACACAGCACATGCGGGACGCCTCGCGTTAAACAGCAATTCTGGGAAAACTCCGCCTGCATATTCCACAGCTGGGGAAGCTTTTCTCTCGGCCGAGGCCCTGTGCTGCGCCCCAGCCGCTGCTCTCGGGATGCACTGCACTGGGACAGCCCTGCTTTTAGGAGATTGACTCACAATCTATCTCTTGAGTAACAAACAATCTCTTTAATTACCTTTATTCAGACCAGGTCCTTGGTTGTGAGGGCCCAGACGACCTTGTCCTCCCTGCTGGCCCAGGCCTGGTATCAGAGGAGGTGGACCCGGGTTCTGTCCATCCTGTCAGCACACAGGAAGAAAAGCCACATGAATTCCACGTGTGAACAGTTTAAAATTATTTTACAATTTTCTTTCCATCAAGTCAGCATCTGCACAGGTTGTCCTACAGAAACAGCTCAAGTTTCAGTGGTTTCAGCCTCATTTTTCTGACACTCACATCAGCAATGCTACAGTCACAAAACCACAATTTTATAGGAAACAGCATTTCAAGGTAACATTTTACCTCTTACAACCAAAGATGATAAAGCTCATATCCTACCCGAGTATGAATATTCTGTAAGAATGTACTGAATTTACTGAGTATTCTATACAAATATTCACTTCCTCTACATGAAGAAACTGTGTATATTTGTTTGAAAAATATCAGGTACTGATTTATAGGCAGTTAAAGAGCTGCACAGACCAAAGACTTCATTTGGAAATGAACAAAACAGAGAAACTATATATACCAAAATAAGTATCAAGAATATCAGGATGGGGGAACAACAACAAGGCCATAAGAGAACCTCTTCTCTAAACCTCTGTGAGTTGTTAATATGGAAATACATGAGTTTCATTTTTAACATGATGGCAAAGTTTATTTTTCTTAATTTTAGGATTTAAAAAAAAGTGCTAACCCTCAGCTAAGCATCCAGAGACAAATTGTTCAGGGAGTTTTCAGCACTGACAGAGCTAAAGGGAGGAGCCACAGTCACCTCCTTCCTCAAGCAGAAGCAGTTGAGTGTGCAGACATTTGGGTGTCATGTGATCCCAGAGAAAAAAATAAAGTATATAAGTGTCTTTTGCTATTTTCTCTCCCCTTTTTTTGGTGAATTTTAAAGGATAAAATAATGCTTTTTAAATTCAGCTGCTGCCAGATCATGAAAGATTTCTACAGGGAGCAAATTTACACTGGACCCTCTATGGGGACACTGGTTGGAAAACTGGACAATGGTCTAATTCTGCCTTTAAACAGCACAGGCCTGACAAAAAGACATCCCCTGGGGTTTGTGCTTGCCTGGAACTGAAAAGGGGCACATCCAGAATTTATACTGTAGCTATGAAACCCAACAATAAACATGTGAACCAGAGTTGAAACCTGCAGGATTGCTGTACAAAACCTTCTTAGGCTGACATGACCAAAACCCAAATCCCTCCCTTACCAGAAGCCCCTAAACATTTCATTTTTTCCTAGACATGTCTAGTATGCAAGATTTAAATTTGGCCTTCATATTGACTTGTTAAAACCCTTCCAGACTGCAGGTAGTCTGGAAATACTCAAAGACCTGTACTCCATCACACCATTGGGCCATAATACACTGCTTAACTTCTCCGTGAATCAAAGTGAAATAATTGTAATGCTCTAAATTTGTTTTGGAGAAACACTACCTTTTTTTCTGGTTGCAGAGAAGCAGGAAGTTCATTTGTGCATTTTTCCCATCATGTCTTGAAATATGGTTTTAAATTAAGCATTTATATTCAACTGCAATGTAGGTGATAAACACAAGAAAGCACACAAATATATACTACAAACATCACTGCATTGAGGAATTGTGTAAGGACATTGGAAAAATAAGCAAAATAAAAGATCAGTCTCAATGCCTATTAAAAAAATCTTAAAATCCCAAAAAATACTTTCCTAGTGAGAGAATGTTTTGAGTCCAAAACAAATCCATCCCCTGACTAGGTAAGAGCCAGCTATCACAGTGATTCTGCTGCTCCTGACCAAAACTTGGATGGAGTTCCAGGATTTCCCATATATTTAGCATATCCTGACTTAAAATAAATTTTATGGAACTTCTTCAATTTCTGCCACTGGTGTTTAACCCAGGCAGCAGTTCTGAGCACTCACTGAATAACCTTCCTTAGCAGAAACCTTTATTCCAAACAATCCATGCTTTGCCAAGCTGGGATCACAGAGTCCTAACTGCATTTTCATGTGATTTTTGTTTCAAAATGCATTCCAGGCCTCACACTGGGCTTGAAACTGAAAAATATGCAGAGCTCAGAAAGAGATACCTTACCAAAAGCTGTACATGGCCTTGTGTATCCCAGCAAACCTCTGCTTCCAGTGTACAGCAGGTGCAGGGAACACTGATATCTTACATGGAGATTAACCCTTCCAATTATCTACAAATGTTCTGTATTAATGGCACAAGCCCTTGATAAAGCAGATATTCACACACTTCTAGGAAGACAAGTGATTCATACAAGTTTACAGAAGGAAAATGCCAAATTCAGAACACAGAACAAACTAAAGCCTATTGTTCAAAAAAAAAATCACAGATGGGGCCTTTTTAAACAGGAACTACTGCTATATTCATATTACAAAGCCAAATGGAGCAAAACCTGACATTATAAATTTTAAAGTACATTAACTTTTAAAAGCTGTTACCCTACTAAAGGTGCACAAGGAAGGAAAAATGGTCTAAAATACCTTGCTTTGTCATTTTTTACTGTCTGTAAAAGACTTCAAGATAGCAGTGCTCCTCCAAAATAACCAGCCACCTGCCAAAAGCACCCTACTGAATTCTGAACAGTGCCAGCAGCAGGGGCAGACAAGGACAGCACTCCACATACAAGGTAATTATTCTTAAAGCAGAAAAATTAGTTTCCCTAAGACAGCAATGAGAAACAACTGTTTTGGTTTAAGTTATGTAGTTGTGGAAGCAACATTTGTGTGGGTGACTTGGATGCTTTTGAAATCTCAGCAATAATGGCACCTTGACAGACTTCTGGAGGGAATTATTGAATTACTGAGTTGTAAGGAAAAAATATTCAAATAAACCCACACCTTGTAGGCTACTCTGCCTCAATCTGAAAAGGAATCCCTGAGCTCCTTTGAATATTTCATTCCTCACTGTGACTGGTACTGGAGTACACACTGAGGACTTTATATGTCTAAAGCTTTGACTAAAACCTATGGAGTGCAGGTCTAAAAAGAGTCAATGTTCAAAAACACCATACATTTTTTTTAAATTAATTAGATTTTTTTTTCAAATTTCCCTTTCAAAATTCACCGACAGCTGAAGACAACAGACAAATTTAAAGTAGAGAACCAGTGCTATCCAAACAGGAACTTGTGAGAGGCAATAACCACAGAGAGCTGTGTGTGAGGTGTAGCAGAGCAGAGAATGGAAGGTGCTGGAGAGGGCAGAGCAGGCTGCAGCTGGTGCTGAACCACACTTACCAAAGGCTGACTGCACTCCTGTGGAATGCCCAGTGTGTCTATCAGCAGTGCTCCCCAGCATCCAGGTCAGCTATGGCCAGTGCCTTGCTGAGCTGGTGAAGCCTCCTGGAGCTGATGCCAAGGCAGCAGGGCACAGGGACATCCAGGCCCTGCTCAGCACTTCAGCTCAGTGCTCAATGCTCAGCCCACCAGCCCTGCACAAGGCCATCCCACACCTGAGCTCCCTCTCCTGCTGCTCTGCAGCACTGAGGAGTTACCACTGGACAACTGGACAATGCTCTGAACTTCTGCTCTGGGAAGCAGAGGTGGCCAAAGGCAGGAAACAGGGCAGCTGTGCCCCTCCACATTGCTCTGCATTCAGGCTGAACTGTGCAAACAGACCTAAGCCCATCCCAGGCGTGTCAGCATCTACAGGAAATTCATCCCATAGTTCAGATTGACTACTCTGGACAACTGAGAGTTGGCAACACCTTGCTTTAATTAATACATTTGACTTTTCTTACGTTCAGTTTCTTTAAATTCAACTTTTATTAGTGCTTGTCTACTCCCCAGGAAACACCCCACTGAAGACAGTTCAATGTCTTTAAATCTAAAAAAAAAAAAATCTCTTAAGGTTACATCTTTTCATAGAAGACTGGTTTCTGTACTAGTATTCCCAATAATCCCTTTTCCACAATTCCCTGTCATAGAATCACAAATAGTTTGGGTTAGAAGGGACCTTAAAGATCATCTACTTCCAATCCCCCTGCCACGAGCGGGGTCACCTTGTGCTGTTTCCAAGCTACATAACCCTTTTCATGATCACCTCAGCTTTCCCGAGGCCTCAGTGCTGCAGGGCACAGCCACCCTCCACCGTGCGAGCTCCTGCTGTGCATCCCCGCCGCCCGCCGGGCCAGCAAAGCCCGCCCTGCCCCGTTGCCGCGAGCAGCACGTACCTGATTGAACGGGGGGCGAGGCCCGTCGCCCAGCAGAGGCGTTTTCTGCTGCTGGAAGGGCAGAGGGCCCTGCGAAGGGTGCGGCCCCCTCGAGGGGTTGGGCTGGCCCTGAGGTCCTTGCATGTTTCCTTGAGGCCCCACTAAGGAGCCCTGCGGAGGTCCCTGCTGGCCCTGGGGCCCGGGCGGCCCCCGCAGCTCCTGGGGCGGTCCCAGCATTGTACCTTGAGACGGGGGGCCCTGCAGGCCCCGCAGCTCCTGCGGGCCGTGGCCCAGCAAACCGCTTTGCATATGAGAACCTCGCATTTCTTGCGGATGACCCATCATCATCCCTTGTGGATTAGGTCCCTGGTTATCTCTGGGTCCTGGCGGACCCTGCATCCCTCTTGGATTCAGTCCCATCAAAGGCCCTTGAGAGATAGGGCCCTGCATCCCTTGGGATCCCGGAGCTCCTTGCATGCCGTGAGGAAGAGGTCCTTGCATTCCTCGGGGACCAGGGGGCCCCTGCATTCCTTGCCCTCCGGGGGGACCCTGAGGACCCAGGTGCCCCTGTGGGCCAGGCGGGCCCTGGGGCCCCAAGTGAGTCTGAGAGCCAGGCAGGCCCTGTGGTCCCAAGTGTCCCTGGGGGCCAGCACTCCCCTGGGGACCCGGGGGCCCCATGGGCCCGTGAGGGCCCGGGTGTCTCTGCATTCCTTGATGTCCGTGTAAATCCTGAGGCCGTGGCATTCCTTGGGGAGGCCCTTGGGGGCCCGGAGGTCCTTGTGGTCCCATGAAGCCTTGTGGACCTCCAGCTCCTTGGTGTAATGGACCCTGAGGTCCCATCTGTCCTTGGGGTCCCGGAGGTCTGAACTGTCCTTGTGGACCGGGAGGTCCCATCTGAGGCATATTCATTGGCATCTGCTGAGGTGGAAGGGGCTGCTGGAACCCTTGAGGCATCTGTGACATTGGGCCTTGCCCTGGGAAAGGCTGGGGTCCGTGGAGGGATCCTCCTGGGGGTGGTGGCTGCACTTGCTCAGCTTGCTTTTGTGCAAGTCTCTCAATCTTCAATTGCTGTCCAAAAAAAAGAGAAAATCAACTAAGCACAGAACTATGTTACAACTAAAAATCAGAAGCAATAAGCCCATTTCTCAGGAGTTTAAAAATGCTTTTCTTGTAATTAACAGAAATAACTAACTAAAGAGCAATCACTAACTGAAGAGACCCACAGATCAGTCAGTACTGGTTAACTGAGATGTGGGGGCCTCACTGAGGGTTTCACATTAAGTGCAATATCCTGTTCAAGTAGATATCTTTTTGTAAGGAGGTGAAAACAGCACTGCAGAAGGAAGCTGCTCACTTAGTGCTGAAGCCCAAATCTATCACAAAAAGGACCAAAGCAAACTTGCTAATGACTGTGTTTCCACACCTACCTCCAAGAGCTGTGGGTTTGTGTACTGAAGTGCTGCCATTTCCTGCTCAATCTCTGCCTGTGATTTCTTTTTCTCCTCCAGCTTAATATCCTCCTTTCTATCATTCAAGGGCTCAGGTGGGGGGGGCAAAGGAACTTTATTTTGCATCCATGCCTATAAAGATTAGGAAACACAAGATTAACTCTGTAGAACAACATGTATGCAACACATTGCTGCACTGAGAAAGGATATACTGAAACATTGTGTAACATGGATACTTGGAAGTTAAAAACAATGCTGAATAAAACTTCCATATCTTATAACTTCTTCCCAGGTACAGATCCAAGATAGAAGATATTTAACCAATTATTTTATGTTTAAATAGTAATTAAACTAGCTACTGTAGGAAACTGCACTGGGTGTTGATACAGAAGAGCTGATGCTGGAAATCCAAAACATTTCAAAAGCCACACACTTTTTGAAGTTGGGAAGATACCAGGTTGTGTTCTGTTCACTGTGTATCAGGTATTTACCTGCTGAAACTGTGCTGGTATTGGTTTTGCATAGGGAACTTTTTTCTGTGGCACTTTCTTTTGGTCCTTTTGCATTACTTCCTCCATTCCCCAATCCAGTCCTGGGATTGTCATTTCAATGTCATTGGACTCATCTTTCCCTTTGGCACCAGGGAAACAAACAGTCAGAGCAATGCAGGCTTACAGAAAGATCCTTTCTTTTTTCACAGAGCTTTTCAGTTCATCCTTCTTTACATGGGAAATATGCACAACACAGAACTGTAGAAAAAAGCATCTGTGCTCCCAAAGAACATGAAAAGAATGAAAAAGAAGCCCCACATTATCTGGATTGCTCAGGAAATGCTTCCCCTTGGCTATTACTTACCCATCTGCTCCTGCTCCATGGCTATTTTCAATTGTTCAGGTATTCCCATCCCAGGAATAACTGCCAGGCTGTTAGGCTCCAGATCATCTACAGAAAAAACATTAAATATTTATACTTGAGAAATTTTTCTTTACATTACCATTTTATCCCTTTGGAGTCTCACTTGCTTTTACCATCATATTCCAATACTAAATACATATTTTACAACTGGTGGGTCACAGTTTAGTTCCATACATTAATTACAAGATATTAAAAGAACTGTAAATTTGAATTCATAAATACACCCCAAAAAGTCAGTATGTCCTTGCAGGAAGGTACATTTAGGGTAGAATCTAAGAAAAGGAAATAATAACTCATAACCATTCCCATTTTTGTTATAACAAATCTACATATTTTAAAACTTAAATTGTACTAAAGTGCTGCATTTTAATCAACATTCCCCCCCACCAAAAAAAAGAGCAAATAATCAAAAATGTGAAGAAACAGATGCAACTACAGGTGGCTGAGGCACACCATTGAGCTGGGCAATCCTGAGCAGCCTAAAATGATCGAGATAACTCCTTAAGAGGGGAGTAAAGTTAAAAGATTTTAGTAGAATTCAATAATTTGAAAGCTGTTCCTGCTGCAGTTCAGGGCTGCAGGAAGCCTTGAAGACAGATGAAATTTCCAGGAAGAAAAGTAAACTGGAGATACTGCCAGAGGGAGAGCCAAACCTCCTCCTTGAGACTGACACAGCAGCTCTTACCTCCTGGAGCTGTGGAAACAGAAGAAAACCCAACGTTGGAATAGGGATCACTGACAACATGGAGAGCAAAATCATCCTTAGAAAAAGGATTTTTTGGCTCTGACCTAGGCTGTTGCTGAGCCCAAGCCTCCCCCTGGCACACTGAGGGCAAGAGCCTTACCATACTCCACACCATCCTCTGACATCCCAGGCAGCAGGTTCAGGTTGTAACGATCGCGCATTTTATCTCCAGGCCTATTCCTAGTCCAAAACTTGCTGTCAAAAGCAAATTGGATCATCTCAATAAAGGGTCAAGAGCATTAGCAACTTCTAATCTAATTAGTTCTTTGGTTTTTAGTGTGGTATCTTGAATATAGAAGGATTCAACTCGAACTAAATCAAGTTCAGCTCTAGATCTGAACACTAGGTGGGACCTTCAAGACAAAATTAAAAAACCCCAACAAATATCATAATGAATTATATAGTTACAAGTTAGAAGGTACTTCAAAGAGTAATGGGTATAAATACAAAGCATCAACATCAGATCCTGAAGAAATAAATTTCTAGTTCATCTCAAAACCTTCTTGCTCAAATATATTCAAATATATTCTTCATATACACTAAATACACACATCCCCCCACAAAAATTTACTGCATTTATAAATGCACTGTGTTTACAGCATGTTCAACTTAAAAACACAAACTACAGTCTCCAAACATGTCTGCAATGTGAAAAGACAGACATGACCAGCAGATGACTTGCAGGAAAAATGCTGTGGAGATAAGAGTACTTCCTTAGCAAGGAACTGTAACAATTCTGTTTTAAACAGTTCTTCAGGGGATTTAAAAGCTCCCACAAAACAAAACCATATTTTTTAAGGCTTCCTTAGATGAAGGACAAGAGGCTGGACTCTACCTAGTAATATAAAACATCACTGTCTTCCTATTAATGTAAGTTTGTGTGTCTGCTTTGGCCACTGGTTGTGTATCAGAACCATCCCAATCTGTCTGTTCACTGATGCCAAACACCTTTCTAGTTTCTGAAACATTCCCTTAGACCTTTTGTTTAAATACTTGAAATTACCTGGTGTGATCATTTGAGCCAGAACAGAGAATGTGTCCGAGGGGATGCCATGCCAGACTCCAGATCATTCCTTCATGGGCCATTTCCATTCCACCAACCTCCTTCTCAACCCTGATGCATCAACAAAAATAAAATTTAAAAAAAATCAGTCAAACACAGCTGAATATCTGCTACAGCTACAACAGAAGAGCTGCTACTATTTGCTATTCAGTTGTTGCTCATCCCCTATCCCATGTTTTGTCAAATTTAAGCCTCTGTCATTTTTCTTCTGGTGAACTGATTTTTCTCAGTGGTTTTTAATAGACAATTCAGTAATGTAGGTATTTTTAACTGTACATTTAGAAACAAAATAATTAAGCACCTTCAGAAACTAGGAGTTTCAAACAGCCATTCATCCCTGTCTCAGCACAAGGCTAGTTTTGTGCCAGCAATTGTATCCTTTAAAGCACATCTGCACAGGAAACCTTCTTCACAAATGAAGCACATTAACCAATTCCTCAGGGCCAGAGAAAAACTCTATCATAAAAATGCAGGTTAAATATGGATTCAAAGGGGAAAAGAGGTATTTTGTGCTAACACCTTGCACATCTGAAAATGCCACATACCCAACATGCCAGAACAGGAGTGAGCCATCAGAGCCTCCGCTGGCAAACAGCCCTTCGTGAACAGGATGCCAGGCCACAGCTGAAACACACAGCAAGCCACCATCAGAGACACAATACCAGCATTCCTCATGAATGGAAAGCACTTCTATTTTTAATAATAACAACCCTTGTAATCAAACAACTGCTGACCTGTGGCCTCTTTCTTATGACCCCTGAAGACCTGAAGCTCTTCCTTCAGGTTCCGGATGTCGAAGAGTTTGCAGAGATGGTCACGAGAAGCTGTCAGCAGCCAGTTGCCATTGAGATTCAGTTTCACCTCCATCACTGTGTTTTTATGGGCATGTCTGCAAGCAGAGAGGAGCAGAAACAGATTGTTTGTGCTGAAACTGATTTCTCAAGACACAGATAAAAAGGTCTCATTTGCTGGTCACAAATATTCAGGTCAATAACAAGGTACTGAAGCAGAACACTGGGGCTTTCTGTGCTAAGGACCTCTGATCTTGGTTTTTTTGTACTTCAGAGCAACTGGTAGCCCTCACTGAGACACTATCCAGTTATTGTGCATGTTTTTACTGCAGGATAAGAAAGTTTTCATCACCCAGATGAAACATCTCATTTGTTTTTCCATATCTTGGGCTGAATGAGAACTGTGTGACTAGGTCATCTGTGGAGAAGGACAAAGTAAATTTAAATAAGGAATATTAAAGTCTCAAGGAAATTTAAAGTCTCAATTTTCCAGGTACAGACTTGTCTTCATCTAACCTCTAGATTTTCTGGCACAGCTAAAGCACTAGCAACTGTGTATGGCTGAAAAGTTGTGAGGAAAGACAATGAAGAAGACAATTAAGAAAGATTATTTTATAAAGTTAGCTTATATTTGAGCAAATCAAAAGTCTGTGGGCAAGAACTTACAGTGTGGCAAGGCTCTGGCCAGTCTTTGGATCCCAGAACTTGATGGGCTGTTGGCTATCTTTACTTCCTGAAACAACTAATCCCTTTGTTGGATGCCAGTCAACACATTTCACATCTGCTCCATGTCCTGTTAGGAAGATAAAAATTGTCTATTTTGAGATTTCACAGACACTGAAAAGACATTGAAAAATTACAGGGTGCACACCTTCTAACTGTAGTGTAAAACTGAATGAAAAACATCACAGAGCACAGGTCACAAAACAAACTAAATAAGAACCCTTCCAAGTGATTTAGCTTTCCTTCCCACTAATTAGTGGGAGCATTTACTCCTCAGATTATGCCCTCAAACCAAGCTCACTTCACCAAGAGAAAAATTGTCTAAGAAGTTTCTGTTTAAATTAGTATTTTCTTTAGGCTTTGGCCCTATACAATTTTACAGTATTTTAAATGTAACACTGATGCAGCATTTGTATGGAGGTGGTGAGGTAAAAATAACTCTGTGACACTTCACTTCCAGTGAAAAGCAAATTCCTATTTGTTCCTATCCTATCAGTACTATCCTTTTGCTGTCCTCTCAGAAAATAAGCAAAGAAATTAAATAATGGATGTGAAAACTAAATTAGTATATGGCGAAAAGAAACCTTATGGGATGTGACCTCTTATCAGTTCAGAGGGATTCAGGTTTTTCTAATGCTCAAGAGTTAGCAGAGAAAAACCCTTGTGATATAATTTCCTTTTAAATTGACTGACTGACCTTGACAGAATCAGTGCTGTTCAGATGAGCTAAAATACATCAAAAAGAAAAACCTGTTCCTGCTGCATGACAAAATGAAGTTTCTGAGCTGAACTACAGGAATCCAAAGAAGAAATAACAAACAATAATTTCTTTCTCCAATCTCTTTCCACACCAGCCCCGTTGAAGGGAAAGCCAACAGTAAGAGTCCATCCCAAAAAATGAGGCAGCATGCAGTAAGTGAGGAAAAAGGCAAGCTGAGAAAGGAGGGTGTGCCTGCAGCATGAAGGCACTGAAGTCATAAAATGGCCTGGAAGAATGGGAGCGTGTTCCATGAAACACAAAGGCTTCCCATCACACACTGCTTTGCTACACAGTGGGACACAACTTCAAGCACCACAAGCTGTCTTTATACAGATCTCACTTTGACAACACATTAAAAGTATCAATTGAAATTTTCCTGAGGCCACAGAAAAATCGAATTAGAATAAGCAATATAGTTGTATCTTAAAATAAAAGCAAATTGTTAACACAAATGTATGCTCTCAAAGTGAGTGCCACTTTCCTCTTCTCTGGAGGAAAGGATAGACAAGGAAGAGGCTCTTGACCCCAGAAGAAATGAACACAGCTTTGGTAGGTACATGGGAACAATTCTCAGAACTGCCTGACAACACAGATGAAGGAAACCAGCTCCTCCCCAGCCACAGGAGGCAGAGCTGCCCTTGGAACACGCAGGGTTTCAGGGAAGAGCACGATCCCCAAGTTGCCAAGACCATCAATGTGCTCTGTGCTACCAACAGAGGCCCTCTGAGATGGAGGATTTCCCTTCCCTCTGGCTCTTCTGATGCAGAAAGAAATGACAGGCACTCTCTGCATTTGCTCTGACTAAATCTCTCAACTAAAACACGAAGCTGAATGCTGAACAAATCTGGCTTCCCAGGGTTTATTTGGAAGGACCAAATCAACCAGGAGTAAGGGAGAAAGGGCTCCTCCTCCACGGTGGAGGGCAATCCACACTTGCAAATTTCCAGCTAAGGATGTTTTTAGGTGGTTGCTATCCTGCAGTCCCCAGGGAAAGACAGGAGATGCTAATTCAAGGGTAAAACCAGGCCCTTCTAGAGAAACACTCCATTACAGTTAATAATTGGTTGAGGCCTATGAAAATGCTTTGAGTACCATCATAAATATGAAATAAACAAAGCCCAAAAAAACTATTAAAAAACCTTACCCACATGGACTGGAATTACACTGGCCTTGCTGCTGCTAAAATAAAGACAATCAGCAATGGAAAAGCACAGGGAGGCACAGGGCTACTTTGTTTTTGGGGAAGATTGCATCCAGAAAACAAGTGATGCTGGTGCAGGCCACCTCTGGGTGACAGCTCATCCTGTGCAAGGCCCTGGTTTAGGCTCTTCTTGAGATCTGAGTTAAGCCAGCCCAAACACAAATCTGTACCCTGAGAAAAAGAAGGCTCAGAATGGGCAACCTTAAACAGAGCAATTGAAGCACCCACCCTTCCAAAGCCTTCAAAAAGGAAAGGCAGTGACAGACAGCACCAGACTGGCTTCTGGGAGCCAGGTTTGACAGTCAGTACCCACTAGCCCAGAGCACAGAGCTGAGAGGTGGGAAAAGAGGCCACAACTTGTAACCAGAGCAGAAAAACCATTGGGTTCTTAGCAGAAGGCTTTTGGCTATCAGCACATTAATATTATCCATGGGGATCAGAAGAAACTTCTAATATTAAAAAACCCATCATGATAATCTTTCTGTGATGAAACAGGTAAGTGGCATTTCCTGCAGAGAGCACTCTTTCCAGCAGTGTGCTCTGGATTATGGCAGCAGAGGGGGAAAGCTGGGAGCCTCCTTTGCAATGCACCCACTGATGTATCCTGCCCTCCAGAGAGCCACCTCAAAGCTCTGCAGAAATGGGATCATCACACACACTTTGCTTGAGGTTCCTAATGCAATGAAGCTTTCTCAAGAGAAAATACATTTTTCCTTACAACAAATATGCTTCAAATAAACTATTCCCAAGGGATGAACTAACTCAGAACATTTACATAACCAAGATAACTGAACAGCATCATCTAATCAGACCTTTCTTAATTTCTTTTAAAATTGAAGCAATTGATGTTGTATATTGCTTTCCCTTCTTTCTGCTGATAGATGCACACACTGCTATCTGTAATGAGGCAGATGATGCAGAAAATACATTTAAAATAACATTCCAGAGAAAAAGCCACCTTGTAAATTTTATTTTATCATTGTTTTCAGTTGTTAGTGCTGGGAATCAGCCTCTCCTCTGGTACAAAGCCCCCTACGCTCAGAAAACCTTAATTCATGCAAATCTCTGCAGTTTACATTCCCTATTTGCTGACAACAGCTTTTGCTCAGTAATTTCAACCCTCACACCAGTCTGCCTCTCTGACTGGAGCTCTAGGGTGGCAATTCCTCTGTGAACACCACCTACCCCTTTGCACAGACCTTCTCTCATTTCCCTGCCTTGCAGGGATGCTCTATGGATAAATGAATTGAAATGGATGGACTGTGTAGGAGTTGTGCCAATGGAAGGTCCATAAACCAACTAAAATGAAACACTGAATATAAAGATTTTTGAGGAACAACTCATTTAAAATCACAGGTGAATGTCTGAGCATAGACCTATGCATGTCAGCTTTACTTACTACAACTTTTTCCAACCTTCACTGCAGAAAAAACAAAGGCAGACACAGGTAGCACCTTTGAAAAGTTCAGATTCAGAAGTAGTTCCCTACTGTTATCTTTCACATGCATAATAAATGTTTTGAGTGCCCTTAGTCACAATCCTCTTAATTAAAATACTGATTATTAATCCTTCTAGCCAACTTCTTTGAAAGGTTGTTCTTTAAAAGACACTGAACAGAAAAACTCAGGCTAGTGAGAGGCATAGCAAGCTATAATAAGATTATGTGTAATAGTGTTTGATCAAATCCAGTATGTCACAAATCTGAAAAAGTACACATAAATTAAGGACATAATGTTTTTTCTCCTCACACTAATTTCTGCATTTATGACTTTCTGAATGTAGCCTACAGGTAAAAAGTTGATTTGAATCAGTCTCTATATTACAGTCTATAACATATCTATATATTTTATAATGCAACTGTGTATAGCAATTATAGATATATCAGGTTTATTGCTGTAGCTTAATTTTCCTCTTTTATATTCTTTCCCCTAGGGATGTGCCCCATTCTGAAGGCACATAAATTCAAAGAGAATTTTATAGATGATACTGTAAAATTTCTAGATCCTTCTCAGCAATGATGTGAATGTATATACACAGAGATGCCACCCTTAAGGCATCTTTACATTTTAACACCCATGTTCCAAAGAAAATAAATATTTATTACTATTTATAAAAAATTAACACTCATTTAACGACAATAATGCTGTTTCTCATTTAGACAGAACTCTATCTGCTTGGATTTATTTTTTTGAAGACAGGTGGCTCTCTTATGCAGTTTGCAATGGGGAGGAAATGGAGTTGTGTATCCCCCACTTGAGCACACACTGACATTGACCTTCCTGTACTCTGTACCCCCAAAACTGCACACCTCTCAAAGAGCAGGGCCCCTGCAGGGGGTTATTTCCAAGAGATCTGCAAACAAGCATTAGGTCTTACTACCAACCAAGCTCGAGTTCTCCACCCTGAGAAGAGAGAGGGCAAGGAGGAAGGGACAGAAGAGAGAGCTGCAAGTCCAAGATAACAGAAACAACCACGTTAGCAAAAAAGGAGTCCTAAGTGTTCTACATTTACTATTTGCTTCCAGCCTATTAGGCAAATTGCATTATTCTGCCTCTTCCATTTTTACAAAAGGCTTTTAAAATGTTACCTGCCACAACACAACATATGCACTGGCCAGCAATTCCCCATCCCAGGAACAGCTCAGTGAGGAACTGAGCACCTCACACCTGCAAGAACCTGAGCACTGTCTTGGTCCCCCTGATCAGGTCAGCAGGAAAGGCAGGAATTGAGTTAATTCCAGTAGTTTACAGTTCTTTGCCCTCCCCAGTTATGTGAACTGTACTCAGATATCTGAGAGGTGTCCTGGGAGCTCTTTTCCACTCCAAGAGCAAATACCAGAGCCAGCCTCCCCCAGAGATACAGTGTGCTTGTGCTTTTCAGCATCATGGGGGGGTTGGTGCCTAAGAAATGAAGGGAAAAGCTCCTTTCATTCTTCACTGGGTTAAGAACAATGCCTCCCACCATGCTTCCAGACCTCTGCAGCACAAACATACATTGTGCTGGCCTTTGCTCAGTTTTTCTCTAGCTCTCTTCTAGTTTATTACACTTGTTATCTAAAGAGACAGCAGGGACACTGCTAGTTTCAATCTACCTACAGGGGATGTCTCCTACATTATCAGGATTCCACTAAACCAGCAGCAGACTGGGACATAATTCATCTTTGTTGACAAATTTATAAATAATTTTCTTTTTTTTACACTTCTATAATCACAATCAGTTTTCTTCCCAGCCAAAAGCTCTTGTAACAGGACACTTTATCATCTGTGAAACCAGAAGGTTAAGAAACAATAATAATCAGTAAACACTAATGAAGGTGTGGGTAAACAAATTACTTTTCCCAAGATTACCCAGAACAGGTGATCAGTGTTTCCGTAAATGAGTTTAGAACTTGTATCACTCAGTGAACAGTTTGAATTCTACAAAACCCTAATGAACTAGCAAAAGAAATTTAAATTTAATGCTAGTTTTGTATTTGCACAGCTTGGGAATGGCAAATGCACTGTAAAGAATAATGAATAAACTGTATTGCATGTAATTCCCAGGAAAGGCATGGAGTGATCCGAGTTCTTTACATCTGTGGCAATTCAGTGACAGTATTTTCTGTGAGGGTTTATAGCCAGGGGAAGAAAGGCAGCTCAGTTCCAGAGTGTGTGGGAACTGGTCCTGGAGGGTTAAATCTTCAACTGTGCACATGCTAAACTCAGAGGGAATGTTTAAATTCTTCAGTTCACTGAAGCTGAGCAACTCCCAAAGCTGAAATGAAGTGCTTTGAACAGAAACTAAAATCACAGTGGTGAAGATGCTTGCTGCTTTAGATTTGTGGTGTCAGGTCCATGCTTTTAAACATTCAGTATGTTCATGCTATAGTCTACAAACACTCTAAAGATACCTTTCCTTTTAGACATATTTTCTTTTTTCTAACTCCTGAATTTATTTTTGAGCATTATCACTACCTACACCCAATCAGGTTATTTATGCTGTAAAACATAACATGACAAAACAAATCTGAGACCAGCATCTATAATATGTCAAGAGAATGTTAAACATTCTCTTAGTGAGAACTAAAAAACTCAATTAAATATGCATGTTTTATAATTTCTAATCATAAGGCACAGTTAAGTCATATCGAGTTTGCCCACAGAATTATTAACAGAAAGTTACTTTAGTATGTAAAAACATTACTAAATTGTCACTAATTTTGCTTAATCAGTGTTCAGATATTTTAACTTGCCACCAATTTTATGCACTTAATCACTTGTTTATATCATTAAGAGCATCTGTCACACAGAGATCACCTATGTGGTGATGCTTTAGATGCAGCACAATGCTTATTGTAATACAGCAGTCATTATTTCTAATTAAAAAGTCATTAATTTTAAGCAAAAAGCCATTAGGAAGCTCAGAGCCAGCTCAGGAGAAATGACAGGAAAAAGAAGTCAGAAAGTGTCAAAGTAGAAGAAACACCACATAAAGACTTCCAACACCTTCTTAATCCAAATAGAAATGTGAGTGCTCAGCAGCTGAATTCAAGGACAAAGACAGGCTCTACTCACAGTTCAATTATTTATGAAACAGCCTTGGATTCTACTTTGCACTCAGGCACAGTTATCTATTAAAATTCTCATTGCATATTATTTATTTGCATGTACTTATCAGAGAATTAAAAGGCATTTTTTTAAATTGCAAAAGATTAAACTTTTTTCTTTTGCTGGTTACATTATCTGTAAAGTAGCTGGGACTAGATGTTCTTTTGCTGTTAAAAAAATTAGCCAGCCTACTTTGAAAGCAGCAACACACTTGCTTTTCATTGACAGAAAGTATTTATTTACAATGGTATTTACAGCTAATCATCATAAAAATAAATATTGTACAAGAAACATTAAAAATCAACAATTGTAAGAAAAGCTCTCATGCTTTATAACATTAACAGCTGACAGGAGCCAAAACCCCACTCCCTCAGTGTCCCCCAGTTTGCTATTGCTTGTTTTCTGGCACCTTCCTTTCAATAATTTTGTCAATTATTAGCCTGCACTTTTCACAGCTTTGTGGCTTTGTATCTGCATACAGAATCACCTTGCTGGGCAGCATGTTATTTTATAAAAATAGACCCAAAAGTCTTCACTTTAAAATGTTCCCAGTCAAATCCTCCAAACATGAACTAAACAAGTGTTTTTGCAGTCTGCTCATAACCTGCACCATCAACTTTAAAAAACCCAAACCAGAATAAATGAATTTGATTAGAATACCAAATAATTTGAAGCCTCACAGTGACAGTTTATCTCAAAGTAACCACTGCACAGTCAGAACATACACCTGTATTTTATGAATTGAGAACAGCAGCTAAAAGCTGGTGCCTGAGGCCAAGCTTCCAGGAACTGGTGCAATTGGAAGATGTACTGAACCTGGAGCAGCTTCAGTAGGGTTTTCTGAACACCCACCCAGGAAATCAGTTCTGGTCCCCCATGACTGAACTGGTGTGGGTGTTGCTGCCATCAGGGAGACAAAACCCCCAGCACACTCTGGTCAAGCCTTTGCCTCTTACACCTCTAACACCATTAAGCAAAGCCAAAGTGAAAAAGTTTTACTGAAACTACAATAAAGAATGCAAAGAAGGAATGTCAAAACCACACTGTCAATTTAGATGTATTTTTAGATTAACCTGAAGCTAATAAAGAAACTTTGGTGCATCCTAAAATTCAGCCTGGCAATTTAGTTACAGGAGGGGAAAGGAAGGAGCTCAGGGCACACACTGCCAAGTTTAGCATTTTCTTGCCTCTAGCTCTCTGCTTTGACCGAAATTTCAGTCAAGGTTCTAAGTGGGAGAGTCAGAATACTTAGCTTCCAACCCCAGGAAGAGAACAAAGACTTCCAGAAAAGCTAAGAGTAACCTTTATTGATAATTCCCAATAATTACCTCCTTTAACGTCCTGCTGGGTGGCCATTTAAGTTCTGCTGGTGATTATGGCTGTTCCAAGAGAAAAGCACAGTCCAAGTACCTGGTCTAGAGGTTACCCCAAGTTTCAAGACCCTGTGTAGCCACATGAACAAAGAACACTCTCAGCAAGCTGCTAAAAACTAAGAAGAATATTAGTGGATCTCAACAAAAGAAGTTACAAGAAGTCTTTTACTTTTATATAACTTCATGTACCCTTACTGCCAAGTGAACCCAGATCTTTTAATGAAACACCCAACTCAGAAGGACTACCAAGATCTTCCAGTTACCTTGATATTCTCTGACTGAAAGAACAGCTTTCAATGTGTTTGCATGGTTAAGATGACAGGGCAGGTTCCTACCTTTTGAACATCCCATCGAGAGGAGAAGTGCCATGCACTCTCTTTCAGTCAAGTAAATGACTTTTAAAGATGATATGTGGCCATGATATCTGGCCAGACCCAGAGGGACAATTGTCCAGCTAAGTGCTCCCTTCAAGGGACAGCATGTTTGCAGGAAAACTCTTTTTCTTCTTGCCAACCAAAGAAGCCACATAAGCTATTTCTGACAGTCAGTTTATCACACCAAACATCTCATCAGTGAGCCCATTATCACTTCAAGCAAAGAAATACTGAGTTTAGGTACACAGAAGTTGGAAAAACTGTTTTCTTTGGTTCTAGGGCAAATACTGCATGACTGACAATACTCTCAGTAGCAAGTGCACAGCAGCTGGCTCAGGGCTGATGTGAAGGGGCCAACAGAGAGATTATCAAACTCTGTAGAGGCTGCAGGAAATGATTTGTGTCAGTCCATAATCCAAGACATCCAAGAAGGGGTTTGAAGATAGAGGCCATTTCAGCTGCTCTTTGCATTTTGCAATGCCACCAAGGCTGAGCAAGGTAGGAAGCAGCAGGGCTGCTGAAATAAACTGCAGGCAGAAAGCAGAGCACTGAGCTACAAAGCACTGCTCCTTCTGAGCAGCCAGGGCTGATGTCCTAAGGCAGAAATGGACAATTTTCAAGCAAAAAAAAAAAATTTATGGGGACAGAAACACACCCAATGAGCAGAATACCATGAAGTGAAGCAGAAAACAAGGCAGCATGTAATTATCACACAGGGACTTATGGTCACCTCTAATCTAGAGGTGATCTTGGGGCTAATGAGGAGACACAGCAAAATTTTAAAAATAACAACCTCAGTGAAAAAGTGTAGTTGAAATGCAGGAGACAAACAATGATTTGAATAGTGTTACAGAAACCTAAGAGAGATAAAACCTTCTTCTGAAATTTTAATCAAGCAGCAGAGATGAGCTCAGGCAAGAGACAGCAGCAGTGAACAATTTGTTCACAATCTTACTTCAAAGTTCTGCACCATCAGTGCTCTTATTTCCTCTTATTTTCCTGTATCACCACCACACTCATGGACTCAGTCCTCTTTCTTGCCACCTATTAATTCTGAAATTCCTCTTTCAGATTTAAAAATAACATTGCAGTTCCTGTTTAAGTAAAGGAACACAAATATTTTTTGTTTCAATTCTAAAAGTAGGTCCCTTATTAAGCAACTGTTTTGCAGTGTGGGTGTACAATTATCCATGAAGCCCTCTAAAATTCCATGCATCCCCATGTATCATTTTCAATTCTACAAGCACATGAACAGATCCAAAGTAAAGCTCCTCACACTGAACAGAGAGACAGGGAAAAATGTGGTGTTGAAAACTCAGCAGGGATTTTGTGCAATAAAACCTAACAAAGAAAGGGAGAGATGTCAACAGGAAGAAATGGGATAAAACAATCCAAAGAGTACTTAAAATACCAAAACCAGAGGGGGAAATAGGGAGAACATGTAAAGATGGCATGTATGGTTAGGAGAAGAAAGGCGAAGGGGCCTATCAGCAGTTGAAGTGGGTTTCCAAACAAAAGTGCTGGCAACAATTTGTGGAAAATCCTGTCCTCAGCTGCATTTACTAATGTCACACAGAGATGTGAACAGAACAAGAGATATTTGATTTCAAGTGCTGGGGAAAAAATGCTACTACATCTTTTTGTAAAGAAAACTGGGTGGGGCACAGGTTTCCTGTGTGAGGGAATATGAAGGGATTGTTCTTTCCCCAGCAGCACAGAGGACACAGACCCAAACAAACCCCAGCACATCACATTAAGGACAGACTGAACACTTCTTTCAACCCTGGGCTTATGGAAATCATCACCAGTTCCATTTTTTCACTGCTGACTTCAAAGGAATAAAAACATCAGACAAGACAAGAATATTGTTTCCCTCTGTGATGCGTGACTGAATTTATGTTTGACTCTACAGGTGCAGGTAGCCAGCAGCACGTTACAAATCCCAAAATAAGATAAAGGAATGATGCAGAATTTGGCAGGAGAGAATCCTAAAAGCCTACTGCAACCGCAGTGTTATGTTCTCATGAAGCAATCAGAACTTCCACAGAAAAAAATGTTGATTACAACAGGAAAATTATTCCTCAGAAGCAGAAAAATATTCAATTCCAATGCCACAGCTACACCTGGAGCAAAGAGCTCCTGGCTGTTATTGCAAACCCCTCCATGTTAGCACCAGAAACACTGTGTAGTATTTCAAAATGAAAATTTTCCAATTTTCCAATTAGATAAACAGAAACTTTGTTAATCAAAAATCTTATACTTAGAGGAAAAACAATGCTGAAGTACTTTTTAAACTAACTCTATTGTAGAGTTCTAAAAAAGCTTCAAAAATGTTATAAAAAATTCTAGACAATATATAAAAGCCAAAATTCTAGAGAATATATAAAAAGTCAAATGACATGGACAAAAGAATCCAAGGCAGAGAATGTCCATCTATTTCTAAGTGCACACAGAACAAAAAAAAAGAAGTCTGACCATCTCTTCAGCAGCACTGAAAAAAAAGATACTTTTCAATTTTTCTGAAACCATGATCTTGCCTGCAGAATTCTAACTCAGTTTTCTTTGATACAGGATGAGCACAACAGCAGTAATATTAATACTAGAGATTTTAATTATTACCATTCTGGAAATACAAGTTGAAAATTTTAAAAAGTTATCTATGGGGCTTGTTTTCCCCCTGGATTTTGGAGCATTTGTTATACAAAAACAGCACCACAAAGACACCTGCTAAGCTTCAAATAATCTGCAGCCAGCAAAAGAAAACACCAAACAGATTATCAATTTAAAATTAAAGGCAAAAAACAAGTGTTTACTGGGAAGATGTGATTCAGAAAGCAGCTTTTTCCTAAGTAACTTTTAGAATTCTGTCAGTTCTTCCTGTAGCAGCTTTTAAATTTTTTAATCTTACACACACCAAAGAAAATACAAAATATCTTCCCAGTCTTAGAAATGTACAAAGCAGTTCCCATAACCACAGAGAACTGGGTCCATATATGAAGCTCCAGAGACAGAGCTAAAAAGGAAGTGCTCTTGGAAAATGCCATACATCCAGAAAATAGCAGGAAGAACCAAGCAGGTTAAGCCCAAAAATAGTGAGGGGGAGGTCATGACCAGTCCAAGGCTGCTCTCCTGGCCTGGAGTGGAACTGATCTGTGCTTTTCAAACCAACCCCTCCTGCAGTGCTGCCTGTGATGTGGGCAGCTAAGCTGAGCAGTGTCAAAAGGCACCGTTTGTCTTCTAGGAAGTTGGACTTTAGAAATCTTCTGTCAAATAAAATTACTGATCAAAGTGAATCAGTGCTGTGGGGGAGCAGGAAAGGCTCCACTTGCACAGATAAATTTCCATACACGCTCTCATAAGCACAGACCAAAGAAAGATGACTTTTGTGAGAGAAGATGGTATCATGTCTGTTTGAGAAAGGCTAGGTAAGAGCATTTCATTGCTACTGAAGTAATCCACTGAGGAAACTGAAAAAAAAACAAATATAGTTGTTGGCAAAATGATGCAAGATAACAGTAATGCCAAAGTTACATTTTGATTTTTAATATTTCTGTTAACACAGCAACCTGGCACCGGGGAGCAAAGTGCATTTTTAACCTTAAAAAGGTAACAAAAAAAAGGAAGCTTTAACAGGTATAATCCCATGTCAACAGTTTATTTTCAGTGCAAGTGAAATACAGTTATTTAGTACACAGAACACACCTTCATTAGGCCACTGTCTGGTTTTGGAATACATGCTCCCTTGTGAATGATCTGCTGCTAGAAGATGCATTTTTACAAGAGTCAGTGTGTGCTGAAGGTGAGCAGCTGCAACAAGCACTGCCCTGGCAGAAGGTACAGCAGGCTGGGAAACACCTGGCTCTAGAACAAATGTTATTCTTATAGAAAAGTGATTTATCTATCAAGCAGTTTTAGGAAGACTTTTCTGCCTTTTTTTTTTTTTTTTTTTTTTTTGAGTGGGATAGATTTTCTAGAGTATCAGAGCAATTTATCACTTTCCACTAGCAGGTAATTTATTCAGGAATTATTTTGTTCTCACAAAACATCTGGTGACCAGCACATGTCACCCCCACCAGCAGGGTTACTGCTCCCAGCCCTGCAGATGTCCAGCTCACAGGACCTGTCATCCCAAAGCCATGGACTGTAACAAACTGAAATTTAATTAACTTGTCACCCCTAAGCTCAATCCTCCTTTCTGTGCAAGGATTGCAAAGAGCAGACACATCAGGAAAAAGATTCTGATACTCTTCATGTCTAATAAATGCAACATTAATTTCTATGATTTTTAATATGGCACTTCAAAAGTCAATTCAATTTAATTTGAATTTCCCACAATGTTCATTTTCATATACCAATAATGAACTATGCTTGTTAGATACCTGTGATAATTGCAGCTGCTAAGTATTTCTCAGGAAAACTTGTCTCATTCTTATTCCTGACTTGCAAAATAAGTTGAAGTAAGCAAAGCAAATTATGCCATCTTGCAAAAAAGTTTAAAAAGTACTCAAAATGAACATTCTGTTGGAACAGAAGTTATTAATTTGGTAAATAAACATTGTGCATTGGGTTAAAAAGAACTGCTGCTATGCCTAGTAAGGCACTTCTGTGGAATAAACCCCCATTATTTGAAACCTCCTTTGAATTTCAGTAAGTTACTGTGGTTTGCTACACCTGTGGGAGTGATGATACCTGAGAGGACAGAGTTCTGCAGGAAATACTGTAACCTCAACCAGTATGCAAAACACAGATTAACTGCCAGTATTCCTATCCAGACTTACTGGGAACAAACATCCTCATGGAGCAACTGCAGACTGAAACCCCCCCAAGAAGTGCTCTTAGGGAGAAAGAGTGGATAATCCTCGAAGAATTCCATGTTGCAGGGAAAAGAAAAGGGCAGTGGGAGAGCAGCAGGCAGTGTGTGCAAAACCTCTGAGCAAGCAGGATGTGTTTTCCAGCCAGCAAGGGGTGCCTGCATCCCTACAAACACAATCCCTCCCTTAAATAGCAGGAGTGCATCTGCTATTTAAAGCCTCCACTGCTCCAGTTTTATAATGTGAGCACAGGAATTCTAAAGTTTGATACAAATATTTAAATTCCTGATTGCATTTTTAGAAAAGCCCTGTTTAGAACTGTCAGCAAATGCAATATGTACCACAGAAATGACACCTCTGATGTGCTTGTGTAGGTGATTGGAATGATTCTTTTTTCCTCCATTCCTTTAGAAGGAAAGGATATTCCTGACAAACTGGCAGTAGTGTGAAACAAAGAACCTACCTCTGCCCAAAGAACTCCAGAATATAATTGCAGAGTAATTTAATGTAATAAAAGAACTGTCTCATTGAATTTAGCTTTTTACAGTTGCAATCTTAATGCCATATGCTCACTTGTAAGTCTCCTGAGAACAGGGACTTCCAAAAAGAGAATGGTAATTGAGAGTAATCCATATTCATCAACATTATCAATATTCCCAAGGGCTAAATTCAGCAAAGTAGCCAAGAGAATAATGGTTTTGGGAATGTATGTATTGCTAATGAGAAAACACCTTTTACAGTCATTTTAAGTAGGGGAGCTCCTGCCAGGGAAGCAACAAAGAGTCATCGTTGCTTGAGGATTTAAGGGCATAAAGCAAGATCTTATTATCCAACTACATCAGCTGACCTAAAACAAGCAAGTTTCTGCATCATTAACAAAGGCTGGTGTGGCCTTTAAAACAAAACCAAAAGCAAACAACAAAACCCTACTCTTTTTTCTCACTGTATCAGCTGGTGTAATTCAAAACTATTTCTGCCTATGAATTCTGTTGGAGAAGAACAAAAGGCACACACAAGGAAAAGGCAGTAACACTTTGCACCATCTCAAGCTGCAGACTCAGTCACTCCTTAGAAAACAGAGACATCCTGCTAACAATTGGAAGTACCTTTGCTACACACAAATAAGCCTTATAGCTGTCCACATTGTCTTTTCCACGTGCAACTGTACCTTGCTCTTGATTAATTACAATTCAAATGGGGGAATTTTGTTTACAAATTTTGAAATGTGTGGTTACTTCTTTCTAAACTCTGCTGGAGTAGAAACACCAGAACAAATCAGGCTTGCACTTTTCATGTTTTAAGAGAAGAAAATTCTAATCTTTATCTTTTAAACCCTGAGGTAACTGCAGCCTCAAAATATTTAGTATTGTGCAGTCTTCTGTTAATATGCTTAAAGTCAGAAATTAAGTACTTTTGGTTTAGCCATCAGACAGTCCAGCCCTGGAACAGGTGTGGGTATGAACAGTGCAATATACACTGCAGAGCAGCTTTTACTTGAGAGAAGCAAAAAGATTCTGTAAGCCCCATTTCACCTGGATGTAAAGGCTTATTTTTGTAAAGCCAGCAGGTCTATTTATGGTGCCTTTGGAGAACTTGGAAATGGGATCTAGAGAAATGCACCTTCCAGAACACTCATGCACACACACAAACCTAGGCTGCCCTAGTTTAAGGAGTAAAGCACCTACCTAAATCACTTTTTTCTCATTATTTTGTTCTTTTAAAGCAAACACTTTCAATCTAATTGTGCATGGGCTTTAGAGTTTTGCAATACAACTGCACACTTTCTTCCTAGACTGCATCATTTTGAAACAAAAAAAAAGGCAGCAAATGAGTATTAAGGCAATAAAATATGCCACTGGAAGCACTATAGATGTTTATATATATAAAAATTATACATGCAAATATAGCAATTACATACATATTTAGTTTATATATCAATAGGTACTGGAATACCTCACTATATAACCAGCAGGAGCTTCAAAGGTGCTAACAGAACAATATCACACCTTCCATCTTATTTACAACAAGGTTTTAATGCTTGTAGGACACCAGGAGAGTTCTGAAACTTCAGTGATGATTATGCCTAACACACTATTAGCCACTATGGAATGATCAAACATTTATCATCTCTGAAAAAAAATCCACTAAATATGAAATTTTTCCAATGCAAATAGTGGGCATTTCCTCAAGCATGTTAAAAGCTACAAGAAAAATGAACTAAAAAAAAATTATTTTTTAAATTGCCTTTTGAAGGTCAGTTCCTTATGTTATATTTGCTGGTGGACAGCTGAAGGTAACTAAAAATTACATCATTGGGTTTTTTGCTGTCTTTGCTTCCCCTTTGGCAAAGCAGGGAAATGCAGTAAAATTCAGTACCCCAAGAAGGCTGGAAGAAACCTGAGATCTCTGCTTCAGTCTGCTGCCCAAAGCTGTGGGGTCAGGCCAGGTCACCCAGGGGTTTAGCCAGGCTTAGTCTGAAAACCCCCAAGGACAGAGAATGCACAATACCCACAATTAAGCAAAACTCCTGCACTCTTCTATTGCCCTAATAAAAGGCAAAAAAATGACCCTGACCATGAGATCATCTCTGCAGTGAAAGTGGCCTTAATGTGTTTTCCACTGGATTAGAAAAGTTCTTTTTTAGAACTTTTAACTTTACTATATTTATTTTTATAATGGCAACATACCTGGTACATCAAATGAGTTTGAACTTATTTGAACTTCTGAAGATTCCCATTAAACTTGTACTTAAGTGGGGAATTACTTACCTGTGAATATCATCTACACATCAATTTGTCCTATGTATCTCCAAATATAAAAAAAGATAGTGAAAATTTCCTTTTCAAAGGAAAATGTTTTACTCTTTCCCAAAGAAAGTTGGAGGGTGGGGTGGAATATCAGCTCTTCACTGAAGTCAAAGATGACACTCACATTCCTTTTTAATCCTTAAGTGTACTGATGATTTATAAAGCCAGAAAGAACCTTAACCTTTGATGAAAAATAGATCTCAAGGAGCTCTGTGTTAAGCAAGGAAGAATGTTAAAGTCTTGCTATGCAAATTCTGAGAATTGTAAACGTGTATGAGAGCTACTCCTCCCTTAAATCTTTACACAGAGAATAAAATCATGCAGAACAGGGCTATCTTGGAGAGGAGAGAAATACATCAGCTATAAAGAGACATGTAGAAGTATTCTATAATTATTTAGACTTGATTTCCCCAGCATGTGATATGCTACTAATAGCAGACAAGACCCTGAGCTACATTTTTTCATCAATTCATTTTACTCTTTGAGAACTAGAATAGTTGCACTTATTACAGCTGGATTACAGCTACTAATTTATAAGGTTATTATGACTCTCTTTAGAGGAATTTTTTTTTAAATTATATAGTTTAAAATGTAAGATTTTAATACAGCACAATATTTTCATGCGCTATCATTCTAAATAAAAAGGCAGAGAAAAAAACCTATTGTACATATGGTAGAAAATATGCATCTGTCAGCACACACCAGAAAGCTGGGTTTGTTTTTTACTAAAAGGTATTTTAATTTCCCAATATTACGCAGCAAAGGTAACACATTCCTCAGCATTTTTGAATGAAAATTTTAAGTTTACTCTCCAAGATCTTGATGACTTGGCAGAAGCACCTGTTCCAGTCAACGTTGAATTTTTCAAGTCAGGCTCATATTTAGAAACTACTTTTGGTGAGCAAAAAGGGTCACACAAAATTTCTGTGAATGGGCAAAACCAGATAAAGATCACCTTCTGTAGTCACTGCCAATGTATATAAAATATTTGCAGTTCTTGCCTACAGCAGAAAATTAACCTGCAATGACACCACCACTTCTCTGAGTGGCTGTAGTTACACCTGAAATAGCTTCATCTACATATCTCCACTGGAGCAAAATCCATGCATAACAACATGACAAATGTTAAGAAAATATTGTATATAGAAAAAATAACTAATCCATCCATTGAACTGTTCAACAAGCCAGAACTGGACAGCTTGTGTAATGGATTGAAAGAATGTCTTGCAGAAATAGAAATAGCAGATGCTTCCACTGAGATGATAATTACAAATAGTAATCTAAACTGTCTGGAATAGATGAAATGTTAAACTTTGTCTGTGAAACTTTCTACAAGATAAATATATTTTGAAAAGTTTTAGATTTCTCCTCTATAGTTAAATCTATCATGCTTCCAGGTGTGCTTCTTTAGAAGCTAAGACACTCAACAGCCCTAACACTTTTCAATAAAAAAAAAAACCACCACCCTTGGTTAAAATTCTTCCCTCTATAAATAAAAATGAATCTATGAATATATAAAAATTTCAAGACACTTTACCTGCAAGACACATGTATACTTTCAACAGCAAAAATCAAAATGTCTTCCCCTAAAAAGTGTTTTGTTTTCAACAAAAAGCCACATCTGCAAGTAGCAAAACTGAATTTAGTATTTTTACTGCAAGGATTGGTCACTTGGAAAGTTCTGGCTGAGCTTTGAAAATAAATCTTGGGTCCATGCTTGCATGCTTAACCTGCTCAAGTGCTTTCTGCAGCAGCCACAGATGGGCCTTGGTTGTATTCCCAGCTGAGGCAACCCAGAGCTGGCCTTAGATCAGAGGAGAACTTTACATCCTTCAGCTTTGGAGCTGTTAAACTGACAAAAATTAAAAGAAGAAATAAAAAAAAAAGTCCACATTGCTTCTTAGGGCCCAGTAAACACCACCATGAATTTTAATGAGGGAGTAGGGACAGCTGCTCGAAGTTGCAGGGAGAGGATGGCAGCCCTCGGTCAGCGACCCTGCAGCCCTCAGTCAGCGACCCTGCAGCCCTCGGTCAGCGACCCTGCAGCCCTGTGACCCTGCAGCCCTCAGTCAGCAACCCTGCAGCCCTCAGTCAGCAACCCTGCAGCCTGACCCTGCAGCCCTCGGTCAGTGACCCTGCAGCCCTCGGTCAGCGACCCT